>VXBJ01002409.1:1001365-1382283 GCA_013400055.1 Nycticryphes semicollaris
GAGGAAAGGCTGAGGGAGCTGGGTCTGTTTAGCTTGGAGAAGAGGAAACTGAGGGGTTACCTCATTAATGTTTATAAATACGTAAAGGGTGAGTGTCAGGACAATGGAGCCAGGCTCTTCTCAGTGACAGGCAATGACAGGACAAGGGGCAGTGGGTGCAAGCTGGAACATAGGAGGTTCCACTTAAATATGAGGAAAGGCTTCTTCACGGTGAGTCTAACCAAACACTGGAACAGTCTTCCCAGAGAGGTTGTGGAGTCTCCTTCTCTGGAGATATTCCAAACCTGCCTGGATGCGTTCCTGTGTGACCTGATCTAGGTGTTTCTGCTCTGGCAGGGGGATTGGACTAGATGATCTTTCAAGGTCCCTCCCAATCCCTGATATTCTGTGATTCTGTAATTCTGTGACAGGGCCACCCAGAATCTATCATGGGAAGACCTCATCTGTAAGATCTGTAACCGCCAGCAACCTTCACACATTGCATTTTTATGTGATTCTGCTGGAATTTTCTTCCATACAGGTTCAGTACCTAAGCTGAGGTACCAAAACAATAGAAAGGAGCCCCTGGACTGCAGTAGACAAAGCTTGAAAGGAGTGATGTCTTTTGAAGGAAAGAAAATGAAGATGGAAACGGAAAACTCCATGCAGCCATCTCATGGTTCAGGTTTTGAAGCATTATTATCCAAAAGAAAATCCTGGGAACACAATCTTCTGTCAAAGATCTCCACAGAAAAATGGTTTCAGGCCTCATTATCAAACCATAGTAGATTTTTGGCATGTTTGAAAAGATACAATTTCTTTCTCTACTAGTAGTCTTGTTCTGTATGGGACTGGTGTGAGAGGGAAATATAATATGGGGGAAAAGAAGGTGTGTGTTAAAACCTGTAGCAGATGGGTGCTCTTTCTGTTTAAATTTTTGCACCTGACTGTATTAGGCACTGCTGAATTTGCAAAGAAATATGGATTTGCTTATCATCACTACATGTAAGATGACACAAGAGCTACCTGAAGACTGTGAACGTCTGTAAAGGTAGCTATGCATGTCACACAGATGACATTCTTATATATCTGTGTACATCCTTTTAAGTTAAAGTAAACAAATAACTATTTTCCAGTTTCCAATCTTATAATTGTGTAATTATATTTCTGTATAAAGGGAACAATAGGTAAATGGAAAAATAAGTGTGGGATTTTTTACATATACACACATACATACATATACTATATGTATATACGTACGTAAAGAGTTCTACTACAATGAAGGTAGTCTGGCCAAACTGCTTTTTTTGCTTCTGGGAGATTTTGTATTAAGCCTTGTGTTCTTACCAGCCTCACAATGATCTCAGATAAGCAAACTGCACCTTTGTGAAGAGAAGAGAAGAAAATCTATTGTTCTGATGTTTATCTACTTACATATTGAGAAAGAAGTGTGATCTCATTCTCCATTCATTGCCGTTTTATTCTTCAGTTTATCTCTGAAGACATTTTTTTTGACTATCTCTCTCATGCAGATACTTAGAGTAATCTTAATGAGTGGAAACCCACTAGTTATTATTAAAGCTGTTTAAGCAATATAAGGTTTCATTTTCTCTTGTAGGCTCATCTTATTCTTAATTGGAATGATCTAATTCCCTAAAGTGTCTGTGCTTCCATTATTAACTCCTATTAATAACTTGTATTAATAATACACTATACAAGTCCCAGTCTGTGCTGAAACACTGCAAAATAAATCCCAGTCAGGGAGGAAACAGTCTTCATGTTTTGTTTTAAGAGGAAGCAGAAATATTCCACTTAAAAGTAAAGCCAAAGACAATATTGCACTGGATTCTCCATTAGGCTGATACCTTACTCTCCTTGTCCCACCAAAAAACACTAAGCATGTATTGAATAAACACTGAAGAGGTCCTGACTTGAAAGGATGACATATGTGTGGCATGAATTGGGAGTTAAGGTCAGATTGCCCTTGTACAGTGCAATACCGAAGCTTGAACCCTGACTGTGGTATCTTTAGGTGGAAAAATTGTAACTCTTCTCTGAATTTCTCAGAGATCACTACAGAGCAGAATGAACCCATGGAGATGTAATACATAATCAGCAATTACACCATAAGGATCTGAAGGAAATTGTCACTGCCATGGTGTGGTAAACAGAAGCCCTGGCGCAGTGAGAGACATCACCAAATGAGCACCCATCTCACTGCAGTTGATGTAAAAATATCTATTCCTGCATATTTATACCACACTGTGGTGCCATCTGTTGAGTCCTCGTGCAGGGGTTGGAAAAGAGGGGAAAGGAAAGAAGGAAGCAGCGTGGAAGCAGCCATAAACTGCTGGGCAGTGAGGCCTGCCAGGGCTTGCACCACGAGCAGGGAAAGGACTGCTGGGCTTCGTCCTGCAGCCCCCAGAGCTCCCCAGCCCTTCAGGGCAATGTGGCCAGGGGTAGAGGCTGGGGCAGGACAGACAGATTGAAGTCAAGTGTCCAGGGGATACAGTAGCAGGAGGAAAGCTTGCTTAAATCCTCCTGGAGTGTGTGGGCTAAGACTTCTTTACTAGACATGAATAATTCTGATTATCGTTGTTTCTAATATTAATGTAATTTCCCCGTTCTAAATATGGAGGTTGACCATTTCAGCATGTTGCTTTTTTTTTGTAGGGTACTTGGTAATGCCTAATTTTCCCATGCTTCTTGTGAAGACTTAAGCCTGCATCTTTATTTTAAGCATCACCTTCTAGACATCTGGCCCTTTCAACGTTGCCACCACTGGTGCCGGGCAGAGAGAAGCAGGGGCTGATCCCATGTGGAATTCCTGTGGAGGAGCTGAGCCTGTGTGACTCTGAGAGCTGAGTTGATGCCTTTCTCCAGGGGTGTCTCCCTGCTCTGTCTCGAGGAGCCTGGCTGGACGTTATCAGTGTAATGCCTCTGTTTTTTCTGGCAGTGCACAGCGAGAGCATGGATGAGCGAAGTGCTGGAGTCTGCGCCTAGTGCAGAGGTGATCCTCTGGGCTCTCCTGCTAAATATTTCATTTGAACCAAGTTCGGGGCTCAGACTGGCAGGACAGCCCCTGAATACAACCTGCATGAGTGAGATGACAGACTCAGCTCAGCTCAACTCATCCCTCTCACATTAGCCATCCCTTGCTACCCCAGCCCTTTCTTTGGGACTGGAAAATATGCATGCAAGGGAGTGCTTGCTAGATTTAGTGGTGTCCCCAAATAAGGCATTTCCTTCTATTGTATCAGCTGTTGCTTCTCATGCTAGGCCTGTTTCCCCTCCCCTACAGCTTTTCCAGCTTGCTTCCTCTTGTGGCTTTAATAAGAAGCAAGGTTGAAGGAGGCAGAAACAAGAATGATTGCACAGAAATTCTCCCTGTGTAGATAAGTACTTCTCAGCAGATACAGTCAAAAATGTTTGGTGGAAGCAGCTTTGTGTTAGATCGTATCAGCTTGTTATAACTGGGACGTTTTGTGGGAAATATTGACTATAATGATATTTCATTTTGAACAAAATGAAAAGTAATGAAGCAACCTCCTCACTTGCTGTAATGCAGTGTTTTGATTCAAAAGACTGAAGCTGATTGGACTGGAACCCCTTGGCTCCATTTTGGAGTGGCCTTCACTGCAAATTTTGCTTTTAAATGAAAAATTATAAATGACAAATGTCAAAACAGAAATTAACATTTTAATTAAAAAAATTTACAGGGCAAATTTTGAAAATAAATGTTCTGTTCTGATCTAATATGAAAAGATTTAAAATCCTGGGTTGTCTCTGATTCTGGCTCCTGCATAGCTCTGATAATATCCAGAGCTGAAGTGCAGCATTGATCCTGGAGGTCTTGACCAGTAAAACTGCTTTTGTGTGTGTATGTGTGTTTTCCACAGATGGCTTCCATCCCTCTTTATCATAGCAGTTCCCAATATCAGCCAAAAATATCTGCACAAAAGCCTCTGTTATGTCTCCAGGCTTGAATAGTGGCCAATGTTACATATATGGAGAATAGTAACTCAGTATCTCAAATAGCTATCTCTTGCATTATACTGACATAGCTTGAGCTGGGTAAAATGCAGTGCGTAAACTGAAATTGAATGAACTTATAAAGACTTAAGTTATTCATTTGGGAAGTATGTTCTGAGTGTCACTAAAACACTAGAGATCAGGGAAAAATAAATAAAAGCATTTTCTCTTTTGTTATTGGCTTGTATCTTTGCTTACTGAACCCTGTGCTAGGCAGCCAGAAAGGTCCTGCAAGAGGCAGAGGACTTGAAATTTCCATTATGATGTTGCCCTGTGGCAATGTTCAGTATAGGTGAAGTGCTTTCTAACTTCACCCTCTGCACAGGGTATGCAGAATTTGCAGCAGCTTGAAAGCTATGCAGCTTTGCCTCTCGTTACTGAAGAAACAAAGCTTCCTTTTAGACTTTGCCACAACAGAGGTTCAATATGCAGTTTGCTATTACAGACAGACAACAACAAAGATATGTATTTTCTACAAGTAAATGCCATTTTCCATTTCAATAGCCCTATGCAATTCCATGTCTCTATATGTTTCTTATTTTAGGATTAATATATCTAATAAGAGGCCTGCTTGTTTGGATCCCCTACAATGCAAGGGAAAAAGGGTGTTGGTTTTTAGAATAAGATGTCAATTGAAATACTTAGACTACATGAAAGTATATGCATTAGTATTTTTTAAAAAATCACTATCTAGTAGTTACCATTCACTTTCC
This sequence comes from Nycticryphes semicollaris, assembly GCA_013400055.1. Lineage (NCBI taxonomy): Eukaryota > Metazoa > Chordata > Aves > Charadriiformes > Rostratulidae > Nycticryphes > Nycticryphes semicollaris. Next base: position 1,006,090 of record VXBJ01002409.1, read on the forward strand.
ATTGCCTGCAGTTCACAGAGTGGGAGAATATAAAGCTTGAGAAAATAGAGCTGAAACCATTTGCTCATTATTTTATGGATTTTTACTTCCTTTCCTTACAACACAGACAGGTTTCCCATGGCAAATATCTCAATAATCTCTGCTGAGCCATGCAGAACTCTTCCAGCCCAGTCCTGGGAGGTGGTCTGCTCACAGCCTGGTCAAGACAAAGCTTCCTCAAATAGCTGGGTATCCTTGTCCCACAGGATCTGGCTTTCTCCTGGGGGTCTTCAGGCCTCCCAAGGTTTCCTTGCAGCTCAAAGAGGTTCTCTTTGCTGCAAGCCAGGCGGTGGGATATAACTAGCAAAAGGGTTGTCAGGGCTCAATTATTGCACGGGTGCACTGGCAATGACTATAAATTAAAGCAAACTCTACATGGTATTTGGAACATATGCAGGCTCCAGTTGGGAGATTCTCATCCCTTTCATTCAGCTAAGCCCAGGAGATCCTTGATCATCAAAGGACTGCAGAGTTTAAAGCACTTTCATGCCTCTGGTGTATGTTTGGAAGAGGTCAATCATCTCACATGCCTGAAGGTTCCAGACCAGGACAGAGGAGGGGGAGGTAGGTGGGTTTGGCATTAGAAACATAACCACATGCTGCAAAGCAACCCCTTTTCCTCCGTCCGGGATGTAATGCTGCCACACTAGGAGTGCCACACTGTGGAGGGCACACATTTAACTTCCCACCAGCTGGAAACTGGGCAGGGGAGACCAAGAAGAGGTGGATTACTTCTGTGCTCCAGCACTGAGAGGGAGAGGCTGAAGCAGGAAGGGATGGGAAGAGACAGAGTTGTCAGACAGTGTTTCAAGCACATTGTAGTGACAAGGAATTTTTCCCTGTCATGGGATCATGTGAGCAGCCCTGTTCCACCCACTTGTATCATTACCGAAACAATGGATGGCATATCTTGCCTGCTATTGTCTGGGTGGCAAATACACTTTAGGGAGGGAATGAAAGGTGGGTGTGAAAAAGCTTGACTGCTGTAATTGTCTCCCATTAGCTTAAACATTTCTCCCTCTTTTCTGCACATTGATCCAGACTTAACACAAGGGAGGGAATAAGGAAGATGTTATCTGAGGTTTGTTCACTTCCTTGTTTTGTGGGTTTTTTTGTTGTTCTGTTTTTATATCTTAAACTAGAAATTAATATTTAGGCTATCCAAGATTATGTGTAGTTTTAATGAAACAAAATCGTATGAACCTTTTATCCTCCTTTTAATTTCAACCAGTCCCTAGGAAGCTCCCCTCAACAGGTTAAATACTTAGATTTAAATGACATTTCCCTGTTCACAAAAGCTATGATTTCTTATGTGATCTATGTCACTAGGAAAAGTGACATAATTCTTGGGAGGGATAGGATCTTGTAGGTTAGGTTATATGAATCTAGAGTTACCACATGAATCTTATTATTCTGGGTAGGTTCCTCATCTTTTTTTTTTTAATGTTTTCATTGTATTCTACTGAAGACTTTGATGTACGATTAGCAGCAGATTGAATTGTGACAGGTAAACAATTTTCATCTCTAACCTTTCCCCTTTCTCTGAAACTTTTTGCCCCTGCACTATGGACTGTGGGGCTCCTCCTAAATCTGTTCAATTAACAGGCAGGCTTAGTAAAGTAAATCTTAATCCTTTTTGATTCACAGCAACACAACATCCTGCAAAATGTGTTGGTCAGGGGGTGACTCAAAAGCCTCAGCTACAGTGGCAGCATCTTTCAGGACGATGACAGAGTGGACAATGCGGGAGTAGAAATCACTTCAGCAGCAGAATTTTAATCTGACAGTAAATGTGTGTGGCAAAATCCTTAAACCCTTCTAGGGAACAAAGGTTACAGGACAGCAAAACGTTTGTATACTTGTGACCCATAATTGCAATGTTTCCTTCCCTCTTGTGCCTACCCAAGTTCTTGGCCTGATAACAAAGGTGGTGCTGAAAGCTTAAGGTATCTTCATCTCTTTCTTGAATTTTCCAATAATATTTCAAAAGAAATCTGAAGGAAGGAATAGCAGTGTTGTCTGTCATATTTAGCTGCTGTGAAATTGTGTGACATCAAAGCACAGGGAAGAAAACAAAATCTTGAAAGCTGATAATCCCTGCACTTCGTTGATTACAGAAAAGCCAGGTTAATCCCAAAATACTGATGCTGTTTCTAGTGCTGACACACCATCTGCTCTTCTACATGCTAGACATGACCGGCTATGAACTTTAAAGCCCTTCTTGTAGGTGACACTTATTTGTGTCTTCAGACATTTTGTGTTCATGTAAACATGCTTTTTCTTTCTTTTGCAGAAACCCATTTTCTTTAGTGATGTTGTCAGCAGCAGGTGCTATGAGTTGGCCTGGGGTTTTGGCATTCTTTCTGGAAGCCTTTAGGTAGACCCTGATGCTTAGTTCTCAGGTGCAGCATACTGCTGTCCTACTGTTTTGGCATTCTGTTTGCCTTGTTCCCAAGTGGTAGACTAAGCAAGCAAGGCTTAGTTTCGGCAGCTATGAATAAGAATGGAAGAAAAAAATCTTGCTGAAAACTGGTTAATGTACTTAGAAGAACTGGACCAAGAATCGAAGGGTAAATCCCCAGCAGTGCGTTGCCTTTTACAGAAGGAAGTTGTATGAGGATAGTACAGTGACATTTTGAACAAAAGCTAATATTAAGCTTAGCCACACTGCAAGCAACCCATAAATTCCTCTATTTCTGTAGCAGGACACATTTTTAATGCAGCTAGCTGACCAAACTTGAGTGGGGGAAAAAAAAAAAAAGAAGAAATAAATTCTTTTGGCTTTAAGGAGAAAAAAAATATTACTTCCTGAGAGCAGTGTTGCACCTCGCTTTAGAAAGAATTTTATTTTTGAAGTTTTCAATAGCAATAACAATTTATTTAACTCCCTCTAACAACCTACAACACAGTTTTCCTTTCTCATTACAAATGTTTATCACAAATACATCATCCAGGATTTTTCTGTGTATTGAGACATGAATACAGCTTCCTTAACTAATGGGATTGTCTGTTTTATGCTAGATAAACATTTAACACATACATTTGTAATACAATTATTGATGCAATGGATTAAATATGGGAACTACAAAACCATACAAGAAATTAATTCCCAGACACTGATAAGGCTAGAAGGATTCATGTGCACTAGGAGGAACTAGTACAACAAATGATAATTGTAAACTGTGACAGTATTTCTTGCTTTATCAGCATTACGAGAATAAGACTGTATGCCAAAAATAGACCTGTTTTGGAGCTGTATTACACACCGCTTTAAATAAGCATACATACAAGTGTGCACAGAAATGGAGTTAAGAGAATGGTTTTATGATTTCAGAGTCACTTTACCAAAAAACAGGGAATGTCAGAATTAAAATCATGTGAGAGATAAATCTGTCCCTTCTATTGTGTGTATGTGTTATGACATAGTTTTTAATGACTGTCACATATAGATTTTTTTTCCAAAGGACCATACCTCATTCATTATGCAGGATGGATGCTGCTCACTTAATCAACAGTTATTCAGTCTCTTGTTTACTCCTTATTATAAGATGAGAGGCCCCAAGCCTTATTTACTGCACGCTATTCAGATCCTTCTCTAAAGACAGAATTTTCAGTTGCCTCCTGGGCTTTTCTATTGAGCTCATCCCTGTGGTATCTGAGCACTTTGCAATGAATGAATTTATTTATACAAGACCCTTGTGAGAATAAGGGATATTATTAGCCCTATTTTACAGAGTCACAGACAAAATTTTGGTTTTCCAGTCTGAGGCACCTACGGCCAGATTTTTCCAGTGTGCTCAGCTTTATCTCTTTAAAACAGAGTTCAGGTCCTATTGAGCTCAGCTGCAGCTGCAATACTCAGCATTTCAGCAAATCAGACCCCAGGGTATGAAGTCAGATACCCAGAAAATAAAATATGCAGAATTACTTTCTGCTTAGGGAAAGTTTGTGTTTTGCTGCTTCTGACTTCTTGTCCCAGCCATTCCTTCTTCCTGACCCTTTCTTCCTCCTCTGACTGCTGCTCCATCTCCTCCTCTTAGGCCTGGTGAGGTCAACCAGGGCCAGGCACAGCCATGAGATGACTGAGCAAAGCAAAAAGGCACTATGCAGAGGGTGGACAGCAGGAAGGGTTTCAAGGGAGGGATTTAGAAACTTTGTCTGGGCAGGTAGGCATGGTGTTAGGAAAGCCAACGCTCAGCTGGGGTTGATACATGTGAAGGATGTTAAGAGAAACAAAAGGAGCTTCTGTTCTGCCTTAGCCATAAAAAGGCTGAGCAAGGAAATGTAAGACCATTGCTGAGTGGGGCAGGAGATTTAGTGAAAGCAGCCAGTGATTAGCCTGGATATAAGGAAAAAATATTTCCCACTGAGAACAGTCAGGCTGGGGAGATGGTTGATGAAGGAAGCTGAGCAGGCTCCATCCTTGGAGGTTTTCGAGGAGGTTAAGTGGATAAAGCCCTTATAAACTTGGTCTGACTTTTTGACTGACCCCGCTTTCAGTAGGAGGTTGGACTAGGGAACTCTTTAGGTCTCTTTCCCACCGAATTATCCTCTGGTCTTGCAGTTTCATCTCTACTGTTTTACAAGCATGTTTTTCCCAAACAACAACTCAGCTAAGATTTACTTGGCTGTAGTCTTTTTGACATTTGACGTACGCTGCTTTCTCAGAAATTTAATTGCAAGAAACCCACCTCAGTCTTAGGCTGGCTCATGCAGCAGGGCAGACATTTGAGAAATGAAGTGCTGGGCATTTGCTTAATTTTTTTCTGTACATATGAACTGAGAAATTCCTTTTTTTTCTTCTAATGAACAACAATGAGGTGAAATTTGGGAGCTTTATTCATGGGGAGAGGAAAAGATACACTCCTGACATGAAGACCACTGTTTCTTTGAACTATGAGGATGGTAGTGCTTCTCAAAATGAGATTGGGAGAAAGTGCCAAAGAGACAAAGAGAAAAAAGAGAGGCTGTTGTGTTTTCCCCTACCTTCATTCTCAAATAAAGAGTAATTCTGTTTCCCCAAATTAAAGAAAATCACTAACCTCCATGACCAACAAAAGATGAACAATGACTACTTCCACCTGAGTAGTTGTAGTCTCTCAAAGCTGTAAGTAATGCAGGTCCAGTCTGGTGTGGAGAATAGTTCATGATCTCCAAATCGCATAGAAGAAGGGACTTTCTAGAAATGTTCCTGCATGTTACCTTCCCATGATAAAGATACAGCAAGCAGGAAAAGAGCTGCCAGAAAAGAATAACAATTCTGTACTGGCCTCAGCTGTGGCTTTCTTAGGTGCACAGCCTGAAGCATCTCCTTCTTCTCACTCAATAAATTTCTGCATATTCTCTTTTTGTGTGCAATACTGTGGATCACATGAAAATAAGAAAAGTTCTCAAGAGCTTTTCTGTCTATAAATGGATTTTGGAAATTCTACAGTGCATTGCCAATGAAGATGTAGTTTCAAGGTTACAAAATACAAAAACATTTTGTATGTGTAAAGTTGTACCCTCTCAATTTGTTGTTCATTTTCTTTCAACCAATAGAATATTTTTCAGTTTCTGTGATAGCAGAGGACATATTATTTCTGTATGAGAGCAATGTGCTTCAGTTAGGTATACATATACATTTACATATACATAGTAACACACACAAGCACACATGAAGAAGCAGCTTGAACTAAACTAAGACAAGCCATATCTGACATGAGAAAAAGAATACACACACACATATAGATTTGCATCATTAACTAAGTCAATTGTAGACCCTGGAAGGCTTTGCATTCTTCCCTAGATGCGGTGATATAATATTTCCTTAGTTGCATGGCTACTGAGGCCAGCACTCAAAATCGCATGAGGCAGTGAGGCAGTGTCTCACTTCCAGAATGGAGGTCTCTGCAGAACCAGTGTCAGCACTGGAAAGCTGAAATCCTGCTGTAGTGTCAGAAATCTGTACACCTGTACACACTTTGCCATCTTCTAGCAGGAAACATCCTTAACATTAAAAATTCTTTGCAGGAAGAAATGGGGTACAACACTCTCAGAAGGTACACACACGTGGGTGCAATGAAATTGTTGGGATCTAGATGGGGCTACGGAACCACAGCTGCTTAGCAAACAACCAAAGCAATCAAATTGTGGGTAATACAATCTTCTCCAACAGCCTCAGGTTTTAAGATTTTCATCTCTGGTCACCATGAGCAGTGCTGGTACCCTTTCTAGCTCCATGCTGCCCACAAGTAATAACCTGGGAAACCACTTTGCCCCCTTCTCAGTCTGGTTCCCAATTTCACGATGAGCTGTGCCCTGCAGCACGACTAAAGTTCAATCAGGAGGTGAATGAATGCATAGATGGCACAGCAGGCTTAATCCCTCTAACTTTAATTTCCTTCACCTTTATACCTTTATAGCCTGGCAAAAGGAAGAAACACCTTTAGTCTTTTTTTTTTTTTTCCTTAAGGGAATGAATCCTGTGGCTGTAGGGGATGAGCTTCATTGAAGTAACTTTCTATTTACTATCGAAAAAAGAAAGCTTTAGGTTTATTGGAGTCATTCAGTGAAAAAATCACAGAGAAACCAGGTCAACCTCCTATCTCTCATTTCCTCTGCTTCTTTCCTACCCCTTCGTGCAGTTTGAGGGGGACTTTTTGACATCTGCTCTTCAATTTGGGGCTGTTCTCGGCACTAATTTTTAGTTTCACTGGGAGCATTTGAACTCTTGAATAGCGCTCCTCTTATCATTGCCAAACCAAGTAGTTATTGCTATAAAAGAGGTGAGAGATAGAGAGAGGCAGCTGATACTTCCCAGCTGAGGCAACTGCTTCTACTAACCTGCCTTTTTTTACAGAACTGTGAGTCATGCATTAGGGTTGAAACAAGATTTATTTTTCTGAGTTAGAATAAATAAATAAAAACCAAACAAACAGTAGTTATTGTCAGTCAGTTGGTACCTAATGAGTCATATTCATGGGTTAGCAGAGATTTGTATGTTTACTGAGTAATTTTTTCATAAGTGCAGTTGCTCTTAGAGACTTCTGTGCTGGTACTAATTCTGTGATTATAACCCTCTCTATCTCTTAACCCTCTTTGCTTCCTGCTTGGTAATTTTGCTTCTTTAGAGAAATAAAAAGGAAAAAAAAAAAGGAAAAAGCTGTTTTTATAACAAGAAGGAAGCATCATGTGCATAGCGAGAGTCCCTCACTGACATGTGGCTTCCTAAAGCTATGGCCTCATAGCCAGCTAATGATTTTGAGTGGGAAGCCCTTATGGTTTGGCAGACCTTGCTGGTAACTTGATACTGTCACTTTTTCTAATTTTCAGTTGCTGAAGTCCACTAAAAAGATGAAAATATTTAGTGAATAATTATCTGGTACAACTTTGCTGTGCTGTGTTGCTCCACTTGCTGCAACACACAGGGACAGGGCTGATGTGGGATGTCACTGTGAAGATGAAGGTGCTAGAAAGTCACCTGGCTCTGTGCTCTGACAGAGCCCATGTTGGGGAATGAAAAGGAAAAAACACTGGTTAGGAAGCTGCTGTTTCTTTAAATGGGAGAAAGAAAGCTGAGGAAAGGTTTTAGGCAGAGGTTGTGCAGTGAGGAGAAGAAAGATTCACGGTAGTTCTCAGTGGTAATCTTGTTCTCCTTTTTCTAACAAACTCCTTTGTTCAGTTTAGAAGAAAAGATGAATAAAAAGGGGCAGGATGGAAGTATAGAAAGCAATGAATGCTAGATAAAAGGTAAATCAGTTATGCCTACTTACTGTAGTAAAAACATGGAAGATAATAAGATATTGGGAATGTCCCTGTCAAAGCAAAGGAACCAGGGAGAAAGGGCAAATACGAGTGAGAGTTACCTATTTTCTGAGTTCAAACTCCACAACAGGCATTCATCAACAAACCTAGACTGTTATTTTTAAGGTCTGCAATACAGTTGTTGCGTTTCACATTGATGCCAGGGCAGAGGTGACTGGGATTTGTAAAGGGACAAAAGTGCACCAGCTCAAAGTGACAAATCAGTTGGCCAGATCCATTCAAAGCCCATAAGTGCTACAAAGGCAAAGAGGATATGAGTGACGTCTTTGTAACCTCGCAATCCAAGGCCCCTCCACAAACTCGTGCAGTGCACAGGGAAGCCCTTGGACCTTGGCTTTGAGAGAAGTATGTGCTTCAAGGGGGGCTGCTGTGGCAGCCAGAAATACACTCTGTGAAGTCAGCACATGGTCCCCTGAAATGTTGTTCTTGGGCAAGGAAAAAAGAAAAGATCCCCAACCACGCAACAAGGGGGAAAGGAATCTTAGCACTGAGACTACTTGCTTGGGGTTGGACCTGGGCTCTATCTCCATTCTACCTAAAAAGTCAATGTAGCCCTCATGGGGTACAGCCCACAGCTTTCCCTAAGTCCTGCTGCTTGGTGACAGTAGCTGATGAAGTGCAAAGGGCCGTTGAGAGTTATTGCTTCTGTAGACACTAGGTCTGCAAGAAAGTGAGTGAGATGCTGTCCAGAAGGCCTAAAGGGAGTGGAAGTTTATAGAGATGACATTTAATTTTATGGGAAGGATAAGAAGGATATGATGTAATCACTTCTGGACATCATCTTATAGGCTTCTGGACTCCAACTAAATATAGAAGAGCATACACAAAGTCTGGCTGTGGAATTTAAGGTGTATCACTCAGGAATATAGGTGGGGAGCAGAGCAGCATGAGCATTGTTTTTTGAAAACCTTGGCCCAAAGATGTTCTTGAATTGGACATGCAAAGAGATGTGAAAGAGCACAGAAATGATGCTACTTGGGAGCTATGATTGGAATAAATTATAAGCAGTATCACCCTTTTGTAAGACAGTCTCCTTTTTGTTCAAACCCTTTTTGTTACTTGTGAATCATCAGAGGGCAATAGAATTACTGTGGTCTTAAGTTATTTACTTTGAGGCTTCTGGTAGGCTGTAGTGAATTACAGTTACTGATCAAGCTTTTATCTAAGGTTCCTGCAATTGAGCAATTAACTTTCTGACTCTTACACTAAAGCAATTCATGTAAACAGACTGTGGTTATGAAGCAAAATGCTTAACAAGTCATAAATTGTGAATCAGCTGTTGATTTGTCCTTTTTTGTTTCTTTTATTTTCTGAAAAAAAAAAAGAAAAGAAAAAAAGCATACATTATCTGTCTTAGTGGGGTGTTTTTTTCTAAAACATTGAAATGTCTTTGGGATATAGAAGAATCCCCAGAAAGAGTCACAACCCATGGCAGTTTACTATATAGGGTGAGGGGATTCCTCTAAGGAACAGGCACTTGGGGAATTGTTACAAACAAGACTCTACCAGTTATGATGGAGTGTGAATTTATAAATTATAAGTAGGGAAAGATTGTCTTGCATTTAACATGAATAAGAAAATGTGTCTGTGCAGTTAATGTGAGGCAGGCCAGGCTATACAAATCACTTTCCTTCCTGCTTGTGTAAGTAGTCCAGCCTACAGGATAAATAATGCAGCTCCTTTGCATGACGATACTTCTACTCCTTTGTCCTTGCTTTTCAGAGCTCAGCAATGTTGTTACATAAGGTATTATCACTGTCAGAGAAGTTCACTCCATTTGGATAGATGGGACAGCTTCAGACTCTCTGCAGATTCAGGACTTGTTTAATATAGACTTGCCTCCCAGATGTAAGACTAGACAGTAACGTTTGGAGAACAATGGTATGTCTATCTATTTTCTTTAAGACTAGTCCTTGCACCTTCACTGGAATGTATTGCACTATGAAAATTATGGAGAAGAACATGATAAAAAAGGACTTCTCTGGCTCCTTCAACTGCTTAATAATGAACTATATGACCTCTGTTTAGCAGTAAAACCAAGCTAATTAATGCATACTTCAATAGATTATATTGCCTATAATATGACTATGATTTAGAATGTAAATTTAGGAAATATGAAGATTGACTGTGGATAAAATGTTCCACGTACACTATGACAAGGATTAAAAAAGCACTTCTTTACAAATGTCTTCTCTCATTCATTTTATGGCACTTTGCATCACTATGTAATTATGTATAATTGCTTGAAAAAACACTTAGGCTTCTGGCCCCTTGGGGTGCAACTTAGTCAGAGAGAGACAAAAAAGGGTCAGTGTTTGAGTAAGGAACCAAATTTTCTACACTAGTACAGCATGTTCCCTGGAAGTGGAAATATTTCTGCAATACCTCCCGCAGGAGAGCTCATCCTAGTGGTCTACATCCTACGTACTTTTAATCCAAACTGCCACCTACTGCTTTTGCATCATTGTTCTCTCATTATTTGAAAAAAAAAATGTTTATGGTCAATTAAAACTCAGAAATATCTTCTGTAAAGTTTCTGAAAATAATTTTTAAAAAATTTTCACAATGTCTAAGTGGTGAGTCAAATGAGTGCAGCTATCTTCATTTCCAAGGTAGAGATATGGAGGAAAAAGTGGAGTGGATTGTGACAGGGCTAAGGATGGTCTGGTGTTCTAAAATCCTACTGTGGTGGATTAGACAGACAGACAAGCATTTAAGCTCTCTTGCAAGCTTATACATTGTTCTAATGGCAGGTTGGGCTTTTTCACTTTAGGTACACTTACATGCACAGAATTGACTTTCTGTGATGTTCAGCTGGAGCCTTTCAGCAATTAACTGAAATGTTAGTGTAGGAAGAGAAGTTAGAGTACTTCTTTATGAATTCTTTCACAGGTATGGACTATCTCATCAGTTAGCTTTGTTATTTGACAATTGTGGAAAGTGTCATGAGGTCTGAACAACTGCAATTACTGCTCACCTTGTTCTCTGTGCCTTGACTCAAATGCCTTTAGGTATTTCGCAACATCCTAAGATAAAGACTGATATGCAAACAACATCCCTGAGATAAATGACAATAAATGTTAGTATGACATACTTTATTTGTGAGGTGCTCTGATAACACAGAGGCTGGTGCTTGGTTAGACAGATGAGTTTTTATTAGTTTTCTCTGATCCTTGTAAGTTGGATCTTACATTTTGAAAACTGATTTGACATCCAGTTGGACTGCTCAGACTGGAAGCTTGAGAAAGGTTGTGCTATTCCAGTCTCACAAAGGCAGGCAAAATGCAAAAGAGCAGTGAGGGCTAAACTGCACTTGCAATGAGGAATGGGAGATGGCATACAAATTTTAGACCAGATATGGGATGAAAATGTCCTGTCTGGGTGACTGAATAGTTTAAGGTGTCTGTTTCTGGGTTGCAGCACCCACCAGCTGGTGGTGGTCAGGGCTATGCATCAGTGTTTGGACTACTGGCTTCTGCCACTGGATCTCCAGCCCTGCAGTGCTACGGTGCTGGCAGCGACCCTGAGGCTGTGCACAGGATCCATCCTGCCAGCTGCAGAAAGGGAAGGGGGAAGTCAAAACTAACACAGGCAAGCCTGACACCTGCCCAAGTTGTGTGTCTGCAGTCCCAAATTAGAGCACTTTGTGCAAATATGGAAATTGTTTCAAGGCCAAATATCTTAGTTGTTGTTATTACTCAAAAGCACGTCATTCAAATCAGCATTGTGCGTGAGTTGGCTGGACCTCAGATGTAAATTCTTTACCTTTCCTCTTCATCCAGCTTTAGAAGATATCTCTACAAGTGGTGTTTCTGCTGTGAATTTGGGTTTGCCTTTGCAATGACAGCAAAATGAGGAAACCACCTCTTAAATTAATCCTGGTTAATTCTTACTTTTCTTTCTAGATTAGCAATCCCCCTTATTCCTTTCCTTGTCCCCAAGGAAGAGTAGCCTCTAACATTGTGATTGCAAATCCAAATCTGAACTCTGTGACAAGATCCTTGCTCCACCCAGCAGGGGTTGGCCTTTCTCAGTCATAATTCAGACCTATAGGAGAAGCTCCATGTTGCGTGATTTGAAGAAGCAAATTTTCTTTCTTCTGCAGGCTTTAATAGCCTCAAGAGGCTGGCTAGGCCAGCAATAATAAAAGTGTTAGAGCCATCACCTGTTTTGGTTTTGGTAAAACATTCAGTGGTCTCAACTTAGATGTTGAGGGTACAAAAAACTACATTTCCAGTGTTAAAATCACAATGATATTAGAACTATTCTGTAAGTACTCTTTTCTTTTTTTTTTTTAATTTTATTTTTGTGTCAAATTAAAAAAAATATTGAAAAGAAATTCTTCTAAATTTAATTGAGACAATCCCCTCCTTTTTTCTTTTTATACCAGCCTACAATGTTTAATTCAAGCAGACTGACACATTTTGAAAAGTCACACCACTGAATTTCAGGCAGTTGAGAGATGTCTAATTTAGTTGGCCTGTCCACATAGGGCTTCAGAACAATCAATGGAAGCAGAAAAACTTTTCTAGGGGTACACGAAATTTGGGTCATCTGAAAGAATTGTCTTTCTGGGTTACCTATGTTGAGGCTTAATAACACTCAGTGCTAGTCAGTACGGGAATACCCCAAATTCATCTGACAAGACCCATGCTTCTAAGACTTTTATTCCAGTCATTTGACCTTTTTTTTCCATCCTTTCCTAACATTTTGATCAAATGGAAAAGCAAACTGTCCTAGATGAGAAATACTGATATACAATATTAAAGTTTTTCTGCAATTTTTATTCTTCTGTCTGAGATTATTTGCTGTATTTGATGAAATTTGTGAAGGGCTTTTTGTTGCCTTGGAACACTGTTTTCTAGCGAAGTAACCATTCTGCTGGAAAAACATTCAAGGTTAAAACCAACTATAGATTAAAGCATATTGCTTCTTTTTTTCCCAGTCTTTGGACAAACACAAATTTCAGTCTCCCAGGCTGGTAACTTGGCATCTTTCACTAGTGTGTAATTCAGAGAGTATATGAGTAACATTTCAAATAAATAGATGAGTATCTTCCCCTTTTTAGGATGCTGAATCTGCTTTCCTCAATCTCCTTCTGCCAATCTCATTTGGGGGAAGAAAGTTGAGGATAGTAATGACAAAATGGCAAATGTGCAAACTCCCTCAAGGAGCACTTAAAAAGCTGCTTCATCACAGCAGTGTGACATGGACATGAATTGAGGATTGTTCTCTGACTTCAAATTCCAAGCAGCCATCGACTTTATTGCATATTTTCACCTATGTGAGCTACAAATTAGTGACAAACACATTTGAAAGCTAGTCATTACCTCAATCAGTCAATTATTCAAAAGATGTATCAGTGTGATTAGTTGCTCTCAGTTAATTATAGGAATAATAATTAGCTAATAAGAGAGTCCCATCATTTATATAATACTGATTTTCATTGTTTTAGGGATAATAATTTTAAAAAGCCCCTTGAATGTATATATTGAGAAAACACCCAAGACAACCTTGTATGTATCTTCAAATGTACACTTAGTAGTGAATTGCTGTGAGAAGGTTGAATGTCACACAGATGACTAGACAACTTGCTGCTTTTAATTACTTCACCCCTGGATAAATCTAAAATGACGCCATTTCTCTGTGCCAGTGATGGGTATGTCAAAGACATTATATCTCACCCTTATAAGGACACAATTTGATCTGAAATTGTAGACACAAGACCGTAGGATTTCATACTTCTCCTCCCTAAAATTAAACACCTGAAAAAGAATGTATGGTATGGGCATTTTGTTTAAATACGATTCTGACTGTTTGCTCCTTAATTTGCGCTTTCTTCTTGTGACTTTCAGCCCCTGCTTGTTAAACTTTTGCAGCTCAATTATGTTCCCAAGTTCTAAAAATGAAGAGAAAAAGCCCAGAACATCATGGGTAAATAGGGACCTAACTCACTGTGGTACCCCAAGATGCATTTGTAAGTTCAGCCCAGTGTGTCTGGCTCCCCACAGAGTCAAGCTAAGGACAATAATCCCGCACTTGATGCTGAAGCCAAAGGTAGGCTTTGTTGACCAAGGTGCATAAAACACGTCTGAAAGAAGCTAAGAGTTTTCCAAGAGCTAAGAGGGTGAGTGTGAGGCTAACAGCACAGGTCGCTACTTGTGGTTAAATGAGAAGTTTCACATTTTCCTATCTCCACAGGCCATACTTGTTTGGTTGTGTCTAACTGGCACAAGGAGCTAAACCACCAAAAACCTAATTCCACTAAACCATGCAGGGTGAAGTGAGCACGGCCCTCCAAGGGCATGGGAGGTGGGGGAAGAGGATCATTGCTTTCATCTACTGTGACCTGCAACTTCTGCTTGCTCATATTGTCCATCTGAACCATAAATGCAGGCTCTTTCACCTCTATAGAGGTGAAATACTTCAAGTAAAATACTAATCTCAGAGTGTAATAAACTTCTCTTACTACGTACCTCTAGCTCATAATCAAAAGGCGGACCTTAGGAGGGTCATCTTTGCAGCCACCCACAGACTTTTCCCAGCTCCCCTAACTGGTGAATGCCCTAAATCTTTTTATCACGTACTAGAAAAAATCTTTTAGAAGACCCCTCCTTCTCCCCTGCTCTCCTGATATTTTTAAAACTGTATGGTTATCTAAGGCTTTTGGTTTTAATCTTTTTCATTTTCAGTTCACCTCTGTTTTTACTCTGAAAGTCTCTCTTGATTCCTGCTGCAGTTTTAGACACCCTGGGCAACAATTGCTTTAACATATCACTAATACATTCCATTTATTTACTTAAAATAATAATAATAAAAGAGGTCGATAAAGCACAGTTAGACCTCAGTAGACTACAATAATTTTTAACTTAGCATAGTCTAGTATTCAAAGGAATAAGAGAGAAGTCAGCAAAATCTGCATCTGACAAAAATTCTCTTAGAAAATCATGTAAGCCCTGTATCGCAGCTTCTTTATTTATGATGTAGGAGTTATACCTGACAAGGTGTTGTGAAACAGCTGTATACGGTATGCATTATCTTGCAGCTCTCCATTTTCTTATCATAGCTCCTAAATACTAATTACATGACTTGGACTTACAATTTTGGCAAGATTCTTTGCATGCTTCCCAAACAAAGTCACCCTTCATTGTCTGTTTTTTTTTTCCGGGTTGTACTGGATAAATAAAAAAGCTTAGAGAAACACAAAAATCCTGTTGTATTGAACTTACAGTACCTAGCCCTTTTAATGCTTTAATCATCAAAAACATAATATACGTATAGTTTTCAGGCTGATTTTAAAGAGGTCTTCTCCAAATAGTGAGAGGAGTAAGAGCTGTCAAACCTTCAAATCAGTGTTCTTCAATGCATAGATCAAACTGTGCATTGCTCTTGTTTCTTGTGCAAACGTCTGCAAGTTTCATCTGCATATAACACTACAGAAAGGTGAAGATTTCAGGACTTATTTTTCTAAGCATTTCTGATTGCTTTGTCTGGATATATGTGACACTCTCTAGCCAAATCATATCACCTCTGATTTCTCATTACCACTGTTGTTCCTTTGAAAGACAGCTGCAGAGCCCCTTCTTGTATCCAGTATTGAAAAAGGTCCTGCTGGTCCTGGTACAAGTTCACTTGATAACCTGATAGCTATTTTGTCCTTTTCCTATCCTTACTGCCTTCCCTGTCTCCTCCTCCTCATTCCATCTAGACAACTTCCAACTCATCTCTCAGGCCTTTTCCTCTCTCTACTGTGATATTTTTTCCCCTTCTCTATTAATTTTTTTTTTAATCTTCTATTTCACATGGCAGCCATGGAAGGAGGCTGATGGGAGATATTAGTCCAGGGAGATATCACTACTGCTGAAGGAGGAAGGTAAAGTAGGTGTCACTGCTGAAGAGAGATAGATGTTGTGAGTGGATATGTCACCATCTTTGATACTTGGCAGATTGAGGGGTGAAGAATAAGACCACAAACAGCCACAACAACTGTTAAAAAAGCTATATCAATAAGAGGGAATAAAACTAAATTAATTATTCTTGAAGCTGATGCACTAGGGATATGAACAAAATGAGGTAGTTACAACCAAATATACCTCTATTGCCATTCCTTTCATACAGTGCTTCAGATATAAAGAGGTTCTTGCTTGACCTACAGTGGTAGGACTCACAGCTTCTTTGTGACTTCACGTAAATCCCTTTTAAGGCCAATCTACTATCACACTCCTTCCTGCTGCCACACTCGTGAGGCAAGAGTTAATCATCTTTGAGTAAACTCAAAGCTCAGTCAGTGCATTTGCTGCATTTGCTAACCATGTGTCCAGGCTGTGTGCCTGTGTGTGACCAAGCACCTCCACCTGCCTCAATTCCCCTTCCCATAGTGCAGCAGGATGGACATCAGACACCTGAGGTATCCCAAGGCCCTTCCTCAGAGGCCAAGCATTGTCTGCTGTAAAGGTACATGGGTTTTCTAGGGAAAACTGAAGAGGAAATAGTATGCCTTGGGCATGCCTTCACATGCCTACAGCCCTGGGAAGGATGGATCTAGTCCATTTCACCAGTGCAGAGCTCTGGCAGGGAGCTACGGATGTTCTGCAGGGCAACAGGAATCCACAAGTGTTTTAAGAAATCAACATAATAAACTTGTAACCTCTCATTTGAGCATCATTGCCTGCAGAAGACACCCAGTTTTGCCAGGATTGGAAAGGGTAGGTAGTCAGTTGTCACCTATCTACACCTAGAAAGGTCTAAGGTGCTGAATTTTACAGTTTCTGAGATTTGAAGTCTGTGGTGGAAGAACATGTCCAGCCTTGGCAGAAAGGGTATTTCAAGGAAAATTCACTGCCAGAGGGGATTGCCGGTACTAGTTAAGGGCCAAAGGCCGAGGAGGGGAACAAACAGAGCATTTCAGTGAGGAAATGCTCAGACTTGCCATGATAGTGATTGAGGGGGATTTGAAATGATGTCATACTTTGAGCTCCCTGAGCATTTCCCTTGCATAGGCAGTGTGATCTCGCATAGGCTAGTCCTGCTCACTCATCTTACTCTTTTTTGCCCAGTTCTTGAAAACTTTTCACATGTATGACCGAATGAGTGATTTGTTTCTTTTTTCTGGAAAAGCACACCTTCTTTTGCTCGAAAACAGAAGCAATGCAAACATGATTGGATCAATCTGATTAAATTTCCCATGTAAACATGGATTTAATCTCATTGAAGATTATTTAGAGAGATATTCTGAATTACTTTTCCTTTTTCTTTCTTCCTATGCTCAGTTTTGTCAAAACAGATACTGGAAAGCACTATTTTTGCCTCTTTCTCCCAACAAGTATAGCAAAAAATGTGCATTTTTTGCTTTTTATCAGAAGCTCCTTTTCTCTGCTCCAGATGCATATGATTACATACAAAACCCCATGCACTTAGTATGAATTAGACAAATGTTTACTACATAATGTTCCTGTGCAAAAGATTCCCTATAAATCTGATCCTCTCGGACATTAGAACAGGCTCTCCAATAAAGAGAAAAGAAATTAAGAAAAGTGCGTGACACAGGGAACTGAAAAAACAAAAAGTCTGTCGTGTTAAAAGATGGAGGAGTAAGGAAAAAACAAGTCCAAGACCTCTGTCTTGAAATCTCCCCTAAATGGCAAATCTTTTCTATATCACCATGGTACTGTAGCACCGTGAGGAGACATGCTCTCTAAAGCAGTTAGCATCCAAACAATTCAGTATATTTCAGGTCAAAGCAAACAACCTGAATTATGCTAGCAAACTACCCGAACCCCAGAACATTTCATGGTAAATATGAGTCATCTGCTTCCTCATAGAAGCACTATGAAGCAGGCTGGAAAAAGCGATTTTTAAAAATTTTTAAGGGAAGAACTGTATAAAATACAGAAGCTAATCAACTCACAGATGTGGCCTGAAAGAAAATTTTCCTCTGACACATACAGAAGAACATGCTGTAAGTGCTCTTGGTCCTTGTGGCTGTGCATAGCAAAGGACTAGTGCTTCTCCACATCATCATGGTGTGCACTTGCACAGTAATGGACAGGCTAGGCGCGTCTGGGACAACCATTGCTATATCTTTCCTGGTTCCCAGCATTTCCTGTCTTAATTCAGCTCTGCATGGCAAGGCAAATGTGTATTTTTTTTCAAACACAGGACATTTCCTATGTTGAAGCTTGTCTATAAGAATTTCAGGAAGCTTGGTGAGTGCAAGACACCTTTGGAGCCAACTCAGCACCATTCACATGTTTCTCCATGCTATTTAATTTACTGCTGTTATCTAAATGTTTTAGTCATTTTGGAAATATTTATGTTGATAAATTTTGGTGCTTGTAATAATTAATGCCTGCTGGATAGAAGGTGTGTCTGTAAAGTGCTATAAAGTGCTATATGTTTTTGTGTAGGTAGCTGCATACAGATGCAACCACAGGCACTCAATCATAAAAAGAGTATGAATGCTGAATTCAGACCCAATGTGCCTATTGATTAAAATGTCAATAACAGCTATGTATTATAAAAACCAGGGGCATATTACAAGATTATATACAGAGCACACAAGTAAATGACTTGCTTAGATTATGTTATTATCCCTGATGAAAGTAGTTCACATAATTGTTCTGTCGAGTTAAGTTTTTTACATCGCAAGTTAGAAAAATGTGGGGAAACCTGTTAACCCCACTTCTCCGACCTGTTCCTGTCAGAACTATCTTTAGTTGGAGCTTCAGAAGCAACAAACCACATAAAGTCTACGCCCCCTTTCTAACATTATTATCCCCCCTGCTGTTTTAATTTATGTGTTTAATTTTGGTTTGCTGGGTGCAATATGGCTAATTGCTTGAGAACTGTGCAACCTTACAAGTGAAATTTTGCTTTTATAATTTGTAGCACATCAAGTGTAATAATGTACATTTAATTTCTCAAAAAGATAATTATGCTAATAGAATTATTTGAATAAAAATTCACACTTTCTGCAGGATAATGTCCTCTACCTCTTAATTTATACTAATGTAGGTCTCTAAGGAATTTTTAATAAGCTACTTCAACCCAAGGACAGGAAAGGCTAGACAGGAGCAAAGGACTGACAGGTCTTAAACAGGACGAAAAGGCATCAGAGTGCTTTGTAGCAAAAGCTGTCAGAAGTGATGCAGGTATTGGATTTGGGTAGATGCTAGCAGGTGCAGCAACCAGTCCTGGTCATGTGGGAGGATATGGTCTGGTCTTGTCATGTTTAGCTTACAGAGGGAAAATAAGGAAGAAAATAAAGGTACTGCAGGTGAGCAACTGTATTACATGCAAACAGAGCTTGTGAGGTGCAAACCTTCATGCGACAGGCTTTTGCCTCCCCAGGATGCATGGCACCTAAGCAGGGTCAGCACTTGTGACTGACTCTTGACGAGCTGACACCCAAAGGGGCAGGGCACCCGTCCTTCTCCAGTAGCCTGGAGAGGCTACTGCTGGATGAAAAAAGCAATGGCAGGAGAGGAACAGAACCTCCCTCAGCCCCAGGGAAATTCAATTTATTTTTAAGGCCATTCATTAGGCACCAGTTAGGCGTGAGGACTTGGAATTGGCTTAAGAGAGATAAGGCACCATGTATACTGCTCTCTGATACCCAGACAGTCTCCATGCCCTACAAACACTATTTCAGCCTTTGAGCAGTATCCACAGGAACATTTCTGATTGACAATGAAGCTTTTAGATCTAGGAGAGGCCATGTGGAGACTTAGGCTGCCCAGGGGTCTGTCAAGCTATAACCCAGCACTTTCTAGTGTCTTGTCCCACTGCCACCATCCCAAGAAATGCATGTTTAAGCCATTTGATGTCCCCAAGGCCTCGGCACACAGTTGAAGTACCCCAAGAGGTGCCTCAGGGCCTTTGGTTTTCAAAGATGGGCACCACATCAATTTTCCTAGAGATGTTAAGATTCTTGCTACGTTGGGCAACTATTCGCTTGCAACTCAGAAAGCCATGCTTTCAGCTCTTTGCATTTAGTCTATAGAAGCCCTGTGCAAATGTGGTGTTAAAGCAGTGTAGCACTGTTTTCTGTACTTTATTTTGGAAGAAATCAGTTATCAGTGTGGCCAGGTTTAAAAACATGTGTTTGATCCCCCTCTCTTCCCAGAGTAAACTTCTGTCCCCTGCCTCCTGCACACATCGCTTGGTGAAAGGCTGGCCACTGGTTTCTGAGAGCATTAAAGCACACTGAAATCTCATGCAACAGTATATGGTTACTGCTTTTAAAATTGTGCTGTTGGGGGTTTCCAATGTTGATTATTGCATCTGTCGTAATTCCCTAGCCTTGGAATGAGGAAAGTGTTGCAAATCCTTTGTGAACTGCTTAAAGAGAGAAATATGACAAATGAAAGTTTTTAAAGGTGATGTCTTTTATACCAGATAAATGTAAAATATTATGATTAATGCCCCAACTGTTGGTTCATATTTTCCCCTTTAATTTTTTCAGGATTTTTTTTTACATGACATAAGTATATTTATAGGTGATAAAATAACAGGATTAGCAGCCTAAGTGCTTGAAAAACTATTTATCCACAGAAAGGGTGTAGTTACGAGCAGCATGTTTTGCAAAACTCTCTATTTCTTCCCTTTACCAATGTACTTGTCTTCCTTCTCCCTCTGCACTAAGTTAATCATCCACAGGGCTGTTGATTTCAAGGTCACAAATAAGGAGACACTTATTGCAGTGTCTCCTTTTTGCTACAAAGAGGGGAGACTGAGGTCAAACCTATTCATTTCACAAATGCTGGCCAACATTAATATCTGAATACTTCCTTGATTTCCTCCTTTGGGTACGGGAAATAGCTATAATATCTTGGATACCACAATGTGGTAGCTATTGCCTTTTAATGTTGATCCCTACAGGCCATCAATCCCTAACTATTGTTCCTACTTACTGAAACTGAGATGGTTTCAAACTGAGATTTATAGGTAAAAGATTCCCTTTCTTATGGCTAATTTATTGAGTTGTATGATTCCACTTAATTGTTTAAATTCCTTGGGTCATTGACCACCACCACTTTTTAGGTAGAACTCTTCACTGGTTTGATTAGTGGGTACTTAAAAACATTATTGGATGATCTGGCCTCATACTTTTATGTAGTTGAGTTACTTAATGATGTCAGAAAAGATTGGTTTTGAGACTTGCTATTTTTTGGGTTTGTTTTCCTTCAATAGCTTTAAATAAAAAGTGCCTTATAACTGGGGAAGAGAGAACAAGTATGTATGAAATAAAAATGGCTATGGATCTTCACTGAAAACACATATAGAGGCTATTTTTACTTTCATTGCTGAGTTTTGCAGAATAAACAGATTACAATAAACAGAATACAGAGAGGTGATAGCATTATTATTATTATTTATACAGCACCATAAATGTGCATTCTGCTTAACAGACAAATAAAAGACATCTCAGGAGATCACTTCAAGTTCAACTTCAGCATAAAGTACAACTTTCTCTCAAACATTTCCTTTTTTCATAGTTGCAAAGAACAAATGTTGCAGACTCGAGTGCATTAAACTGAGGAATTGAAATCTTTTTCTAGGTTCAAAAAGAAAGTTATTTGCTTGCACTGATTAAATGTAAAGGCCAAAACTCACTGTCTAATAAAAGTCCTCCTGACTGCAGTGGAGGACAGAGCTGACCCAACATTCCCATCAAAGCTGCTGGAGTGCAGGAGTGTCCTGAACTTTTAGAAAATTAAGAAGATTTTTTACGTTTTTAAGGGTGATGCCTCACTGGAGTTCATAACACCTCACAAAAATTGTTGCAACATATCAAAATCTACGTTAAGCACAGCACTCACTTTCAACAAACACCTGACTCTTTTAAAATATGTTATTCTTTAATTTTTTAAAGAGCATAAACACTGAAGTGGCCCAGGCCATTGTGAGAAAGGAAAACCTTGGAGATTGAATTGATTTAGAAACCCAAATTGAATACTACTGATGAAAGACAATTGTGTCGGCCTACCTCCCAAGGTGTTGTTGCCCACAGACATGAGCTGGGAGCTATAGGAACACAAGGGAGAACCCACTGCAGAGGAAGAAAATATTCCAAATGAACAGTTTAAAAGAAAATTTACACAAAATAATTATCTATGTAACAATAAAAAATAATTCACATAATGCATTCAAATTACTAATTAAATAAGCACCTATCTTGTGCAATGTTTATATATTTCAAATAATGCTCATCAGAAACATTTGTAAATTGCAAGACAATAAGAAATACTGGCAGGTGTTGAGGCTGTTAAGGATAAATCACAGCCAAACTTCAGATGTTAAGGAAGGAACATGTATTTCAGTGTATCTGCAGCTAAGATCTTTGGCAGGACACAAAGTATTTGTGTGCCAGAGAGACATCTCCTCAGAGAAAAGTCTTTCTTTTAGAGCTTAATAGTTAATGTAAACCCACATTAATACAAATGTGGCAAGTAGATTTATCTTAATTTCATCTCTGGGCAAACTGGGTAGTACTTCCAGATAGCCTTTTTCAATATCTATGTAAATCATGGAAAAAACCCCAAATAAACCCTCACCAAAACAAACAATTTCCATGCCCTTTCCATAGTCAATGGGGAGAAACAGTCAACTTCATAGTACAGTTTGCCTCATCTTGAAATTAACATCTGATCAAATTAATTGCGTACAGAAAGTGTCTACTTCTCTGCACTGAGCACTGAAGGTCTAGCTTAGATGCAGACATTGGCACCAAGGATGGATAACACGCAAGCGAGGAAGATCCTCCACTTTGTGCCTGTGGAAAGATGTGTCCCTTGTGCTGCTGTTGAGACACTGAACAGTTGCTGCAGCAAAAAGCAATGAGAAATATTGCCCCAATAAGAATATTGCCCTACTCATTCTGCTTTTCATCCTCATACAAAGATAAATTCAAGTCAAAACCTTTCCCCTGAATAGAAATATTTGGAACAGGTCCCCAGAGTCACATTTCTTCTGTAGTCCATGTTCACTCACATAGATGTCATAGGAATACTGAGGCATACTGCACAAATTTGTGTTGCTCCCCTAAATGTGAAATAATGCTACTATTTCTTATCTTTACTGTCAATTATCTAAGGACTTCTGAAGTCCCAGCTAAGAATTGATGAAGGATAGACTTCCAGATATTCTGAATCTGGAGTACTGCATTTTTCTGTGCAATAATTTATTTTGAACATATGCACTATCCATGCCCTGAACTCTCCATAAACTATAGGAGTAAACAGAGGGTTCTCCATTGTGGTACTGCAAAAAGTCTTCCAGAAACTGGTGCTTGTCTATAAGTCATGAAAAAAAAATGTTTAGTGAAGTCTGTATTGAATGCTTCATCTTCAGTAGGAGCATTTATTTTTGTAAGAGACAGAAGAACTAAGGGCAAAAGTCGTATATTTCTTACTTCCAGCCAAGTAAGCCCTGACATGATTTCAAGTATATATGAATAGTAATAAAGATGTTCTAGTCCTGCATTAAATTCTCAAGTTGCAAAAATTAGTAGACTGGAAACGTGCCTTGTTCCAGATCTGTATGGATGGTAGGACCTTTGGTTATCAACTGTTTATCCATAGCAATTCAGGCCACTTCAGAGTCTGGTCATTTGTCCTTTTCTATTGTTTTGATGCAGGGATTAGGAAATGACTACTGGAAAAAACTCTTTCTTCTTTGAATTCAGTAACACTTTTGTAGTCAGACATGGCTGAAGAGGGATTTCCCTGATTGTCTAAAACAAGTAGAAGCAAGTAGCATCAGCCTGATAGAAAGTTTTATAAAACCAAGAAGAAAATTTCTCTTTCAGGGTTTAGAAAGCACTGAAGGCAATTCTGTTGAATTGGAGCCCACTTTCTGACATACTTTACAGTCCTTCCCAGTGTGATAATTTTTTTCAAATGCCACCTGAAAACACTGTGGGATGGCATCCAAAACCATGGAGGGATCTGGTATACCTGGCTGACATTTATTATTATAATTCAATTTCTGAGCAAAAGCTTTTGGTCACAGTCCCTTTTTTTGACCTGAAAAATCAGATTGACAAGATTATAAAACAATTCCAATGTGAGAAAAAAATTAACCCTGGATGTTTTGTTTTAGGATTCTCAATCAACAAATAGCATCTGAATCAACAAACAACCCCAAAAGCTGTTTGAAAGCCTAATACAACATTTCTGTTTTAAGGGCTAAAGAAAATTCCTCTGTTGTCTATAGAAAGGGGTTCAGCTAGTGTCTCAAGTTCTGTTCCAGACAGTTCAAAAGATGACTATTTTAAATCTGTTTTACATTGATAATCCTTCCCAAGACTATTCGATGAGCAGTCTGGGTGCTGTAAGGATTCAGAGATAAAAAGAAGTCTCCGAAGTGGTCTTAGTGCTAACTCAGCTGCCTCTGGCCCTCATCCAGCAAAGCACTTAAAGCTGTTCTTCGCTTTGAAATTGGCTTGGTGATATCAACAGGACTTCTCATGTATCTGCAGTTAAATACCAGCATAAGTGATTATTTAGATCTAACCCCTCTGCATCAGTTCTTGAAGTACTCACAGTAGTAACTGTAAAGGAGGCCCTTGTTTTACGGTTCTGGTTATCACGTTAACAACTTACTTTTCCTTTTCAACAAATATCCTGGCATTTGGCTTGCCACACAATACTCTGGTTCAGGTTGAAAAATTTCTCTGGCCCAAACTCTTCCCTCTCAATTATACTTTTGAACGGCCTTACTCAACACAATCAAACGCCTTATTGGTACCCACACAGATGCTCTGCTAAAGCCTGTGCTTATTGCTGGGGAGAGCTGAACCTCAGTAAAACTAGCATGGTTTATAGTAATTAAAGAACAACTTGCCTTCTCTAGCTTTGCCCTTTGATTTCTCCTAGAAATCCTTTTCTCCTTAATAGAGAAATGTCTACATGATGAAACAAATCACAGTATTCGGGTGACCCTTCTTTGAGTAGAAATCTAACAGCTGTCTTGCAAGCTGAGGAACCAACTTTCGGTTTGCTTTTTTTTTTTTCTTTAGAACTTTGTGAAAGCTAATTGGAAAACAATCATAGTCCAGCACTTAACAGACTTTCACATTTCAATAGCAAACAATTTTTTTTTTTTTTTTTGTATTCAAGAGGCACATCCCAGGCAATTTGTTCATCCAAGGTTTGCAAATCTTAGTTAGAGAGAAGGCTATGGCATATCACTTTTATTACCTACTTTATATGAGAATAAATGTTTTATAAAAGTTCTGAAAGTAATTTCTTATGCCAGGGAGGGTAGTAGTCCTAGTCCTAAAGATCCTTTAATTAGTTTTCCCTGAGTCTGTTTTCTCAGTTGTTTCACTACAATGGGATTAGTTTTATTACCCCGAAGAAATAATTTGCTCTTATTAAGACCAAGTGCTCTGTTCTATAATTTAATATGTTATATTCATCTTTAATGTTAAATGCCTGAGCCAAAGTTCACCAAATTCAATGGAAATTCTGCTAGAGACACCAAAGGGTTCTGGATCCTTTTAAGAGAGTTTTAGTCTGAAGAAGCATCCACACTGCAGTTTATTATGTGCAACATATCTATCTTATTATTATTTGAGGTGCAACTATGGTACAAACCTCTGTGTGGGGCCAAATGGAAGTATTTATGCAACTCTTTGAGCAGGTGGGGCTTATTTTAGTCTGAGTTTTATGCTGCCATGGTTACATTACTAGAAATACCTGTCCTAGTTAGCTCAAATTTAGCTTATGTATTGTTACGCAAGTTGAAGTCTCTCCAGTATAGACATATTTACTCTCCCTAGAGGTTTCTTTTGTTATAGTGATATGATTTCATCCCTTAAATCAGAGTTATATCTCTGTCTAGTTTTGCTTCATCACTGGCTGGATCATGCTCCTACTTGTCAGCAGTCACCCGTAACAGACAGTCTTCTTTAGCAGTATTGTCATTTTCAGTTACAATCTATTTTCTTCTTTCATTACTTGAAGAGGTTTTGATACTCCTCCTTCTCCGATAGGTAAATTTTTTCCTAGCCACCTGTGTTTCCCTGGTGGATCTGCTAATAGCAATAAATTATTCCCTAGATGCATTATAGCATGGTTGAGCACCATTATATTGACAAGTGAGCCAGAAAAACCCTTCTAGCTCAGTACCTTAGAGACTTAATAAAAAAGCCATTCTGGAACTACATTGATATTAGGCAGCATAAAAAAATTGTGTTATGCGATGGAAGCATTATTTTCTTCCAAGTGGTAGTCAAGCCTAAAGCCTAACAAGTGTATTTTAGAAGTGTCCAGCATGCTTGCTTATCAATCTGAGACTCTGTTGTAATTTCAGAAGAACAATTAAAATCCTACAATAAACACCAGTATTCATTTAACGTGAAGGTCCCTCATTAAGGTAATTGATATTCAACAAGGGAAAATCTGATGTCTGTAAGAAACCTTATGTAGTCAATTATAGTCTGTCTTTATTATGGCTTTGTATGTGCAGTTGAAAATTTTTCGGCATATCCTAATATATCATTGAAGGCCAGGTCCAAAGTTGGTTCAGACAAAAAAGGGGCTGCCTGATACTTTCAGTGTCCTTTGCCTTGTACCAGATGGAGCTAAAATCTTGCTCTCTCTAACCTGTCTGTAATATTCATTTTTCAAAATTTAATGAAGGTTCCTTTAGGCAGGCAATTTTGTGTCTTTGTTTTCCGTTGCTTTATTTTCTTTTTTTTTTTTAATTTTTTGACAATTTAGGGTAGATTTAAGTAATCTCATCTAAGTTTTTTCACAAGCATGACAGTCACAAGTTTTTAGGGAAAGCCCTGAGTCAACTGAGTGAGTTATAGAGCGCTCTGGCTGGAACAACATGTATCACGAATCCTGCATTTAATTTTCAAATCACGACACTGGAACTCTTCCACCTTCTGTGTCCTCAGTGCATGGACTCCATGAGAAGTATTACTGCAACTTCTAAATGGAAATAAAAATGAGGGAACATATTGAGCAGTTATTAAGAATGGAGCTATTTTCCTGATGAAACATGACTCATACTGACAATGGAGATTCAAAGTACTCTGAAGATTTAAAAGTCATAAGTAATATTTCACCAGTGATAAGTGATGCTTAAGAAAGATAAATCTTGAAGGGAAAGAAATTCTGCCTGATTTTGTTTAGACAATTTTGTATCCTTTTTTCTTGAATACTATTACCCCAATGCCTATAAGGAACCAATGCCTAGACTTTGGGGACATTAATGAATTTAATTGGGGACATGAATTTAATTTCTAAGCATAACACATGCACATCCATATACATTGGAGTTTTAATTCCATGCCACTTGCACTTTTAGCTTTTTACTTCAGAATAAAGGCTATTTCTATTAATATGCATGAACTGATTAAGTGAATAATCTTGATACAACTAATTAATAATGTATATTCCCACTTAGCTTGAAGGGTTAATGAATGCAACTGTTGGCAGGAAGATCTACACCATTCAAAATACCTGGTATGAAGGCATGAGCTCAGAAGCCAAAGGTAGCATAGGCAGACTTCATGCCTTTGTGTCTTTTCTTCTTTGGGAGGTTCCACAATATAATGATTCAAAAAAGCCCTTGTCATGAAGGTGTGTAGGTTGAGACAAGGCTTATTAGATATTAATTATAATCTACCACAGGCCCATCAGAACGCTATTGCTGGACCAAAGAAAAATACCTCTTTATTGTAATTATCCTGGTGTATCAAGCTATCATAATTCCTTCTGTGTATGTAAGAATGAGTGTATTACAGTATAACTGTATCAAAGGAGCTTTTGCAAAACTTCTCAGCTTTTTCAGTGACTTTTAAAAGCTAATATCATTGTTGATGTAATAGAAAAGAAAGATTTTGTTCTTACACTTCTTAAAATGTGAAATGCGTGCTTGATATTCTTCATACAATAGTGGTTTTTAATGAGGTTAAAGGCTGCACAAGGTGTCTGTTTCTTGACTGACAGAAAGACAGAAGGAGAAATTAGTACTAGGAAAAAACAGTATTTGCTCCTCTCAGCGTGATCTTTTTGTCTTCAGATCTGAACCCTTTATTATTTTCATCCTTGCTCTATTGAAATCTGGCAGCTGGGGATACTCAGGTAGCTGGATATACCTCTAAACACACACAAGTGTACTAAAAGGCCTTATGTGTGAGCTCCTGGGGTGATTCTCTAAATCTTTAAGCTAATCTATTGTCCATCTCCTTTATACCCAATTCTCTGTTCTTCTTTTTCTCTGTTTTCAAGCTGGACAATTCTATTTTCTGCTTCACCAAAATGAGAGTCAAAAGGCTTTGATTTATACCCTCAGTTCTCTCATTTACAGATAGCAGCAGTACAGAGATTTTTGACTATCTATTCTGCTTTCAGGTAAAGTTAAATCCACTTTGGATCTTGGCAGCTATACAGCAGCAGTGGGCTCAGGAGAGCTACAAGAATGAGTCATGTGTCCTCCAGTGGCAAATGAGAAGGAATTTGTATTCTTGATCTGCAAGCGGTATTTTTCCCCTGTTTTGTTTCAAAAACAAGAGTTATTCATAGGTATTCTAGCAAAATAATTCATCAGCAAAGCCACCAGTTTTAGGTGAAGAAGAAGGTTACTATGTTTTGAAGCTCAACCAAGTGCATCACGACCTTTCCAATATGAGGACAGCAACACTTCTGCCAGTGTTTCTCAAAGGATGTTTTTCTTCCCTTTACCTCCTGGGTCTGCTTGAAGAAGCTGCTGTTAGCTGGGGTGCCCAGAAGAAAGTGGGAACACTCCTTCCTTATGCACTTCTTCACCAGCCACATTCTTTCAGCTTTTGGTCCCCAGAAGTGTAGAGTGCAAGCTGCCCTTTGACAGTATTTATGCTATAAGTATAATTGTACAAGTTTCTTTCTGCAAAGACGAGAGCTTTTGGTGGACCAGACTTTACTAGCAGTAGGCAGCAGAGCATTTGCATTAAGGGAGGAGTGTAGGTAATGTATACAGGGAGAAAATTTCAGATGCCCAAATCCTACTGAAAGTGATAGGAGTTAGGCATTTAACAGGCCCTTTCAGACCCTTTCTGACTTTGTATGACTTGTCCTGAGGTAGAGATTATTATTCATGCATTATTTGTTTTTTCCAAGGTGGGTTTTGTTTTTTTTTTCCTGTTAAGAATTGAAGAAAAAAAGGCAAAAAAACCTCAACAGCGTTACTTTCAACCGAGCTTATAAATGTAATAGCCAGAAGGGTTCAGATTCCCACTCTATATTTTTTCCTAGCTAGACTCAGAATATCAACAGAGAAGATCAGGGGGTTTTATTTCCATTTTCTGACAACCCCTGATTTAAATTCATTGCACTAATACATTTTTAAAAATATTAATTTCCCTGTATTTAAAAGGGTTAAAAAAAGTAGTAAAACAGGCTATGCTTTACTGATAATGCTTGCATTTAACAACCCCACATGAGCACCGATATTAATGCTATGCTGAAGTATATGGTGAGAAGGAAAGCAAAGTTTTTACTGCTTTTGTGTTCTCAGATTTTTCTTAAAACCAACAGTCAGTCAAGCTGGGAATGAGATGGCAATGCCACATTCCTTTATGTCCTGCCAGCTGTATGGCACCTCAAGTTCATGCAGCCTACCTCCAACACACTGAATATATCAGCCCATTTTAGCCTCAGCTGCCAGAGCCAATGTCAGAAAGCCAACTGGAAGACCATGCATAAGGGTACCTTTAGGCTGGCAGTCCAGTAAAAGCTCTTTCTGAAGAGGTTTTTTTTGGAAGAAAATTTATTTTGTAACAACACTGGAGGGCAACAGGAAGGGTCAGAAGTAAAATGAGACAGCAATTTGTTGACAATATGGGGAAAATGCTGCCAGTGGACTTCAAAGTGGGAAATGTTTCTTAAAAGTGGAGCAGATGGAAGCTGATAATTTTGATGCTTATAGGACACAAAATAGACAGATTGTCAATTACCTAAAAGACTGCACACTTTGTCTAATATAAGTTAGACAACAAGCCAGAGAGAAGTTAACGGTATAGGGAGTTCAATGAACAAGTTAGCTTAACTGTGTGAAAATCTCTAGCAAAAGATGCTACTTTCAAGCATATGTTTAACACCAGATAAAATATTTCAGTTAGCAGTGATGTTTTTTTTTGTCTTGATCTTGTTTTTAAACTGGATTTTCCAAGGAAATTTTTAAGCACTAAGATCATCCACCTACCTTTGGGCTCTTGCCTTAACTTTTACATCAATTGGCAATTTTTGACAAAGGGACAGGGATCTCAGATACACTCACTTCCTACACAATTAGTGCATATAGACATTTTGATAGAGAAGAAAACTCCCTGCTGATGGCTTCTTGTTGCTGTATGAGCACTAGCCACAGGCTGCACTGAATCTGTACTGGTGAAGTTTATGATGAGACACAAAGACGGAGAAAGGTAAGTTATATTCGTTGTTCTGCTCATGCAGTGCTTTTATTTTTCCTCAATCTACTAAATTCAATAACCAGTATATGCAAAAAGACTGTCACATTTACAAGAGGACATACATTGACAACGTAATTCATTTTATTATTTCCTATTTAAAAAGTTTGAAAACCTGGGAAGGAAGAAATGGTCTCATCCAGTTTCTACTGAACTCAATCACAGCATTTTCTTCGCCTCAAATATGGTACTAGTCAGAACATTGTGAATGGTACTATACAGCAAGTACATGGTAGGTGAGTTTGTTCAGGGATAGACAAGCCATCTCATCAGAAAAAAATGACTCTATGCAGTTTTGACCAAAAAGATCAGCTTGGGTATCTCAGAACAGCCTAATGTATAAGCGACAGGGAGAGGAATTTTATACATTCATGTATACAGACATGTATGGATAGTAGGAAGAAATACATACCAAGGGGAAAAAGAGGGATTACTTTGTTATGTCTGACAGCCACACAATTATGGGTGCATAAACAAGCAAGGTTAAATATTAGCCAAAGGTAGATATCAAATAGGACACCAATCTGACCTAGACCCAGTAAACACTTTTGCATGTTCCTGTGTGTGCGTAGTACACTCAAGCAGTACCAGATTGGTGGACCAGTTGCTTATCTTAGAAAATACTTAGAATAACATCAAGAAGAAGCTTGTGGGGTTATCCATACAAGCATCATGCTTGGGGCATCACAGAAAACTTTGCATACAGCAAGACCGGTTAGCAGAAAGGAAGAATAATTTTCTCTAGTATTGGAACTTATTAACCATAAAGAAGCCTGACTAGAAATGTAAGGCATGACTGTGTACAGCGGGAGGCAGAGGTCAAATAAATGCTGCATATTCTGAATTCCACAGGAAACACCTCTTCAGAGGACACCACTCACAAACTTCAGAGACAGTGATGATTAAAATGAAAGAAGAAAATACAAAGACAGAAGAAGTAGCAGAGAAAGTCAACATATTCTGGGCTGGCTTCTACCAATCAAGTTAGTACATTGCCTCCTATCAGCTGGAAATTCAGTTTTCTCTCATCAGAGCTGGCTACACCCATTTTCCCATTCTACTACAATGGAAAGTTCAATCACCTCCAGAAAGCAAGTTGTACTCCCAGACAAATGATATATTCATGAAATACCTCAGATCATTTTAAGACCACTGTTCTAACTTGTTTGAGAAAGTCTTATTGACATCTTTGTCTCAAGGCATCTTTAGGCTCTCAATGAGGTCTATGGGGTTATTTAAAAATACAGCTATTAGAGACCATGTGAATATGGTAGATATTCTACAGTGTCTGTCCTGCAGCTAGAAACCACCAGGCTATTCCATTTGGCAAAAAAATTACAAAGGAGTCATTAAACTCAGACCTCCCTGAGGTCTAAAATAAGAGAGGAAAAATCCAAGCCCTCCAAATGTTGATGTGTTCAATTAAGTTGGAATGACTTTTGTACATTTTGTACACTGTATATTTATATACTGAAGCACACATCTAAAAAGAGAGGAAATACAAGGGAAAAAGGGAGGGAGAAAAGACTCGAGGGTGAAAAAAAGTATAGCTTAGTCTGAGGATCTCAAAAGGCACAGTGATGTGATCCAGATACACAGAGGTGAAGGAGCTCTTCAAAGTCAGTGTGAGAAGAGCCCTTTTGTTCCACTCACAGAATCACAGAATATCAGGGATTGGAAGGGACCTTGAAAGATCATCTAGTCCAATCCCCCTGCCAGAGCAAGATGCTGTTGCCCACAAATCTACAATGCATTTTCTCACATGCATAGATCAGATCCTGGCAAACTGAATTAGAGGTAGGGGGTACGGGGAAGGGGTATGCATGGCAGACTGACAGCCTGAGCACACCGGTTGACTAAGAGTAGTTCACTCACCTGCCACTTGCAATATTCTCCACCCAGGAGGTACTTCACATGAAAGCAAATGAGGTGTTAGCTGACTTAAGCAGTGCAGAGGTCACTGCTGATGAAAGAGTACTGAGAAGGAATTCAAAGGAGCTGCTTGACAGGAATGCAATGGCGTGACAGGAGCCAAAGGAGTTGAGCACACCACCTGCATCTATTTCTGAAAAACAACACAGAGGGAAGTGAAGAAGCTCAGCTCTTTAGCATATAACCTAAGGAAAGAGGACCAAGGAAAGGAGGACAGAAGACATCAAAAGTAGGTTGCCTGAAGGAGATGACAGCGGCAATGCATTTTCTGCTGAGCTTCGTCCTACCATTTGCTGAGGTCATCCGGTCCCAAGGAGGCCTCCCTGCAGCTGAGGTCCTGCTCTACACTGTGTGCTGGCACAGAAGACTTCTCACTCCTGTAACCAAAGCTCATGAGAAGAGAAATCATTATTATCATAGGACAGGAAATTGCTGCTAAACCACACGTACTTTCTTAAAAACAGGGGAAGCTGAGAGGTGGGCATGAAGGGTAAGAACAAATTCTAGGGCATACTTTAGAACAAGGTAAAGCCTAAGCCTGGTTGAAAGTTTTCTGTTGTATTTATTTAATGACAGAAAACAGGGGGCTCAGTTTGTATATTCATAAAGAAGGCTGATTTCTTTTGAAAAGCTACATATTCTTAGGAAGGGGATTATAAGAATGTGAAATTTTTCATGTTACTGAAAAGGCTGCAAACACTTCTTGATTGCTCTTAATGTTATCTTAGTGTAAAGGGCTGCCAAAATTTTCTCTATCACCTCCATGACTGAGTACAGAAATGAACCACAAGTCAATAAAATCTATTTTAAACAAAGCTTGTAGTCAACATTGCCAAAATCCATATTTATCATTAACATAATAAATAACATTGACAAAATATGCAAAAATAGTAAAGATCTCTCTATTATGGCCCAGCTCAAGGAAAATACATGTCATAATACCTGAGTGACCTTTTGAAAAGACTTTATGCTAAAAAAATATAAAGCATGAAATTGAAATAATTTCCTGCTCCTTAGTTAGTGTCACTGTGTAGAGATAAGAACCAAATCACTTGTTTTGAGGTCTGGAAAAGAATGCAGGCAATAAATATCACCTTCCATTGTTTCTCCTTAAACAAGCAGCACAATATTTCAGCTTACAAATCTCAAGCCACCTTCAATTATTGCTAAGAGCCATATCTAATCTAAAGACTAGGGACATGGATGAAAGATAATTTCTGTCTCATCCTGAAGTCTATACCAAGAATAGCCTTCACTTGATCCAGAAGAACAGCTTACAGCTCAAGGACTTGAATACCTTCCCTGTTGCTCATTTGTACCTCTTGATTGCAGGATATCAGGTTCCTGCTGCCAATTAGGTTCATTATCATCACTCATACACAGAGTTTTACTAATCTGACTTTTGTGACAGTGTGTGTATGGCTACTCCAAGCTGGTGTTTAATCTCATCTCTGCCAGGTCATGGTGTATTGCATATATTTACTTATTTTGTTTTCATTATTTTATTAATATATTTATTAAAGTAGTTTAGTTCCTTCTAAACTCAAATCTCTTTTTCTCTTTCCTTACTCTCCTTGGAAAGACAGGTAGGGGAGAGCATCTGTTGTTCATGTCAGTGGCTAGTCCATCCCAACCAATGACAGCCAGAAGAGCACACAGGCATCTAGGGATAAGGAAAGGCAAGAAAGTGATGGGTGAATGGGTCAGCAGGAGATGCTTCTTCCCTGCCCCATTGTGCTTTATGCCATACCTGTAACTATGAGATCTCTATGTCAAGTTTTTTTTTTTAATAGCACCTCTAGTAAAAACCAAATATTTGTTTCTAGGTAGATAGATATCTATGTAGACAGCCAACCCTCCCAGAAAACCTGCATGTGGTGTTCTCTGTCTGAAATGTAGAAGCTCCTTTCAATTACCTCCTTTGTTCTATTCAGATTTTCCTAAAGTTTTTTTGTTGTTCGATCATTTTTTTAATATGATTGCTCTTGTGCTTAGATTTGCTAACCCATTCTCAGCCCAGGTTTTTGTTGTACTGCCATTGAGCACCAACATATATAAAATAGTTTAGATACAGAAGTATTTTCAGGCAAAGCGGCTGTTGCCATTGGTGGCTGTGACAATTTACAGGGAGGGAATTCTCCGTTGGTAGACAATTCCTTAAATGAACAGAAAAAAGCAAGGAAAAAAAAAAAAAAAAGGAACACTGCAGTAACTCAAAGGGCAGAGTTTGACCTTGTTGGGGAAAAGAGAAGTAAACCAAAACCCTGATAAGAACAGAGCTTGCTAGATTCCTTTAGTATCTCTTCAGCTTTTGTTGCATGCTAGCATTCCCTGCAAAGAAATTTAAATGAAAAGTACAATTTTGTCCTTTTCTGTTTGCAAAGATCCAGCCATTTCCCTGTCCCCACAGAAATAATATTAAAAGAAATCTGTCTCTGTGGCTTCCCAAGCACAATGGATCCAATTAGCTGCCAGAATATCATGTGTAGAGTCCAGTCCTCCAATTTCTGTCCCTGTTTCCAGTTATAGCATTAAAGTGACAAGGTCTATCAGGGTGATGATGCTGAGCTCATTAGCTTGGGATGGTGATGTACAACACAGTCCCTTTTTTTCTCTCTAAGCAGCCATCTGAAATTTTGAGATCCTCATTCTTTTATGTGCTGTGGACTTGCTATCTAGAAAGTGAACTTGTTTCAGAAAGAAAATGTCACACTTTTCTACAGATGTGGAAGGTGTATTTTCCTATGCCCCAGGTAATGTGACAAATGGTGTTAGATAATGGAACAACAACTTGATGGGTCTTGTGTGTTTTGCCACCCTCACTTTCTGCTGTTACTCTGCCTCTCAGGTTTTAATTTACACTGCACCCACTGAACACAAGTCCATAGGCCAGCCGTGGGAACCCAGGGGAAAACAGCCCTTGAAAATCTGGGCTTGGATTTTTCCTCCAGACTGTCCAGCTGTTCCCATTTGGCTTTCCATTCTTTATACTGTTTCTGTGTACTTTTAATTTAAGGCTTTACATTTGCGTCTGTTTTTCTCTGATTGGCAGCAAGTACCTGGGTCTGTTCACTGACATTTGAATGAGGGAATTCCTTCTTTCTGGGATTGTTCCCATTGCTGAGTGCACTGGAGTCTGCTGCCTGGGTAGCTTCCTTTGCTTTGGCCGGGTAACATTTAGTGAACTTATTTTGCTCTGGCTGCCTCATTTCTGGAAGCTTGCTTCAGACTTCACTGAGTTTATTGTCTACACTGTGTCAAACTACAGTTCATTATTGTCGACATTTTATTAAAATAGTCCCTAAGTGCACCAGATTCTGAACGCTTGACTGCAATATTCCACAGAGATCTACTTTATTTTTATATTGGTCAAAGTCAACAGTAAAGCTGCCATTAGCAGCCAAGCTAACGCCTTTGTGAAGTGCTGCCATGTTTTCCCAGAGCCTGGCATTTAGTCATTGGCTCTTGAATGCTGTATCTTGACACTAGGTACATATTGCTTTTGCAAGCCAGAGGTAAAACACAGTTCTATGGCAGAGGAAACAGCATTAAAACTAGCTGAAATCTGGTTCTATATTTAGAGCTTCATGCATTCTTTATAAGTTTTGTGTTATCTTTTCTGATCTGAAAAGGAAAGCAATGCATTTGGCCTTTATGCCATATATTAAACTCTAGAGTGTTAAGTGGAAAAGGTAAATGTGTATGAGTCAATAAGTGATCTTTAATATGTAAAACATGCTGCTTACGTTCTTCAGATCTATAGTAGAGATACTGTCTGGTTTATGTGCAACAATTCAAAAGTTCGTGTATATTTATACCAAGTTCATAAGGATGCTATAATGAAGTGCAGATTCCTGAGAACTTTACAATGTTACAAAAAGTAGGAGAAAGTAAAAAAAGAAACTGGAAACAATATAATTTTTTTTTTTTNNNCAATATAATTTTTTTTTTTTTTTTTTTATTTAAGGTGTGACAATTTGCAGGGCTTTTGTGATTCTAGGCCAGTGTTGTGAAGCTGAAGTAAGACCCCACCTGGGGTACTGAGTCCAGCTCTGGAGACCTCAGCACAGGAAGGACATCGACGTGTTGGAATGGGGCCAGAGGAGGGCCATGAAGACGATCAGAGGCCTGGAGCACGTCTCCTATAAAAACAGGTTGAAAGAGTTGGGGTTGTTCAGCCTGGTGAGGGAAGGATCTGGGGAGACCTTACAGCAGCCTTCCAGTACCTAAAGGGGGCCTACAGGAGAGATAGAAAAGGACTCTTTATCAAGGAGTGTAGGGATGAAGGGATAACAGTTTTAAACTGAAAGTGGTGAGATTTAGATTAGATATTAGGAAGAAATTCTTTACTGTGAGGGTGGGGAGACACTGGAACAGGTTGCCCAGAGAAGTTTTGGATGCTCTCTCCTTGGAGGTGTTCAGTACCAGGCTGGATGGGGCTTTGAGCAACCCTGTCTAGTGGGAGGTGTCCCTGATATGATAAAATACAAAAGTGGGTTTTTTTGTGTTCTGCAAACAAACAATGCTGTGACATTTGTGTTGTGTTGATATTTTATCATTTCATATGCACTCAGCAATAACACTGTGTAGCATTTTAGAGTTTGTCATGCCTTTAGGTTGAGGTTTTCCAGGGCAAGTGGGAAAACATGTGTACTGTAGTGTTTATCTTAAGTGTGAATGCTTGTTCTTGAAGTACAGGCATATTAAGAATCTTGTTTTAGTGCAAGTGAAGCTCTTTAGATAATCGTGTCTGGATATTTTTAACAGCTTTTGGTAATAACTTATCCCCTTTTATTCTATGTATCTTTGAAAAACCTCCCAGCACTCCAGGAAAATGGTTTTGATCAGAGCTATATGCGTAACAACTTCAGGTATTATCAAGAAAAACTCTTTGTAAGAGGTTCAAACCTTGGCCTTCCCAGTCTTCTACAGTTAAGACCCACTGGTTTACTTTAAAAACTTTTATGGAGGACTGCAAATATGCAACCTCCTTACCAAACTTAGTACAAAGGACTTAATTTCCTTAGCTTTTTGAGACAAAGTACAATAGATTAATCATTGAGTAGGGCTGGTGAGTTGAGTGTGAAGAAACAAAATCATGATCTCAATCATATTAGCACCATCCAAATGAATAAACAGGCCAAATCTAGTGTTTGATGCCCTGCCTCAAGCAAACAGTATTGAACTATTAATGTAAACAAAAAAGTTAAATTTGTTTAACAGGTCAGCATTGAGGTTAATCAAAGAGAAGAACCTTCTAAGCATAAATTTGCTTCCTTATATTGTAAAAAAAATTACAGTCATAATAATAGATTCTTTCCCAGATACTGATTTTACAGCAACTCTAAGTAATTACACACATCTGGTGATAACTTTTAAAACTGCAGCTATAAAAAGATCTAAACTAAAGACTACAGATTCCCTGTTCTATAATAGATTAGGTTTTGGAGCCACATCCATAATCACACCCTTTAAAGGACAAGTACTGCTGCAAATTTGGAAAGACTCAACTGTAAACTTATTTATAACGTTATTATTAACATCTGTGTTACAGAGACCTTAATTTCCCCAACAGTGGAAAAGCAGCATGAAAGTTTTTGCTGCACACTTCTAATTAAATTCAACTGAATTACAAGCACCATCGCATGGTAGAAATCTCACATCACAGTGTCCTTGACTGGACTAATAGTTAATCATCACAGATTAATTTTTACAGTAGTTATCAAAAGACATCCCCTCCCTTCCCACCCCCACCCCCCGATTTTCCCATATATCTATATTTGTATAAAGAGCAGTAATAGACATTGCAAAAATGTGTAAAGTAGACATTCTTCATCATATAGCTCAGTAATCTGTCACACCTGTCACACGCTTTCAGCTGGCTCATCAAACCCTGACCACTAATTCATCTACCCTGCTCTACTCAAACATCTCAAACATCTTGGTAGTGTCATACAGCTGTCAGTTTTCAAGCAATCCAGCTTGCAAGAGAGCAAGAAGAGTTTCCTTTCTCTCCAAAACTAGATATTCCCTCCTCCCTCCAAAATGTCAGAGATGGTGTTCAGTCAAGACAATGTTAGATACCGGATTAGTGGCAGAATTAGAATTCGATACATCTCAAACCAGCACACGGAGAAAGGGGAACCTTGGGAGCAGCGTGCTTACACCCTATCAAGAGGGTTTGGCAGCACTTGTGTCTATTCCCGGTTATTAATCTTGCCATTATGCTCTTATCTGAATGCCTCACAATCTTTTGGGTCCTCAGAGCAACCTGTGAGATAAAGCACTATTGTCCACTCTCACAGCTTGGGCAACTCGAGCCAAAATATGCAAAGGCACTTAGTATATTATGTGCGGGTCACAGGCAGACAGGGAGAGATGGAATGAGGAAATGATTACCAATTTTAAGTGTTTTAACAGCTCAAATACGATCCTAGGCCTAGCTTCAGTATATTATGAAGCTGTGGGACTTCCAATAGTGGATGCTGCTGCTTAATCTGTATACCTGACAGCAAGAGGAAAATAGTTAGCACGGTCTCTCAAGGGCACCATCACTTGTGGCTAGGGACTTGAGCCAGTTCCATCCTGTTGGAAAGGTGGGTCCCTGAGGAGACGGCAACATCAGTGTACTTCTCCTGGAGCTCCTCCTCTCTTGGCTCACCAAGGTGTGCCGTATGTGTATTGTGCATCTTACCTGTAGAAACTGTATA
The DNA here is from genome assembly GCA_013400055.1 of Nycticryphes semicollaris. Taxonomy (NCBI): domain Eukaryota; kingdom Metazoa; phylum Chordata; class Aves; order Charadriiformes; family Rostratulidae; genus Nycticryphes; species Nycticryphes semicollaris. The sequence goes on from VXBJ01002409.1 coordinate 1,045,042, forward strand.
TGTAGGAATAGTGAGAGCTAACATCTCATAGGTTATTAGTCAGTTAGCTTCTCCAGGAGATCTGGGAGGGGACACAAAGGGAATCTGCATGCTTTTAGGGCCATCCTCCTGAACTAGATTTGAAACTTCAGGTTTTGTAAATAGAAGTAGAGGCAAATCAGCTAGGCAAAATGTCTGACTTAAGATGCAGACACACATGCTTATGGTATGTGCAGAACATAAAATGACATTGCATTATGAATTTTAACATTTTATGTTCTGCACATACCTTGTACCTCTGTGTGCATGTTGGGGACATCTGGCATTTGAAAAGACCTGTATAAAAATTCAGTCTTTGTGTTTTACCTGACAATTAGTAAATCCATTTCCAAATCAAGACAAAATCCTTCTGCCATACAGTCAATCCTTGCTGAGGTCATGGAAGTGGGGTAATAAAACAAAAGATAATTAAAAACACACTCTAAAAATTTTGTTATATTATTTCTTCCAAACTACCTCCCTGAAAAGTCTGGCACCTTACTAGCATCAGTCCAATTACAGGACCCAGAGGGAAGGGAAGTTCTAATTAATAATTTTAGAAATAGGCCCAGGATGCACAGTGTGTATCTCTGAGCCTGGAAAACCCCAAAAGGCTTTAGTTTGGAATATGGTACCTGCTTCATTCCCAGGTAGAGAGCTGCAGTTTCACTGAAAGCCTGACAGATGTGCTGTAATACATATATCATAAAAGCAGCACCAGTGGTACCTAGCTATTCAGATCTGATTCTCAGAAATAATTTCAGTTCAGGAGAGCAAAAATGGCAGATATTTTGGTGATAACTCCTAAATATCATTGAGGATCTGATTCCACACCCCATTCGTTGTTATTACCATTCAATTTAATGATCTACACACTGGTTATTGCAATGACCTTAAGAGCCCTGTAAGTTCACAGAATGAGTAGTCCTGGGCAAAACACTGGATTTGTACAGTCCACAAGATCACAAGCGTGCATGACTTTTTTGTAGAATGTGGCCCCAGGAAGAGCACTCACCTGTAATGACTCTAGTGTCTTCCATCATGAAAGAAGATATTGTTTAGTTATGTTTTCTGTGATGGTGTCAGACAGGGCCAAACTTACTTCTCCATTTATGCTCATGTTTTCAACTCTATTCAACGAATCAATACTGGAACAGTTTCCTTCTTCCATTTTAATACTTAATTTTCCTTGCTCCAGTTCGAAGTAGCACAGAGGAGAGAGAAGGAGTCGCTTAGCATTTGGGTTTTAGAACGAGCTCTTGTAAATCTTAGCAGCCATCCAGCAGCTGACATCTTCTAATGAGAATGATCCTTTTCTGCTAAGAGGCAAGTTCCTTCTTTTGGGTTCTGCCGTTGCCAGCATACTGCTATAGAAAGACACGCAGGGACAAAAATACATTAGAAAATAGTAGCAGGAAGGGAAATAGTATTTGCTGTAAACCTGTCAACCCAAATCAGATGTTAGCTTCCCTTCTTTTTTCCAATTTAGTAGAAATATGCTAAGGATTTGAAAATGTGACTTTTCATCAAATACAATCCTATTTTTCACTCCTTAAGTTAAAGGAATGCCATTTTATTAGTGCTCTCTCTCTTTCCAGTTTCTAAAGTGAAAGAAAAATATCTTGTTTTTAATAGGAAATGTAACAGCATGACAGTCATTTGCACCTGAAGCTTCCATATCCTCTCACTTTCCTCCCCATACCCGATTCAAATCCACAAAGGCCTTTCTCATGTCAATCACATCAGAGCATTTTGTGTGGTCAAATTGTTTTTTTTCAGGCATTAATAATTCTGCCTGCTGTTAAGCTTTCAACATACAAAAGCAGGACATACTCTTTATATGCTTAATTTTTTAAATTTATTTTTCTTTTAGATGAAAGAATAAACCAGGAAGCTTCATAGGGGGAAAGAGAGAAGTTGCCTGTATAGATATATGTCTCTTGCTTCTCTCCTGAAATCTTCTATCTCAGGGCTCTCTTCAGCATTGCAGATCTGGAAGCATGAAACACAACTTACCAGACTTCTCATGATGTTTGAAATTCTCCTTAGGCTCTGGCTGTGGGAAGCAGGGAACTTGAGTGGGAAATTCATCTCACTTCTCTTTTTTCTCAAAGTAAGGTCTTGTAGAATAGCCATGACACAGGTGCACCCCTCAGCTAGAGACAGAAGGCAGATTAAAATATAATTTAAAAACCCTTGTGATCCTTAACTTCATGTCTTGGTTGTCTTTCTGGGAAGTGGGTGAGTCAAAAAGAGTCCATAAATTATTTTGGAGTGCTTGGGTTTGGCAGCCCCAAGCAGACAAGTAGGTAGACATCTGATTTTAAAAGACATGATACACAAGAGACAGCCACAACTATGTACACACCGCATTGAGAGGGAAACTGGCTGGAGGCCCTGTGTTCTCTCTATAAACTGCCAAAGGGAATGAAATTCAGAGTAAATGCTCAGACTTTTTGATTAAATCAATCCATTGCTCCTACCCAATGTATCTTGCTCTTTTATTGCAGAACATTACCCAGCAACAGTTGATACCATAAATGATCTACACAGTCTTCTGGAGCTTTGGGTGAAATAAGGACAAGCTGGTCTCATTATCTTCACATTTCCCTACTTTTTATATTTCCATCAAGCCCTTAACATCCTTGTAAATGTCTTTAATTATATTTATTGTCTGAGAAGACAAAGAAATTCATTCTGGAGATGATAAAATGATTGTGAATGAGGTAGGTGTTGAGTCAGGCTGAAGCAGATGCCTTGTAAAAATGAAGTTGCTGCACAGGTGACCTACCTGTGATAGAAGAAATAACTAAGTGTAGACAGTGAGATTCCTGTGTACTTTTATTTTTCTGTGCCCTTTTCATCACACAAATTCATCAGTTTGCCTGGGAGGGAGGAAACCATTGTTTAATTTTGTGGTACAGTCTACTAGCCCTACTGTCAGTACCTGCAGACAACATTATAAATTAAAACCTACATTTGGAGAACTGGTGCAACAGGCCATGGGGTAGCTTCAGGCTCTTGAGGCAACAGAAAAAAAACTGAGAAACTAAGTCATAGTCAGTCTTTCCCCCTTTCAAAGGATCACACAAACATTCTTAATATTGTCCTGGTAAGTGTCACATTGCTTTAATGCAGTAAAAAAACAATAATCAGTCCTATATATATGGCACATAAGACAGCATATGCAGGCACTCATAGCTGCTTAATTCCTCTCTTCTCTGGAGGTCTCTGGAGCTGCACAGACAGCCTGTCCACTTCCCTCAACCCTAAAACGTCATTAAAAAATGTTTCATAAACTTATAATCTCATTTTTGTTGGAGGCAGACAGTCTTCCTGGCCCAGCGCCCATCACAAAAGTAAACGAGACACTGCAGAAAATTGCTGTCTATAAAATACACATACACGTGCATGAGCATGTCCTCTCTTGGTAGAAACAGCTAGACCTTTCAGCCCATCTTTATCAATTCAGCAGTTCTGAAGAAAACCAGGCAAGACTCTTAGCATCAATAGCTGAACACTAAATGCTGAGAGCTTGTGTAGCAACCACTGTGTATTTTATGGATATACTTGGAAAACAAAATAAAGACAGAACTGCAATGAGCATATCTGAACATGTATAATATGCATGCGTGACCGTGTGTGTCTGCAAGACCTTTGTAATTCTGCCTTCCCCCATGACTTAAATATTGGTGCAGCTGATGACCACCACACAGGCAGCTGGGGTGCTCATAATATTACCCTCCCACCAGTGCTTCCCAATATCTGCACGTGAATTAGATGTTTAGAGCTTGGCCTTACCTCCTAGATGCACTTCCTGGATATCCATCCAGTCACTCCTAAACCTTGACAGTTAAGATTTTCATCAAAACAACTGTGAATTCTTGACTTTCCTATTAAGGTGGGCTTGGTTTTGCCAAGAGGATTTTGAGCAGCATTGTGCCATGGTTTCCCATGTTGGGGCACAGCACTGAGCACAGCTTGGATATGGTTGAGACTACAGCTCCTTCTTGCTGAGCTGTTCAGTTCCTTCTCCTAATATCCAGGAGGCAAGTGGGGTGTGTGTGTGTGTGTGTGGAGCAGGGTGGGAATGTAAGCCTTAGAGAGGAAAATGAGGATATGCCAAACTGTAGGACTCAGACCCACCATGAGCCCCAAATGTGACATGAGGACTGTTTTCTTAACCCATTGTGTTGCCTGGAGCAGTTCTGCGACTCCATGCTAGCAATAATGTAAGGGAGGAAACCAACAGGCATGTATGAAATGACAGCAAAGTAGGGTCAAGTACAAAAGAAAAATGGTTAAAGGCCTCTTGGCAAAGAATGTCAGCTCTGCCTTTATTATGCAAAGATTCATGGCCACACAAATCCCTCTTTTGATCATCAGCTGACATTTCTGGAATGACAAACTACTTCCAGCTTTATAGAAAGGAGGCTCTGGTGGACACCAAGCTGAACATGAGCCAGAGATGTGTCCTTGCAGCAAAAAAAGCTAATGGTATCCTTGGCTTCATCAGGTAAAGTTTCACCAGAAGTTGATGGAGGTGATCTTTCCTCTCTACTCAGCACTGGTGAGGTCACACCTGGCGTACTGTGTCCAGTTCTAGGCTTCTCAATAATATTGAAAGATGGACATACTGGAGAGAGTCCAGCAAAGGGACATGGAAAAGATTAAGAGACTGGAGCATCTCTCCTATGAGAAAAGGCTGAGAGAGCTGAGACTGTTCAGTCTGAAGAGAAGACTCAGGGGAATCTCTTCAGTGTGTACAAATATCTGAAGGGAGGGTGCAAAGAGGGCAGAGCCAGGTTCTTTTCACTGTTGCCCAGTGACAAGACCAGAGGCAACAACACCAAGCAAAACACAGGAGGTTCCCTCTGAACATCAGGGAACACTTCTTTACTGTGAGGGTGACTGAGAATTGGCAAAGGTTACCCAGAGAAGCTATGGAGTCTCCATCCTTGGAGATATTCAGAACCTGTCTGAATGTGGTCCTGGGCAATTGGCTCTAGGTGGGTCTGCTTGAGCAGAGGGGATGGACCAGATAATTTCTAGAGGTCCCGTCCAACTTCAGCCATTCTGTGGTTCAATGATTCTGTGAAAAGCTTTGTTTTGGCTATAGTTTGCTTTTTTCTCCAGCGATATACCTTTCAATCCCACTCAGAATAAAGCAAAATTAAGCATGCAGGAAGATGTCAAAGGGATTTCCCCATCTGAATGTCTTCCTTCTCTCTCCCTATTGTTTCTTTTTATCACAAAGGAGGCCTGATCACAGCAAAGATGTTGAACATAATCAACTAATCCACTAATGCTTCTCACTCAACCCCAACATACGTGACCAAATAACACTTTTGTGTATACACACTACTGGTGTGTGTCGTGTACATCAATTCTTATTTTGTCTCAAATAGACTGCTTCATTCTCTTCTTTGGCTACCACCCATTCCCTGATTGTACCTGGAAGGCACTGCGAAGTACATGTGCATGAAAGAAAGCCAGTTCACCACTAGATTACAACTCTCTATAGCAAAAATTTTGCTGATGAAAAACTTTGACAAATCTGGATATTTTGTAAATGATAGCCTGAAAGCAGAATAACCATTTAGACAGTATTTCTCTACAAGCTACTTTTCTCTTTCCCATAGCTAGATGGTACTGCTATTGACACCCTGACAAGAATTAGCTCCTTGTGTGCATATTATACCTTAAATACTATTTTACCAGCTCAAAGTGAAAAAGAAAGTGCTGTTAAGATCAGAGGAGGATCTAGGTCTTCCTCTTTATGCAACAAGGAATTATTTTTCCCACACCTGCATGGGGCAAGGAAGCATTTGTGCTACCATTGCTTTGTAGGTAGAATCAGAGAATGTTTGTTTTAGGAGTTTTCCCTTGGCTTCCATGCCAGGCATAATCCTTGATTTGCAACAAGGTACCTTTTCTGCTCTCCCTTGCAAAATGGGCTGTGGTATACCTTCAACACAGTAGCTGCAAAGGAATGACTTGGGCTAGTGTCACCGAAAGTGATTGTGACAGTCAAATGAAATTGTAGCAGCAACACAGGCCAAATGCTAAATAACACGTACAAAAACTAAATAAAATATCTGGGTCTAAAGGCAATGTAGAAGACAGCATTTGGCAATTGCTCTTTTTAAGGAGGTATATTTTTAATGGTATTTTTATATCATGCAGATATTGCAAATATGAATTGCTCACCAGTGAACACTCATCTTGCAAAGATTCCAGCACTAACTGGATCTTACTTTTTCACATAAAAGGAATATATCACAGAAAAAATTAGCATCATCTCCCACATGGTCAGCATTTAGCAGAAATTAAAATCTTAAATATCTCCCATTTATTGCTCTGCTGTTAATTGGTGAAGTTAGAGAGTCTGGAAAGGTGCCAGTTAGCAGCTAGCCTACAGGAGAGTTACTGCCTATTTTTCTTGATTTTAAGACAGATTTCTTTAGCTAGGTAACTGTGCTTATGCAGGATTATCTTGAACAGGACAGAAAAATATTGTATCATATCTTTAACATAGTATCACTTAGAATTCAGGAATGACTTGGGGTCTCAGCCAGACTGGGGCTCTATTGCATAAGGCCTAGGGCAGACAAGGAGTCTATGAGTGGTCACATGCTCTGCAGTTTTAGCCTGAACATTTTTTTCTGAAAACCATAGCTGCCGCAGAGAGATTACTGCCTGAAAATCTCACTTTAGTTTTAAAGGAGTGTGTTTCTCGCCCACAGTGCCTGGAAATGAAAGTCCTAAATGCTCCAACACCAGAACACATATAAAAAGACTGTAAAATGAAATTGTCTGCTTTCATGGTGTTAAGTCAATCCTGTGATTGATTGGAGAAATGAGAGGGTGTGAGGAAAGGAAGGTGTTATTCAGGGTTTCTGAATGCTGGAGATGGGCAGAACTCCAGGCTGTTGTTCTTCTTCCCCATTCCAAAACTTAGTGATTTTAAACAGACACAACTTAATCAGACCATCTGCAGACAGAGTATAGGCCAATACAAACTGGTTCTCTGAGACCAGCATCTGTAGGCTGCTGCATCATGACATGACAAAACACTGGTGTGCAAGGATGTTCAGGGATATTTCACATGCTGAAAAATGCCAAATCTACCATCATATTGGTGCATTCCCACTGCTTGTCTTTGGGAGAGCTATTTCTTTAATGTCCATCTAGTTTACTTTGGCTTGTGCTACAGCTTTGGTTTCCATTCATGCAGAACTCACAACAGATTTAGGCAAAACATCTGCAGTTCACCATTTGAAACACTAATGCATATTTCCACCATAATTAAGATACAAATTAGCTCACAGTCACTCATAGTCACCTTCACTTCAGCAACTTGGCATTTTAAGTGTACAAACCAGACTAATAGTCAAGTCTGAAAAGTGTGAGAGAGCATATGGCCTCTACTTTTTGCATGGTTGTAAAGTTCCTGGTGCTCATTCTCTACATTATTGCTATCACAGCAGTTCTCAGGCATAACGAGAGACTATTTTATTTTCTCTACTGCACTGCAGATGCACCACATTGGTGTTTGGTGGACAACTTGCTTCAGTATTAGGCACCACAGCTATGAGAGAAAAAGCTTCTATATGTTTTGTTCTCTGACAGACTCCTTTGACCACTGCTTAGAAACTTGTAAGTTATAGCCAGGCACCCAGCCAGTACGGCCTTCAGGTCAGCTGGTATGAATTCTCCATGCCTAAGTCAGAGCTGGGGGAGGGTATGGAGGTACAAAAGTTATTTTTCTTGCAAAAGTTCCCTTGTGGGGCTTATCTTGGAGTTAAACTTCGCAGTTGAACAAGGTTAATCCAGTAAATTGGTCTTGGAAAGACATGACTTAGGTAAATGAAAGGACAAAGCAAACTACCGATAGCAAATGGAACAAAAAAGAGCGAAAACTTATGTCACATTCTTTTGGAATTTATGGGTCATTTTTCTGAAATAAAAGAAATTTTTGAAAGTCTTTGAGGTTTTTCTTAGTTTCTCTTCTAAAGAAAAAGGAATGGTGATTTATATTTCTAACAAGACCACATTTAAGGGTTTTTTTCTCCTTTTTGTTCTCCATTGGTTTCAGAGCCCCTCTTCTCAATTTTTTTGGGTGGGTGATTTGTTGGATTGTACCCCCCTTTATACCTTTGTGCTGGATTTCTCTGATTTTTCACTATTTTTTTTTAACCTTTCCTCATTTCCTCCTGGGCTGGAAAGCAAGTGTTGCTCATCAACATCATCAGCCAGTTTCTTGAATGTTGACTTCAAACTTTGACTTTAAGGACTCTTTAGTAGTGGCCTGAACATTGTGTCTATAAGGAATGGTTCTATGATACTGCTTTCCTCTGAGGAGTCATCTGTGATTAAACTGAAAAAGACATGAGTTTTCATCCTGAAGTGGCTCAGCCATTATGGCACAAGGAAACTGCAAAGAGCATGGGATAGCTGCAGAGGAGGTGGTAACTTTTCTGTTTGCACATCAGAATGAATATCAGGAGCATGCAACACCTGCTGAGAGAAAGGCAGTCTGGACAATATTCTATTCATGTCCATTTGTTCGAAGTTTCTGTTTGTTCTGCACCCTTTCATTACCTGTGTTTTTCCTTATTGTCTTTTTTTGGATGAGGAAACCAAGCTAAATATTGATCAAGGGACCTGATTCTTTACTCTCTTCTTACACTGGTAGAACTAGAGTTGCAGTGGCTAAGTGTACTAATTCTAGCTGAGCAAATCACCTTATTCATGTAGGTCTCAATGGATTGTAGAAACAGCATAGCGGGTCCTGCCCTGTGCCACGTCATTGATGTTAGACCAGATTAATCGAAGCTTGTAAGAATGAGAGCACAACAGGGCATTCCTTCCTATGGCATTCACTTCCCTTTGCTGTCATTCAGCAGTTTAGGAACTTCTCACAGTGGGGACTGTGCATGGTGTAACAGCCACTAGTGGAAGCAAACCAGATCAGTACTGGGATCTAAGCAAAATCCCAGTGGGTTTCAGTGCACTTACATGCATGTGTAGCTGATGCAGGTGGGGGGTGGAAACCGCCTTGCTTGTTTGTAAGATGACCTGAGGATCTACAAAGGTCTGTTCTCTCAAATCCATCACCTGGTGTCAAAGTGGGATTACATCCCCTCTGCCACAGCACAGCCACACCAGCTGGTGAGTCATTCCTGTTTGCCATTCCATGGCCACAGGCTACTTGAATGGCCTTTTCCCCTTTCGTGGGGCAAGGAGTGGTTGTTTGGTTTCTTAGCAGCACGTTTAGGGAAAAAGGGGAGCTGCTTGTAGAGAAAGGCGCTTATTGTAACTTATGTTTGCACTGAAAATTTTGAAAGCACAATGCAAACAGGAACATCAAATATAAGCTATATCTCAAATATGGTCTCAAGTCTGAAAAGTGTGAGAGAGATATGACCTCTACCTTGCTGCATGTTAGTGTTGCTAACAGAACTAACATAACATACGCAGTTGTGCATTGACATCATGATGGATGATAAAATTTTTGGTTAAAGTGTTCTTTTTTTTTCCAACTTAAAACATTCTGTCATTTAATCTCTGATTGTACTGGATGTTTATCCACAGTGAACCAAACTGTAAATTGTGGATGCTTCTTTTTCCTAAGGAAACCATAAAAAGCCTATGAGAAGCTAGTAAGAATATAAGTAATCCAAAATTCAGAAGGTAAGTTCCTTCAGTCTGAAGGAATGCCTGGTAAATATTAGAAATATGCCTATTTATTGTGTAATTTTCACAGAAGCAGAGCAACAGAAACTCTGAAGAATAGTGAAGTTAGTTAGGATGGGACAGGACAAATAGCTGAGAAACTGCAGCCGGAAAATTAACCTCTGTAAAACTGCAGGTGTAAACCAAGGAATAAAAGTGAGAAAACATCATGAGACAGAGCAAGCTGTTAAAGAGATATAAGAAATGAATAATAGAATAATCTCAAAAGGATGGAGATCTAAGCCTATGTGGTCTGCACTTACAAACTTCAGTGACTGACTTTTGTCACAAGGTTCTTCAGTCACGTACCAGGGGTTAGCAGGCACTTTCAAAGCACACAGCAAATACACAGGAAAACCTGATGCTGTCATTGTCCTAAGTAAGCAAAAGAGGTGAAGCAGCATACTTTGGCTCAGTTTGAATCTGTCCCATATCTGTCTCTCCAAAGAAGAGTCTCTGGTTCCTTGTGTAATGCTGTTTATCTTGACAGCAGTCTCTAGTTACGGAGCATTGACTGGCATTTTTTTCCTCAGAGGATTATGAACCTATAAATTATACATGTAGTGATTTTGATGAAGGAGCATCTGAAATTAGTAACTTCTGGGAATGGGTCTCAGACGTCATCGCTTGCATTGTCACACAAGACCACCTTCTATGTCAGCAAAGAAATTAAGTTTAAAAAGCGAGTGAGCTAACTAGTAAGGGGGCTAAAAGGAATGCAGAGAATCTGTTCAATTGAAGATAAATAGATCCAAGATTAGAGTCCTCTTTGAACTACACAGACTTTTGAAATTAATATAGATATTCAATTCTTCTGAAATTTCTGAAAAAAAAATTGATGACAGAACTGATCCTGCTTTCAGACAAACCTGAAATGCCACAAACCTCTTTCTTTTTTGGTTTTGGTTTTTTTTTTGTTTGTTTGTTTTGTTTTTTTTGTTTGTTTTGTTTTTTGTTTTCAGTGCCAATCTCTATTTTGGTACTTCTGTGTTTTGGTGACCAGAAGGAAAGAGACAAAAAGAGCAGTTGCACTTGAAAGCTTCTCAGTTTTACCTAAGATAAGCAGATACAGCTATCTAAGAATTTACAGTATCATTTGTACTTTTCTGTGCTTACTACAGGAAATTCCTTGGATATTACAAACACTGAAGTTATCTAAATGCACGTAGCAGCTGTCATTGGCAACTGGCAAGTGTTTAAGGGTCTCTCTTGCAAAAATTTTCCAAACCTTACCCAGAACTCCATTCAGATTCAAATCATGGTCAATGGGCAAACTCAGTTCTTTGCAATAGACAAATTAATATTTCTCATCTTGCTTTCCCTTAATGTTGGCCTGGGAGGATCATCACTCATCTGTTCCTGTGTTACAGGAAACGCCTCAGTAATTTAGGTGTCTCTGTCACAGACTATTTTGAAATGTGCAATCTGTCAGTAAAACAAAGAAGAAAGCCACATCATTGTTGACATCACATGGGAAGAACTGAAGGTAAATCACTGTTCTCATTTGGGAAATTTTGGAAGCACTCCCACCTATCTCAAAATGTAGCTAAGGACAGCAGGGCTACTCATAGCCTTCAAGCAACTCAGGCACATGCAGTACTGCAGCGAACACACCAGACATGCCTGTGCTTGTTTATTGTTTCAGCCAAGTGCTGTAGAGTCAGAGAAGGCATAGACAAACTGTGGAGACTTTTAAATCCGATTTGGGTCTTGTTTTGTTTCATGTTTTACTTGGGCAGACTCAGAGATTTCTCCCCTATTTCTGCAGTGAGGGCCTCGATCTATAACAACACAGAAAGGCAATCATTGAGATCTGTCCCAGTTGGATTACACATTGTGGAAAGTGTGTTTAATTATGAAAAATTAAAGACAAGGGGAATATGTTTAGACTAAGAATGTGGACAGTTTCTTGGCTAGAAACAAAGATGAACAAAAAGGGTAAGAGTTCTAGAACAATTGTGAAGGATTTATTTATATTTTTTTTTTTAAATCTACATGTGTTTTCACTTAAAACTCTTGGGAGGGTCATTTCAAAGACTGAGACTCCTGGCTGTTTGCATTCTTCTCTACCTCTATTCCCCCTCTTGCAACTTGAACCTTAATATACAGACCACAGCAAAAGGAAATGCATGTCAGGTGTGACATATCAAGTGACACAAAAGCTCAGTCACAAGAAAAAAATTTTAAATTGATCAAGTACTGTGAGGCCTTTGGTGTCTATCTTACACAGTTCAGACCATGGGATTTTCCCAGAGAGTTTCTAGTCTTGCTGCCAATGAGAATTAAAACTTACAGTCCTAAAGTGTATTCCTTTTAAACCCTCCTGCATCACAAAAAGAAAAAAAAAGCCCAACCAAACCAAAAGCAACACTAAAAAAAACCCAACCAAACTTTTTTTTTCAATGTTTCCTTTAAGGTTTTTTTTTTGTGTGTTATTATGTTTCTGCTTTCATTACTATATCTTCAACCTAGTTTACACTTAATCTCCTCTTTAACTCTATAAAGCCTCAGTAATCTTTACCCTACCTTTTTGGAACACCAAAGCCCAGTGGTATAGTTGATCTGCAGATTTGAAAATGGGCCGTTAGAGCTATTAATCTTAAATGAAGCAGCACAGTTGAAACAAGAAGAGAATGTTCTGTCTCAATAATGTAGGTTCTCTGAACAGTTTTCATGATAACACAGAAAAAATGAGCAGAGAAGAAAGCTACAGCAAGGGAAGGGGAAGCTCTGGATTTCTTCAGCCAAATTTTCCTCCTGGAGGAAGGGATGATTCTCATGTCATGAACCTCTCAGGCTGCAGCTCACCCATGGAGTGGGGATAGGGATCAACCTACCTAGATTTTACCTGCCCTAAAGAGCTCTTATTACTATATAGCCACCTCAGGCTCTGAATGCAAAGGTCAAAGCTCTTATCCATAGCCAGGAGTCTGGATTGCAGGGTGAGGTAGCTGGGAGCTACTCTGATTATTGTCTGAGAGCTGTGACAGCCAAAGGAAGAGGGACTAAGGGGAGGCAGCAGGGTCCTGACACATAGGTGATTTTGGCACTCTGGACCTTAGAAAAAAAAGGCCTAAGGACTTCAAACTCCTTTCTGAGTGTTTTGAAGTTTCAGTGCTAGGAAAGCGCTGTATGTCGTTAAAAAAAAAGTACATGAAAACTTTCCTGAACACTTTGCTCCTTGGCACATGGTGTGTGCAGATTTAAAATGGCCAAGGAGAATTTCATTTGGATTTCAAATGCAAGAGTCACAATTCACAAAGTCATGGTAAAAACACACAGTTTGCTGCCATTCTGAGATTTCAGAAGAATTGTGGAAGCCTTTTAAGCAGCCAACTTTCACCTCCTACACATACACCTATATACACCTGTAGTGGCTGCAGGAAACATAAGCAATACCAGGACAGTGGTTTTACTGAAGATAATAGCAGACATAGATATCTTTGGTTGCTTTAAGTTCTATACCTCAGGCCTCGTAGTTCATCTGCCCCCAGCTCAGGGATGGCTTTTACTATCTGTCCATTTAGTATTGCAACTATACCACATTGTGCTGTTGGAGTTTTTCCTTTAAGAGTTCAGAGTGTGGTGCACCCCTAATTGCTAAGGAGAAATAACAGCAATATGAAGAATCACCACAGTCTTGGTTTTGTCAGCCACACCTAGATAATCCCAACCTGTGAACTTCCTGTTCCATTTCCAGGAATGTGTGGATTTGAGACAGAAAGAAACAGTGAATGCCAAAACGGGCAGGTAATCACTTGGCAGCAGACTCCTTTGGCTTAAGCTTTGAGCCAGAAAATGGACATTTTCATGATAGTGGCATACAGACAGAGGATTCCTTGAGGGAAATAAAACTTGTTCTCTTTCTCTTCACAGGTGACAACCCCATCTGCTTTGTGTTTTGCTCTCCATGTGCTTGTGTCAGTTGCATCTTCAAAAAGTAACAATTCAATGTAAAAATGCTTTCCTAAATATGACTAGAGGAAAAAAGAAGTCTGCCATTAAATGATGAATCAACTGAGTATAAACTGCATCACAGAAAACATTAATGCTCATGATTTAATGCAACACAGAAAATGGAAAGAAAAAGAACATATTTAATTTAGGGGTCTGAGAGAAAATACATGAATGGGTTCCATTGAAAAAACCCCATAGTATTACAGTTTTCATTCTTGCTTTCTTTGCACTAGACAGGAATACATTAACATCAAGTAAGGCCTATTTCTAATCCCCTTGCTAAAGTCCAACCCTCAACCCAGGAGAATTTATATTGAAGCAGAAACATGTCAATCATTTTGACCAATTAAGCACAATAATAAACATGAAGCTAGGAAAAAAATGTGGACGGTATTACCAGGATAAGGAGAACAGTGTCTACATATTTTGAAAGCTTGTCTAGATTATGAGGTTAGCTCAGTGAAAAATCATCTACAACTTGTCTCCTAGGTCCAAGGAATATTCCTGATCTATAGCTTATTCATTTCCTGTACTGATGACACATGCATTCAGCATGTGGCAAATGGTAACAGGATTACATTTCACACATATTTCCCTGAGTTTTTGTTTCCTGACTACTCTCCATGTTTCTGAAGTATGTTTCAGTCTAACAGCAATTCAAGTGATCACAAGGTTCATCTGGAAGCTTGGGAAATAAATCAAGTGCTATTTGCATGCAGCAAGCTTACTAGATATGCTGGTAACAACGGTCTCAGTAATGCTCATAGCTGACAAGGAGACAGTTAAGAAATTTCTGTTTGTTTTTTAGCTGTTCTCTAGGCTTGTCTTGTAGATGGTAACACATTTTTGTTTGGCATCCAAAAGAACAATGTCACTGATTTGCAGAGGGCATCAGAAGTTCTTCTGAATTTTTATTATTTTTCTTGATGGCCTACTTTTCCTCCCTCTGCCTGCTCAGTGACCCTTCCACATTAATTGTGCAGACCTGCAGCAGAAATTTATACCTAGCTCTACAGGTAAAGCAAATGATAGGAAATAGAAGCTGTGTAAATTACCTCTGAAAGCAATGTACACATACCCTCTAGAACACTTGGGCTCATGTTGCCATGCAATTAGGAAAGGAAAGGTAAATTTTGAATAATATAGTAGCCATAAAAAGTAAAACCATCCTGGGATTAGCTGAAGGCCTTGTCTCTCTTTCTAACAGTAGCCCAGCTCCTGAGGTGATCAAAATTATGGGAGGAAAAGCTCATGTACAGAGTGTACACATCCATGGCATCTCGTGGGGGTCAGAAAGCAAGTGGGAGAAGACGGGGGAAGCCTGGCTTGCTGCCAGTTCACATTTTAATTTCGAACAAATGTGTGTAAAGTGTTTAGACAGAGTCCCCATAGACCTCGATAACAGTGTTTATCTGCTTAGCTTCAAAGAAATCCACAGGACTGTGATGAAATCTGGAGCAATTGTCATTTTAGAGCCAAGAAAAAAATATTTTTTTGTGTTGGAAAAGACTGATGACTAGTTGACTGCAGGCCTGAACAGTCCTTATATTGAGGCATAATAAGTAATTTATCATTTCCATTTAGGGGAGTTCTGATCTGTCCTTTTCTTTCTAGCCATGAATGGTAGGTGAAGGAGCCATTTTGTTTGAGGAGTTGATCTGCACTCCCCCAGCCACAGTTTTTGATGTATGTTCATGTAGGCTGGTTGTAGGCTAGCTCCAATTCATGAATTATGTTTTTATTTTCCTTTTATCATTCCCTTTGGTTGAAGCAGTGTCTATAAATACCATGTCACACAGATGCTGAAGTGGTAGAAAACAAGTTAGGAATACTGCATGGAGGCAAATCCCTCCTGCTCTTTTCCTGCCTCCCAGATAAATTGCCCATCTCTAGTTATCCATCCTAAAGTCACCAATGCCTAAGCAAGTGGCTGGCAGCTATTAAACAATCAGAGGAGCAGGAAAGGCTTTTGGGGATACCAAGTCCCTCCTGCAGCCTGAATGGTACTGTTGTGCTTTGTGATGGTCAAGAGTATGTCTGAGGTTTCACAGAATCATAGAATCTTCATGGCTGGAAGTGACCTCTGAGATCATTGAGTCCAACCATATACACACACACAAAACCCCCCAAAACAAAACCAAAAACACAACGACCAAAAGAGCCCACAAACAAACAAAAAATCCCCCCAAAAAACCCACCCAATGAATCAAATCACCCGACCCAACAATCTCGGCCAGTAGAGTGTGCCCTGAAGTGCCACATCTACACATTTCTTAAACACCTCTAGAGATGGTGATTCAACCACTTCCCTGAGCAGGCCGTTCCTGCCTGACCACCCTCTCGGTACAGTGATTCTTCCTATTATCTAATATAAACCTCCTCTGCTGCAACTTCAGAACATTTCCTCTGATCCTGCCGTTAGATGCTTGGGAGAAGGGGCCAACACCCACTTCTCTACAACCTCCTTTCAGGTAGTTGTAGAGGGCAATCAGGTCTCCCCTCAACCTCCTCCAAAATAAACATGCCCAGTTCCCTCAGCCTCTCCTAATATGACTTGGTCTCTGGACCCCTCACCAGCTTGTGGCTCTCCTCTGGACATGCTCCAGCTCTTCAATGTCCTTCTTGTGGTGAGGGGCCCAGAACTGAACACAGTACTCAGGGTGAGGTTTCACCAGTGCCGAGTACAGAGGCACAATCACTTCCCTACTCCTGCTGGCCACACTATTCCTGATACAACCCAGGATGTTGTTGGCCTTCTTGGCCACCAGGGCACACTGCTTAACAAAGCTGGCTGTCCACCAATACATCCAGGTCCTTCTAGGCAGCTCTCCAGCCACATTTCAACGAGCCTGTAGCATTGCCTAGGGTTGTTGTGACTGAAATGCAGGATCCGGCACTTGGCCCTATTAAACCTCATGCCATTGGCCGTGGCCTATTGATCCCACCTGTTCAGGTCCCTCTGTAGAACTTTCCTACCCTCAAGCAGATCAATACTCCTACCTAGTTTGGTGTCATCTGCAAACTTACTGAAGGTGCATTCAATCCTCTTATCCAGATCATCAATAAAGATATCAAAAAAATACTGGCCCCAGAACGGAGCCCTGAGGGACACTACTCATGACCAACTGATTTCAGCCCATTTATCACAACTCTCCGGGCACAGCCGTCTAGCCAGTTTTTTACCCAGTGAAGACTACACTTGTCTATGTCATGATTTGCCAACTTCTCCAGGACAATGCTGTGGGGACAGTGTCAAAGGCCTTACGAAAGTCCAAGCTTTTTGATCTCTAGAAAAGCCAGGCTTCATAGCTCGTGCAAGACCCAAATGAAGCAGACTATATGTAAGGAGGATTTATTAATTTTTAACCTTTCTAGATGTACCACCAGTAATACTGACATTATGGAATTGACTTGCTCTTTGCATTTTAATGTTAACTATGTATGCATCCTTTGCATAGCTGTCCATTCTAATCTACATTTGTTTCCAGCCTTTTTTTGTCCCCTCTATCTTGATCTAGCTGGTAAATCAATGAAGTTGCTCTTTAGATTCAGAGTCTTTAGAGATTAGCCTGAATGAAGAAAAGATTATATTATATACAAAGGGAGAGGAGAATCGTTGCAATTTTACGGTGAAATACTGCCAAGGAACAAGCAAAAAAGAATGCAGGGTAGCATATGTTTGGAAACATTGGGATGTACCTACACTGAACTTGGTGGTAATATTGAGTTTCCTGTAGCCTTAACTGGAGCTGGCTGATAACGCTGAAGGTTTTGCACCACGGGCTTAACATGGTCTGCAAAAGCTAAGCAAGAATGCTAAGGATATTCATGTCAGCTGAGGTAATCATCAGCAAGGCTACTACTGCTGGCACCAAAAATAGCCAGTTTGAAAGTTACTTGGCACATGCCACCACAGTGAGCTGCTGTAGCCAGGAAGAATCTCAGCCAACACTGACCTGTTTAAGAAAAACAGCACAAAAAAATCCCACCAGCTTATTGTGGGTGGATAGGTGAGGCAAAGTTCAGACTGGGGAAGGTCTGTGTGGTCTGTAGCCAGACTCTCCAGACCCAGAGTTCAAATCCAACAGTGCTGTCTGGGGAAATTGGTATTCCTTTTGATTCAGACAAAACCAAGAGCTTCAGCTTTTTAAGTTATGAGCTCCTTAACCTTCTGCTGTACAAGTGTTTACTCAGCATGCACTCAATGTTAGCATAAAATTCACTTAGGGCCTTAATCAAAGGTCACTGTAATCAATGTAAAGACTAGGAGGAAAGAAATCAGATCTTCCCTTCTAGGAATTTTTCAGAGAAAGTTGGGCTCCTAATTCTTTAAGGTTGACTTTAACTGTGTTTAACTTTAGGGTTAGGTTGAACCAACTTCTCTAGATAGCTAGGAAATAACAAAGTTGTCATCAAAACCAGTCACTTTTGACTCACCAACTAAAACAATCAGGTATCCACCTATAGCCCCATCAACTGGATGAAGATGCCTTTGACTGAGGCTAGAGATGACCGTAAAAAGGTGTCCAGTCTCTGGAGTCAGAAGCCTTAACTAGATATCCACCTTCCTGTGCCACATGAAAGGCCCTGCTGTGTACTCAGCTTTCATGCGGGAAAGGTTTCATTATGTATCTGGAGAGTACCTAGTTTAACAGCCACTGATCTTGACTGAGGCCTCATCATTGAGTTACAGATGAGTTAATAACTTCTCACTTGATGCCAGTGGTTGCATTTCCTGTGGTGCATCTGTAGAGCAACAGGGAACGGGAGCTGACATTTGGAAATGCAACCCCTGCACACATAGGACACATGACTGTCTGACAGTTAGGGTCTGTGAAGGTGCCAGCACTGTGACAGTCTGGCTCTGGTGGGCCCCCAGGCAGGGACACAAGGCTCTGAATGTCTGCACACCAAAGCTCCCCGCCACAGGAAAACAGAGGTTATGAGATCTATGGCACACATCAAACTGACACGAGATACACAGTATACATAGGCAGTGGGGAGATTTTCATGTTTCTCAGTTTTGACACACCCACTAAGTCAGAATTTGACAACCAAGATCCAAAAGCTAGAGAAGTTTAAGTCTGCTTCTGATGCTTTCTGCATTTTTGTTCATTACAAACTTTCAATGTTTCATATGATTTTGTTTCCAAAGGATGTGCACTGCACATGCATGGACTAATAAGTGAGTGATAAAACCTACAAAGTTGGAAAATGCAAGATTTGAGAAGAAGGTGAAGAGGAAAATTAACCAAGGGTCCATTCTTAGCATTATCTCTCAAAATTTAAACAAGAAGAAAATGCTTGTGGTAGAATTTTTGCTTTACAGACTGGATATAATCTGCTGTCACCTGGTAGTCTTATCCTAGTACCCAGGACACAGTCACCTGGTATCCATATCCTCTCAAAGGATTGGATTTGTGAAAGCATGGTAGAATGGTTCTTATCTAACTGAGAACAGAACACTAGTTCTGTCCCTACTGATATACAGCATCATTCTTCAGGTTGTCCTTATTCAACTGACCACTGCAAGCTCTGAAGTCTTTGCTACATGGTATCTTCCCTACACCACCGCACCTGTTTGTGCTGTTCTCCTTGTGTTGTGGGGTGGAGCAGAGAGGATCTAGAGGATCTGAAGCTGGTTTTGATTGGTATGTCATCTCTCCCTATTGCTTCATCATGAATCAGAAGTGCAACCACTTAGACATCCAGGTAATTTTTCAGCATCCCTGAGTTCAAGAAAAGGCAGCTGCCTCCTTCCACCTTGTGACAGGAGCCTCAAACACATGCAATAACAATCCTCTGGAAGTGCCCACATCTTTGTCTTGACAACAGCAGGCTATAGGACGTGCTTCTGGTTTCCTGAAGCTTGAGGAAGTAGATCTCATCACCTGTTATGATTTGAACATGTTGATCTAGATTAAATGTAAAACCCTGATCTATTGTTAATCTATAAAAATGTCCAAGAAACCCACATTTTGTTTTCAAGATACCTTTTCCCATTTGAAAGCTCAATGTTATTTTGCTCTTTTATATCCAATTATGCATAAACCAATGTCATTGATGTCTAAGCACATAACTTTTCCTTTAGTAGAGTAAAATGGGTTTCTTTAAATAATTTAAAAATATTTAGTTTTATGGGTACTTCCTGTGTAGTGATACTTCCCCATATCTATTATGTAAGTCATCCAAATGAGCTCTTTTGTTATAGGCCTACATAGAGATTTTTTTCTTTTTTAAATAAGATTTGCATGAATTTTGATTTGTGCCCCATCTGCCTCTGGTAATGATCCACAGACATATATTTATATTTGGAAAATAGCTTGAGCTGTCTAGTGAATATTTCATGGCACCCACAAGATGACTGCTTCTAAAAGTCATTGGCATTGGTAGGCACTGAGTGTGTGATTTTTTTTGTGAGAGACAGATGAGTAAATGGTTCTCAGGAAAGCTGAGAGAAATTTAACACCCAAATTTGGAAGGAAAATAGTTAGATTTTACAGGGATCAATCCGTGGCAGTATGAAGGGATACATTATCTTTGCCAAATCTTTTCTATCATTGATTACATCTAAGGATTCCCTAATATTTTTGAAGGAATTTTATATTTTTTCTAAGAGCGTCATATTTCAGAGGATTGGGCAAATGGAACAGATGAGGGTATGTCTTCCAATATAGTCCTGCAGTACAGGACACACTGACAATATATGAAATGCATGGCTGGACGTCAATCAATTGAAAGGATAACTCTTTCCTACACCTCTAGAATTTAGCTGCAAGCTAGATAGACCTTGTTCAGATAAATACACTGATAATGCTCTTTTAGGCAGCATTAAAATAAATTACTATTCAGTAAGAAATTCGTTGGGCTACTTCCAGTTGACACCTGTCTTCCTTTGGGATCATTGTTCCATGCAATATCCACATTAATTATGGCTGATATTTGTCTTTACAACAATGAAAGATAAATATTTTAAATAGGCATTTGTTAGTCCTTGAAGCTATGCAGATAGGAGCTTACAAAATACTGAATGATTCCACAAAGATCAGGAACTCTGATTTTTTTTGCTATATCTTGTAATAGAAGAATAAAGAGATAGCTAAGGAAATAAAAAGGTAATAACTGTCAGACTGATAAAAGCAAAATTTGTATATTTGCTGACCTCAGAAAAAAATGAGACAAAGAAGGATACAGAAAGCAATTAGTCTTATCTAAGAATAATAAAAAAATATGCACTGTAGTGTTATCTTTTTAAAGAAAATCCATGTTCCTGTTTTAGACATAGGCAACTTCCTGCTTGCCTGGATTAGAAAGAAACTTCCCTCACTGGCATTTGATTGTATATTTATCTATTTTTATGTGTTGTAAATTTCAGTGAAGACTCTAATGCTGGCTGCTATTGGACACCCAAAAAGAATGCTGATTACTTTGAAACAAATATTAAAATATTTAGAGCAGAATCTTTCCAGTGTTTCCTCTACAGATCTTTATGTCTGAGGCACATCTCTAATTATCCTTCGCAAAGTTTTCACTAGAAAAAAATAATTGTCTGGTTTGATGCATGTTTATTGAACGCATGTAGGCACAACCGGGCTCTCATTCTGGATTCTGCAGTAGATGAGCTGTTTGTAGGTCTTAATATGTCAGTATGCAAGAAAAGTTTTCTCCAGCTCTTTTAATCCAGAATCACAATTGACACTACTGTCAGAAATGGTAGAAGAAGGCCTTGATGGGCCAATGAGATTCTCAGTTCTATGTCTATTTAGGTTTTTGCAGCTGGTGAAGACAGTCCAAAAGAAAAATCTGTGGGAGATTTATTTTGTTACTGACTGTGTTGTGTCTGCTTCTACAGAAGGACAGAAAACTTCAGTTTGCAGCATCTTCCACTAGAAGTAACTTAATGCCAGAGTTTAAACAACATGAAAACACTCTTCTGAGATCCCTATTCATATTCTCATCTATGACTCTCTATGTGCAGTTTCTAGCTTTATGATCATGTACATTTTTCATGAGTTACTGAGACTTTATACCTTATAAATATGAACATGAAATTGGCAAAACCTCACATTTCTTAATTCAAAATTCAAAAGTTCCCTTGAAGAAAGAAAAAGTGCATTCTATCTTTCAAGTCTAAGATTTCCTTTGTCTGCTTCCAGCAGACTGTTTATTTTACTGTTGTATGGAGAGCAAGTGAAGCAGAAAAGATGCTCCAGTTAGGAAACGATGGCAAACTTTTGAAGGTACTAAAGTGTACTGAAACACACATTATTGCAGTTAATATTGAAAAGTTGGTCTACGCCTTCAATCCCACAGTAATACAGACTTGTACAGACTCCTACTAGACAGAAGGTTATACGGTATTAATGACACAAAGAACATCTTGTGTTGAGAGACATAGCAAAGCAGCACCCATGCTATTAGTCACCTCCAGTCACCTACAGCACCTTTGGGTTATATGATGTCCAAACCAGGGACCTTGTATGTGCACAGGAAGAATTAAAAACCTCAGAATAGGGTTGGAGATGGGTTTGAGATGAGTTTGAGACATGCAGAAGATTAAGGAGGAAACTTTAAAGAAAGACAGTAAGTGAAAGCTAAGGTACTGCTTAAATCTTACCACTTCCTAAGATTTAGATGTGGTTTCATTCATGATTCACAACTCCTGAACTCTTAGTTGTGAAGATGATTTCTCTCCTCCCTCATATTCAAGAATAGACTTTTGTAGCGTACAGTGAATGACTTATCATGCCAAGAGTTTAAAGAGCAGTTCCCCCATTACAGCCTGGCAGGAGGGTTAGAAAGAGGAATAGC
Organism: Nycticryphes semicollaris; assembly: GCA_013400055.1. Classification (NCBI taxonomy): domain Eukaryota; kingdom Metazoa; phylum Chordata; class Aves; order Charadriiformes; family Rostratulidae; genus Nycticryphes; species Nycticryphes semicollaris. Next base: position 1,067,566 of record VXBJ01002409.1, read on the forward strand.
TCACATGTAAAGCTATCAGGGCTCAGCTGTAGGGTAGGTGACAAACTCTGCAGCACTGTCAAAAGAGGTGTACTTTTACCTGTGGCTAGAGGCAGAACTCTAGTGCCACGTTAATGTCAGGTAATTTTGAGTTTTTATGGTCTGATCAAAGCTGTCAGGGTGACAGAGAAAGCCCCCAGTCTCTAAGCTCCGCTCCCACCCTGCATTTCACACAACTATTCCTGGCAGAGAGACCCCTGACATCAAAGAAGCTTTAAAGTGGCTAAGATAAATACCCTATTGGTGCTGCCTTACTGAAAATTCAAGGGTCTAGTGATTATCCAGGGGTTAGGTAACAGAGAGCTACGAGGTCCAGGGGGGGAAAAAAATGGCCACAGGATTTGAGGAGTGACAGAGCTGAGCATGGACTCCACTGTGCAGTGTACTGTCCCCTCATGTGTGGAGCCACGCAGGAACACAATCTCAGCTGTGCACTCTCCAATTCTAGATTTCTTGGGTAGGCTAGGTGAGGTGTACAAACAAAGCCGTAGGCAGCAAATGTCTTACATCTTTACTAAAATCTTTTACATGGAAGAATCATAAACATATCTCCCTTTTACACACATGAAGAAGGGCTCAGGGAGAGGGATGCTTTCTCTCAAGGCTTTCAGATTAACAAGGGAGGTGTCTGGAAGATAGGCAATGAACGATAAAAACTGAGAGGAGAGAAATGTTCAGTCTTTGGCTGAGAAGTTATCAAACTTGTAGAGCCTAGGGGCTGTCTTCAGATGCATGAGCAGCTCCCATTGAAGACAAGGGAAATGGTGTGAACAGAAGTTAATCCTGGCCCTAGGTACTTTAGAAGAAAGTATTTTCTTGCATCTCTCTCTAGAAAAAAAAAAAAAGGTACTTGATTTCTCTTTCAGAAACAAAAATAAACATCATAAAGCATATTACTGTAGACAGCCTTGGTGCGGTCTCTCCACCCTCTAGCCTTCCTCTCCCTATCTCCTTGTTACTTAAGTAGAAAGCTAGATGTAGTACAAAACTTTAAAGTGACCTTATATGGTAATTTTGCTGCTACAGTAAAAAATGATCAGTTTCTCTGTCAGACAGCCAAACAACACTTCTGCAGTACATTTTGCGCTGACTTCTAATCTTATGAATATTTGCTTGAAAAGCATGTTTCTGGTACAGTCCTCATCTCAGCTATGATGTCTGAAGTTCACAACACTCTTTTTGAGTAAAAACCAGGCAAGAACCTTTCCCAATAAAAATAGCAACAAGGGGAAAATCCCAATGAAGGAATTCAAGCCAATCTTTGCATCATTTCAAGGCTAATATAGGCCCTGCCAATTCAGAAGTAGGTGATACATGTGTTACATGCTTAGTACAGAAGCAAGGTGAATGAGAATAAACGGTCAGTCACAAAATGCTCACAAAGGCCCATCTGACACCACTGTGCACCCAGCCACGCACAGTGGTGATAGAGCAAAATGCGGCCTTCCTCCATAGTCTTGGTCCTACTGATGCAATGGTAAGTGGAGGGTAATGTTTCTCCTCAGTGGTGAGAAAGCAACCCAGAGGAAATCAAAGTGCTGCAACAAGATACATGCCCATTAAGGGGTGCTTATTTAAGGGAGGCAGTTAATTTTTTAAACTCAGATACTTCTCACCTTCATGAGAAAGACACCTTAGCCACAAGACCTTCTTGCGAGCAATCACATGCATTCCCTCTTTGCATGTACCAGAGAAGTAGTGAAGCTATACCACAAACCTTGGTGTGCAGCCCAGCACATTCAGCTTTTGTTCATGGACTTCATTTTCTCCCTAAAGAAAGGTCACACGTCAATTACTGTATACAGTGCACTTCATTGAGAGATTACCGAACGCTATCAATGAGGCTATAATAGAAGTCTGTACTGCATCAGAAAAATCCAGCAGTTTGACTTAGTTGATGGATGTGTCATCAGTTCCCAATATCCTGACTGCTATTAGAAATGAAAATATCTTTTTCTTTAACTGCTTCAGACATCTCATCTTTTCTTCTGGGTGAATGTACCATTAAATGTCAGTCCATAGACGTATCATTTTGGGGGGGAGTAATAGGCTATATTGTTTATATCTGAGTGAGACACACAAATCTGAACGTAGGTACATAAATAAATGGCTCCCAAATCTCACAAGGGGGCCAGCTCTTCAGGGATGCAGCACAAGTTGGTATGGGATTGTTGGTAGAAGGACTGAAAAATGGACTTAATTTTCTGTAGTAAGTGTTGGTAAATGGGGGTTGCTTTACAGTGTTTCACAATATTCCCTCCTGCTCTCTTACTCCTTCAGTTCCCTGTGAACTCGAGATGGTTTAGGGGAATTTTTCTGATGAGGATACTGTCAGGATAGGAAGAAGAAAGGAGTTAATGTCACAGAGACTTTGTGTATAAGTAACAGCTCTGCACAGGGTGGCTGGAAGGAGCTGCACTATTTCCCTCCTTAGACATCTTGCAAATGTGAGGAGGGTACATCAGGACTCCTGGGGCATTTTTAATGACATCAGAAGAGATTATTTAACCTCAAGAGGTTAACATTTAATAATTAGGTTAGAACCTGCTGTTATCAGGCTTGTCAGTCTTCTATCACTGAAAGAAATTTTAAACATCTGTGGAGGCCACAAACTGGGGAAAAAATTGTTATGCCTCAAACTTTGGGCAAAAAATGTACAAAGAAAACATCTTCTAAAGTACCCTGGGATCGCTTACAACTGAAGTGCTTAAAAATGAGGGTTCATACCTAAAAATGAATGCCTAGTGAGATTATAAAATTCTTCTGGAAATTCTATGATGATGCAAGATATAGGTTTTAAATGCCTAGAAGACTTTAGTTAGTCTGGTCTTGAGTTATTTACACATTTTGAAGGATTTTGGCCTTAAGCAGCTAACTCCCTTTTCTCCCCTAAATTCCCTCAAGTCCCTAGGTATCTAAGGGAGGCTTATTCTTCTATGTAACTAAGATGCCTTTGAAAATTTGCAGGACTTGCTCTTGCTCTGACACATTTGTTTGAAAGTAAAGGTTGTAAATTCATTATACACTGGCATTAAACTAGCAAAAAGGAAAGCAGTAGCATGCACATCTTCTGATAGCCCCAAAAATTTTGTGGTAAGAGTATTTGCACCAGTCTTCAGTACACATGCAGAATACTCACCAGTTTATTAAGGGTTAAAATAGAAACTGAAGTATAAAAATCACAGAGCAAGATGAGGAAGCACTTGAAAGACAGACACAAAAATAAAGCTTGCACTGCAACTCAGACCAAATTAAACCAGAGATGCACAACATCTGGTCTGAAGATGGTGTGCTAGCTGCTGAGTGGCAGCCAGTCTCACAGGCTGACAGGTAGTTAAGAGAAGGTACATCTCAGGCTGACTTGGAGGCTTTCCTGCTCAGCCTCATTAGCTGGGGATACTCTCTACTCTCTCTGCTTCTCATCCTTCAGGTGGGGCAATTGCATGCCTATGCTCACAGACAAGTGAGTCACAGAATCACAGAATATCAGGGATCGGAAGGGACCTTGAATGATCATCTAGTCCAATCCCCCTGCCAGAGCAGAAACACCTAGGTCAGGTCACACAGGAACGCATCCAGACAGGTTTTGAATATCTTCAGAGAAGGAGACTCCACAACCTCTCTGGGAAGACTGTTCCAGTGTTCTGTCACCCTCACCGTGAAGAAGCCTTTCCCCATATTTAAGTGGAACCTCCTATATTCCAGCTTGCACCCATTGCCCCTTGTCCTATCACTGCCTGTCACTGAGAAGAGCCTGGCTCCATTGTCCCGACACTCATCCTTTACATATTTATAAACATTAATGAGGTAACCCCTCAGTTTCCTCTTCTCCAAGCTAAAGAGACCCAGCTCCCTCAGCCTTTCCTCCTATGAGAGATGCTCCACTCCCTTAATCATCTTTGTAGCCCTGCCCTGGACTCTCTCAAGCAGTTCCCTGTCCCTCTGGAACTGAGGGGCCCAGAATTGGACACAATATTCCAGATGCGGTCTCACCTGGGTAAAATAGAGGGGAAGGAGAACCTCTCTCGACCTACTAACCACACCCCTTCTAATACACCCCAGGATGCCATTGGCCTTCTTGGCCACAAGGGCACAGTGCTGGCTCATGGTCATCCTGCTGCCTACCAGGACCCCCAGGTCCCTTCCCCCTACACTGCTTTCCAACAGGTCAGTTCCCAACCTATACTGGCACCTGGAGTTGTTCTTGCCCAGATGCAAGACTCTACACTTGCCCTTGTTATATTTCATTAAATTTCTCCCCGCCCAACTCTCCAGCCTGTCCAGGTCTCACTGGATGGCAGCATGGCCTTCTGTCATGTCAGGCTGCAGCAGGCTTGCAGACAGCAGTCTCAAAATACTAGGACCTTGAATGGGCGAAATAAGATAGAGAAATAGAAAACACCAAAAAGCAAGGTCAGAATGACTAAGCGATTTATTATTCCAAAACACATAGCTTGTGTTAACCGTATGATAGGCAATCATAAGCTAATTCTGAGTGCGTGAACAACGGATGTAAGCCAATGATAACTTAAAGTGCTTCGTCTGAACAAGACAGTGAGTGGTATGTATATATATGAGCCTGGAACCAGAATAAAGGGTCTTCTGATCCACCCACATCAGGAGTCCGTGCCTTTAATTCTCCGCATCAGCCACTTCTCCCGGTTTTGAAGCAGGGGAGGCTGGGAGGAAGGCTGCAAGGAGGTAGACTCTTTTCAGTAGTGCCCAGTGACAGGACAAGAGTTAACAGTCACAAACTAGAACACAGGAAATTCCATCTGAATATATGGAAAAACATCTTTACTTTGAGAGTGACAGAGCCCTGGAACAGGCTTCCCAGAGGCAATGTGGAGTCCCTTCCTCTGAAAATATTTGAAACTCACCTGGTTCAACCTGCTCTAGGTGAACCTTCTTTGGCAAGTGGGTTGGACGAGATGAACTCTGAAGGTCCCTTCCAACACCTATCATTCTGTGATTCTGTGACTGCAGCAGGAGAGAACATCGAGATGTAGGGCAGGGGCATAAACAGGAAGTTGTAGCAGAGGTAGGTCACACATAAGTACAGATGAAAATACAGGATAGGGTGGGTGTGTAAAGGAGCAGAACAGTAAGGTCCAAAGTTGGTGTGCTGAAGTCTCACCTGTCACTGAGATGGGGAGCCCTAAGTAAACCTGTGAATTATGTCTGGTTGTTTAGACACTCACAGGCCAAAAAAGGATGAGGTATTTGCCCTTCCCACAATGTTCATGCACTACCTCCTAGGAGAAAATGGCAGTGAAGCTGTTTGGGGAAAGTGTTCTACAGCACAGATCAATGGACATGAACACAGCCAGCAGCCGTGGCAAGTTTAACAGGGTGGTGAACTGCACCATGTGTATGAAGAATCACAGTCAGCTGTGTGGACCTGATGCTTCAATGCTGGATGCAGCAGTGTTTTTTCCACCGAGATCTCCTAAAGAGAGAGCCCACACACCCAGTTCCACTTTCCTCAAGCCCAAGGAAATGAGGCAGCTAGTTGCCCTTTCTTGAAACTTCTCCAGACCAACAGGAGGCAAATTATCACCATTTGTTCTCCTATTTTTTAGCTACCAAGACTGCTGAAAACATTTCAATTTTGAAATGTCACAATTGTATAAGAAAGAAAAATGCATTTAATTTACATTTTTTCCTCTCAGTTTCACAGATGACTATCCTGAATGTCACTTTCAAAATCCTCAGTGGCTTAAGAGAAATGGAGTTTGCTGTTTTCTGAGGGCTTCATGAAGCCAAAAGAGGGCAAGCTTACTTTAGATGATTAAAAAAAAAAAAAGAAAAGAAACAGCAACATAAGTAGGGGCTGCATTGAATTATTTTGCCAAGTCACTCTGCCCAGCTTCCCAGCTTTATGCTGGACTACTTCCACACTGCCTTGCATTATCTCCTTTTCTTCTTGGTTTGTAAAGATTCCAGTCCTGTGCAGATATCCACATATGTCTGTGAAACTTCCAGCAGGTGCTTTGGTCTGTCAGTGTGATTTAAGTTGTAGTGCTCTTATGTTGGGGTTCTGCTGTTGCTAACACTCACATGCTTAACTACCTCACGTAGCAGAGTTTAATACATGTGCAAGAGTTTGTAAGACTGAGTATTTGCTTGAGAGCACTTACAAAGAGACATTATATGAGGGCTATAGATATTTGAAAAGTGGCCAAGAACAAGTTTTGAAACTATAAAAGTAACATTGGAGGTGAAATGACAACTTCCATTGTCAAAAGAGCAGTGCTTAATTATTTACCAGTTTGCGTTTTTTTCTTCTCTCTAGAAATTAATGAAATATTTGAAGAAAAATATTTTAAGAAGCTGTCTTTAACATATCTTCTGTGTTTTCCTGGAAACAATTGTTGCCACTTTTATTTCAGACACTGAAAGAATGAAGGTCTACCAGAGAATTAGAAGAGTCTTAGATATGCTTGATCATAATCTGGAAGTATTATGCTAGTGGCTTAACAGATCGTTCTCTTTAAATGCTTCTGTTTCAGCCAGTATATGAAAATATCAGGAAAATCAGAATGATCCTGACCAATATCTTTGTGACACCTTCTCCATTAAGTTTACTTATTCAAAATCGTGCAGAAATTGATTAAAGACAGAACATGCTCCAAGTCATATAACGTCTCTGCTTGCCTAGATGTGACAAATTACAACATCTGCAAAAAGCACATACAAGAAACTCACAAAAGAGATTGTAGGAAGGAATGATTCACAGAAAACAACATATATAAATGACAGAAGGGCAAACAAAGTGTCTATCTTTATAAATATAAAGGGGAGGAAGGAAAAGGAAGGAAGAAGGCAAACACCTGATTCATTTTGGGAAGATGATAGCCTATCTTCCCTTTGTGATTAGGGAATGGTATACACATCATCTACCTTAATTTTAACAAATTTTTGCAAGCCAGGGGACTACCAAATGTCTGAAACAGTTACAGGGGAGCTAGAAAGTTGGTTGGAAAGCTGTATTTGGAGAGAAGATATCTGTGGTTTGTGGACAAGTTATGTGATGATTCTGGAGTTTTACAAGTGTTCATCCGTGATCCAGTGATACTTAATATTTTCATTAATAACCTCATGATGGTAAAGAGGTTGCTTATGAAAATTGGAGATGATATCCAAAGTAGTGGACCTGAAAATGTGCCAGAAGACAGAATAAATCTGTAATGATCTGGATGGATGCTAGAACAGGGGTAATAAAAAGAGACTGTAATTCATTAGGGGCAAGCAGAAGGTATGTGGACCGGAATCAACACGAATAAATCCAGGCTCAACACTAACTGTATAGGTAGCCCTTCTGTGAAACAGATCTGTTGATCTTAACGAATTACAAGCTCAACAACAACCAGTAATTTCATGATGTTGTGGAAAAGGCAAATGCTGTATCAGAACATAGAAGTAGGAGTAAGTGAAATAGACCTTGACCTCAGTTCAGAACTCAAAAAAGCTTCAGTTGAATATTTGAACATCTGCCCAGTTTGGGGCAAAATACACATAGGGGTCAATAGAAAAGAATCCAGAGGAGTTAATGAAGAAATATAGAAAAACACAATCTCTGGCAGCAGATTGAATAAATTCTCATTGAAGAATGAGTTCTGTAGCAGAAAACAAAGGCATGGCTGGCTCTCCAAAGCCCACAGTAAGGTACACAAGCAGCAACAGGCTTATATTATGACCAGAAAGATTCAGGTTAGCTGTAATTAGAAAACGTTAAAACTGAAGTAACAGAATTGATTTCTTAGAGGTCTTTAAGAACAGGTTAGACAATTGTCTAATTGTGAAATGGGAGATAAATACCACTGATCTTCCCTCCAGGACAAGTGCATGAATTTCCTGAGGGGATATGAAGGCAATGATATTAATTTCTTCTCTACAGTTCTTCTATAAAGCTTCTATAAAAAATCAACTTCAGAATTGTTACTGATGGCTTACTCCTGGAAGAGTGCTCAAAATGTCTATTCGGGAACTGGATCTTCATTTTAACTGGGACTGTGAAGTGGAAGATTCCCTCATGTACCAAGAACTCCAGACAAAGCTGTAGGATCTGGGTGAGCTTGCAAGATCAGATTGCAACTGGCTTTGTTAATACTCACCAGAAACTGCTATCTTTGTAAGAGCTTTTGTTGGAATTGCACAAAAACAGATCTGTTACCTTGCTAAATTCAAAATTATGACTTGGCTGAAACGATGTTTGCTTGAATCCATTGCTGGAAAAGTATACTCCAAGAAAAATTGCATGCAGAAATGGCTTGATAGCAGAGAAGAGGCCAATATCAGGATGACTTTTTTATGCTGGAAGTTCTGTCCAAAAAGGAGAGCTTTCAAACATACATGTAAAATTTTGAAACCCAAGAAAGACCAAGGCAAAATCAGCTTAGCTGTTTCAGGAAGAGCTTATTATGGAATAAATTCAGTAGCAGACTTGATACATTACGATTTAGTGACATGCCTCTCTACACTGTGCATGCTGTGCACTTAAACCAGGCACACTCAGCATTTCATTGGTGTGGACCCAGAAACTGATCTAACTTCAGATAACCACACTTGCAGAGGAAAGCCAGGGAGTAATCTGACTCCCTGTGCTCCCTACAAGAACTTGGTGTAACTAATAGTTTAACGGGTAACTGGCACACATATGGGTCATTTACGTGTGGAAGCTGTGAAGCCTTTTGCTGCATGTGTATAAAATCATGGTAACTATTAGCTGAGTGGTATGTGATAATAAAATAAAGACATTTTTGTTGTTACAGATGACTCCCAAAGCTGGATTTTTAACAGCAAAGACCTGAAAAAGCAAAAGAGAAGAAGGATAGTTGCAACATCAGAAAGGATGAAGGTAGGGTGCTGTGTCACTGAAATTAGAGAGGAAACATTATTAACTCTCTCTTCCTGGTAATGTAGGGCTTTACCTTTATGGTACAGCCCTCAGCGTATTGCCAAAGCTTGTTTAAAATAATTCAGTTGCTTCTCATGGAATGCAACTCTGCTAACTAATCATTTGGATTTCTTTTTTCCCCTGATTCTCCTGCCCACAATTTTACATCCCACTGTACTAGCCCTTGGATGACCTTCATATAAATTCCTTTCCGTAAACGGAACTTGCACCTTTCAGAAAACCCATACATTGTTGTCACATCAGGCTCCCATTTCATGCTGGGTTGGTCAAAGCTACAATACAACATTCATATCTATTTCTAGTAACTTTCTTTCAAAATCAGTCCCTCCAGTACCTTAAACACATCTGTTACTTTTCTGTAAATGTCTTCCAACCTATCAATATCTTTCTGGAATTGAAGAACTTAGGGTCATATCCAGTGTTTTAGGTGAATTGCTACTTCAGAAGCATTTTACATTATTAAGTCCTATAAGTAATTGTAAAAAAAAAAAAAAAAAATTAGAAAGCTGCATTCAAGTAACCCCGAGCCATAAACTGTTCGTTGTCAATATGAAGGGAATAACAACATTCTGTGCCTCATGTGGGACATGACTTGAAAAAAAAATCCTTGTGTTCAAGCAAACTGGACCTGCCTCATGGTCCTTCATGGCGGTTTTAACTTCTGAAGACTATAGATGATTTACTACTGGTGTTTTCTAGTCCAGTCTGTCTAATGTGTAAGTCACGAGTGAAGAGGTATGGTGGTGAAATTCACCTCTGGGCAGATAATCTGCATGATGTTTGAGTTTCCATTTGAGATCTTGTTTTGAGGTCTGAGATCTTCTCAGAAGGGATGGCAGGCTTTAAACTGATCATATGTTTAACCCTAAAAGTTACAAAAATCCGTCACTTCTGGACCACAACATAAATAAAAGCTTAATTTTTAATTCAGGTTCATGTTGCTCCTTTTCCTCCCTCTTTCACAACAGATTTCCTGAGGGACTAAATGCCTGTGGGGTATAATTTGCATCAGGCACCAGGAAGGAGGAAGATGAATTATGGTAATGGGAAGGGTATAACTCAAGAAATTCTTTAGGTGCTGCCTTTCCTATTTCATCTTGAACTCATCCTGACCTGGCTCTGGGACCTGTGCTTTGCAGAGCACTTCTCTTTATGCATTTCCCTCAGTTAGTCAGTCTCCCCCAGGATTTATGTTGCTGCCTGTTTCATCTGCTGGTGGTTCTGCCTGGGTTTCTTTTTAAGTCCGGTTAGATACAGAGCATCAGCACACAGCACATCTACCTTTGGATGCACAAGCCATGCCAAGACTTCAGCCAACACCATTCATTCTCAACCTGACCAAGGACGAAACAGTGTCTTACTTTGCACCAAACTCTAAAAGCAAGTGGCTGATACTTCAGGAACATTGCCATCATGATTATCTCATTGTGGGATTTTATTTTAAGGAAGCTGTCATCCAGCTACTTTTATATGGATAATTTGCATATTGCTGTCCCTTGCTGACAATCAAATTTTGAACTCCTAGGATGACAGGACCTACTCACACCACCACATGAACTCATACCACCCAGTGGTAATTTGTAAATAACTGTGCTTATTCCACTATCTCTTGCTCTTGTTCTTTGTTTTTTGCATACTGCTTGTGATTTTGCCCTTACAATAATTAGAGTAAGCCCCAAACCTGCTAATTCTTATGTGAATAAGTGGCATAGTCAAAGCCAAAGATACTACCTGGGGGAGTTGTAGGACTCTCATATGGAACTGTAAGAGCAGGCTTTCTCTGGCTTAAGAATCTGTAAAGCAGATTTAGTTCCTTTAAAATGATAGCTGGACTGTTATCACCTGCTGTGCTCACGTTCTTCCCAACAGTGTTGACATAACTTAGCTTGGAATCTGAGTCTCTAATAAAACATTTGACTGTTTTATTTTGCATTTTATTTTGTTATATTTTTTTAATGCACATCAAAGTAATTCATAATTCCCAGAATTTTCTGCACTGAACTGTTTGCTTAAGCAAAGACTCTAGTGATGGTGTGAATTACTTATTTATACAGTCTACTTTTAAGTTGGGGCCAGCATTAATTTGGCTGGGTCACTAGCATTGTAGAAGTAATTGCCATGCAAATAGCTATGGAGCCTATGTCTTTAATTAGTGTGCTAAATTCTACACAATTTTTGAGTAAAATATACTCATTCTGACATTTTAAAACAGTTATTTTATTAATGAAGAATTTATCAGTGTTATGACAATTCCCTTGCCTTTTGATAATTATATGCCTCCCACATTTTTTGCATTTCCTGATATGTTAATTTTGTTTGGTATAAATATTTGTCCTATTAAGAAGAACACACTGTCAATGCTGACCCATTCTTTTACCTTCCTCCCCCTCCCCCAAGATAACTTAAACGTGAATTAATTTTTTGATCTTGTGGTTCTTACTAATTTATAAGAATCATCTAGCTCTATGTTCCATTCAGTCATGTTCAGCAAGGTCTAAAATTTCACCCAAGAAATGGCCTGACTTTCTCTGCATGGTACATATACCATGTTGAAAGGGATTATGGGATAGGATTTAGCTAGCTCTGTTTCTCACAAAAGGGAGTAAAGAGACGTGTTTTTATAACATAGCACTGTCCCTTCTATGAACTTCTGCTGCTAGATCAGTAATTCACACATGATGCATGCTGAGCGGCTTAAAGTATGCAGATACAGAATGAGGGGCATGATCAGAAGGAGGCTGTGATACTGGAGTTCTTCTAGGGCAACAGGAAAGCCATGATCTTGTATAGAAATCACTATTTCCCTCTAAAAAGCAAGGACTTTTTTAACCTCACATTCCAAGCAAGGATAATTCTGACTCCCTTTTCCTCTCAAAGAATAGGAGAGCAAACAACGGAATAAAATTGACGTACAACCAAGAGTCTCCTTTGACATACAGCTTGCTTATTTTTTCTTGTACATGAGCTGATCACGTGCCAAGACCACCATGGAGGTATGGGGGATGTACTGATTGGGGAAGGATAGAGAAAGGGAGGCAGGTGTGAAATGTTCAGAGAAGGCAACAGCAAGTCCGTCTCTGTGAGATGAGAGGGATGGAAATGGTAACTACAAATAGTTGTATTAAGAACCAGCTTAATTTAAAAAATCATGGAATCCATTGGTTTTATTATGCATCTACACAGTGGTTTGAAGTGAGAGCTGATAAGGGAGGACAGGCCTTTAGGAGCTCAGACTGAATGCTGAAGACAAAACTTGCTGATGAAGAGCCAAAGTATTGACCTCTGACAAGATTTGGGAACCCAAAGAGTTCAAGAAAACAGACAGTGATACAAGGTACTGCTTGAAAGCAATTTTACAGGAAATAGTAACTATGTAATGACTGAATCAAGTGAAGGAAGCATGTTAAGTAAAAAATAATGTAGCACAAAGATGAAAAAGAATGATATATCTTGCATAAATTTATACACAACAGAAAAGACTCCTCACACTGAAATTGTATAACCTTTAAGATGCTACGACACTGACGGTTGGGTGAGCACTTAGAAATAAATATTGCTCATGTTTCAGGCTCTCATTGTACCTGGGGGTAGGAAAGCTGGTATGAGCAGGACCTGAATGCTGAATGAACAGCACCTTAGAGCAGAATATTTTTTATGAGCCAGTCACATATAAAAACCACATTAATAATGACATGAAAAGCAGATGTTCTTAGCTTATTACACTGCTCTGAACAGAAACTATCAAATTTTAAGTCAAATTAAGCTGAGGTTACCTGATCTTGTACCTCTTGGCCTCTTAGAGCTGTTAAGAAGAGTTTGGTACTTCTACCACTCCTTGTCAGAACACGCAAGCTTTCTGTTTAATTATGCCTTATTTATAACAGCTTCTAGGCTATGCCAGGTCACAAAAAGATGTCAGTAGAAGACAAATCAAAGGACGCTGTCATAGTTGAGGGTCAAAACACAACAGCCACTCTGCTAAGGATGCAAACAAGTCTGGGGAAGCAAAATTTGACCTGGTTCCAAGGACATGTAAGACAAGCCACTGGAGAATAGATCAACTGAGAATAAATCTACTGAGAGATACTAGGCAAATAATGTCAGGGGCAGGAAATCACCCAAGCCAAATACAGCTTGCTGGAACAATGCTCAGGGAGTGTTACATTTACTCGTCCAGTTCTTACTCATCCCTTTGCAAATACATATGGCTACTGTGGCACACAAAACAGGTCTAGGTGGATCTTGTTCCAGGTTACTGCAGAAAATGCTCTAACTTTGAGTGACGGTCATCTTCTTTGATTTGTATTTCCTTGACTTTCCTTTCTGGCCTAATTTAGAGTAAGAAGGCTTAATACAGAAAGCGTAACTTGTGCAGTACAGCTCATAGGTGCAGTGACCTGCTGGAGGGACTAAAAAATCTCTTAGCATTATTGTGTCGTAGAATAATAGGTTGGTTTGGGTTGGAAGCAACCTTAAAGATCATTTAGTTCCAACCCCCCTGTCATGGTCAGGGACACCTTCCACTAGATTTGGTTGCTCAAAGCCCCATCTAACCTGTCCTTGAATACCTCCAGTGCTCTGTCACTCTCTGTCTGCATCTCCTTTCATTAGAAACTTTTTTGCCCTGTATTTTCACAGCACCCAGTATAATAATAAAATAAACCCAGTCTTGCTCTGTGACTTGGACACCCGTGCACTGCTGGGATGACCTCAGGTGGCTCCCAGGGTAGTGGCGAAGTGAAGAAGGGGTCTCCTGACTGTCTCAGGGAGACTTCTGCACACCAGAAATGGTGTGCAGGGCATGTACAGTGGAAGGCACCCCATCAATGTCACCCTACCAGCTGGCTTGTCCTTCATGGCTGATGCGCTACAGGACATGCAGCAACTCTGCCACTCAGATTTAATAAGGAGAGCTTTTAATCAACATTTGCACTATGTCTGGAGACATTGTGTATAGGGATATGCATGTATTTTCACAGTGCTTCACTGACACGGTGACAGTTTTGACATGATGAATTGACTATAAATATTGCACCTTAGATCACCCCTTTAAATCTGAATCCTCCTAGGCTCTGTTCTATTGTCTAGGCTATGTGAACATATTTTTTTCAGTTCCTACGTATTTTTCCCACAGATGCATCATAAGTAAACCTAAGGGGTCAGGTTTGTATATCTACTGAGATAATATTATACGTCAAAGGACAGATGGAGGATCTGGGCCCGCACGTGGATACAGATCCTGCTTGCGCTAAGTCACCTATGAACACGGAGAACCTCTTCTGACTCTTGAGGTCTTTAGTGTGTGGATTACTTTCCACTGCAGACAAATTTTAGGTCATCAGTTTTATTTCAGTTGCAGTTAAAACTAGGATTTGAACACAGATTTTAAAGTAATCCCAGAGTAATCCACTGAGCTCCTTGTTGAGCCATCTCCACTTGTTTCTACTATTTTAATTTTGCCATTTTTGGACTGTTCTGTATTCACAATTTCCTTTCTACTTTCATTGTTTATTTTTCTACTATGCTGCTAATTTTGCTTTTTTTTTTTTTTTTTTTGTGGCACAAATGCTTGCAGGCTTCCTCTGAAATTATTTGATCGTATACATTTGTGGAGTGCTTTAACGTCATCTGCTACTTACTTTTCTAGCATGCATTTTAGACAACATAGTGATTTGTTTGAACATTAAGTTTGTTTGTGAATGGAAGCCAGCATATTGCTTTCACATCATAGATCTGCACTCAATTGTGTAACATTTGGATCAAGAACATTTAGGATTTAATATGTTTTCTAAATGTTTTGAGAAAGCTTATCTCAACAGAAGCTCTGCTGCAGCATTCACACTTTTCAGGTAGCTGATCTCAATGCTCACGGCCTCTGAACAGCAGGATTTTGAAGACTTCAACCAGGAGGTGACTTGATTAGTTAATCTTGGGGTTTTTTCTTTGTTTCCTTTCACCTCGTTGATTTTATTACATTTGAAAATGAAAATAAACTCTGCCAACAGCAAGTTTGTTTGTATGTTTCCCTTTGTTTGCACTGAGATTTATATATTTGTATACAATTGCCATTCCTTCTTGCACTGAAATCAATTCTGCTTTAGTGTCACTACAGTCTAAGTAAGGGATACCCTACTGCGATTTCAACACAATAAAGACTGATTGAAGTCTCAATGATTTCAGCTGTGTTTTGTATTACAAAGTTAAACATGTTCTTTTCCATTTAAGCAAAACAATTTCAAGAAATTGAGATGACATGATAAAGGGCAATATTCAAAGATTTGAGATCTTTAGTGAAGGTTACTGCATTAGGAAAAAGAACCTGATTATATGGCTGCGCTTCTCTTTTGTTTATTGATTTTTTTAAATTGAAGTGGTACAAATAAATTTCTTTACAACTTTGCATTCTGTTCCTCAGGTGTTCCTGCAATTGGTCATGAGACTTGATTTATTAAGACAAAGAGGAACTGCACACAGGTACACAGAGAAGGATGCTCTAGGAAAGTATAAGAACCACATTATAGGAAGTCCATTAGCTTCACTTTTTAAATAATTAAAAAGCACACTCATTCACCTTATCTCAAGAAGTAAAAATGGAGCTTTTGCAAAGGAGAGCTTCTTTTACTTGAGAAAATATGATGCTTCTGCATACAAAAAACCCCAGAAAGCAGTTTGAAATGTGCAGCAGAAATTCTGGGGAATGCATAGAAATCAATCAAATTTCATTACAAATGCATGTTACAAACTAGAACTTTTCAATACACAGTCAGTCAATATTTATACAGGTCAACATGAAGTGATAACTCCACAGTTATTTGTGGATCAGCATCACTCATCAGTAGAACTCATGAGATATATTGCAATAAAACAAGTTTTCTTTAAAGGGAAAAAATGTTGTTCCTTGAAAGCAGAATGTTTGTAGAAATAGCTGTTTCACTGAGCTGGTAAGTGATTTGAAAGCCAGTTATCTTAAGGCTGTCCCCAGCCATACTGATTCAGCCAAAGTTTTCAGGAACTCTGATTTTTGGCTTTAGAGAAGTAATTCTGGAAGCCTAGAGAGCTTCAGTCACATCTCAGATTTTGAGGTCAAGGTCACTTAGCTGTCTTACTTTCTGCTGGGGGATTTCCAGACTGTTCTTTAATCTTTCATGATGCCTGAGGTAATACAAATAAAGAACAGCTGATTATTTTCTCTCATAATTAATAATTCCAAGATGAGATATTTTGAATTTCCTCTTCATTTAGCAGTTGCAAATATTTTAACTTTCATTCCGAAATAAGAACAAACCTTTCACTGTCTCAGAATTTCCTACAATATTGAAAATTCAGAATTTTTGAGCTGCTCTATTCACAATGAATTCAGAATTTCTACATTTTTTTTCTGGACATGTTTTTAAAACCCTTGAAATGTCCTTAGTGTACTAAATAGTCTGAAAATTCAACCAAACCCACAAAATTTTATTTATTTTTAGATGGTTTTTACTAGGTTTCTGTTTGCTTTTTTTTTGATTATGCAATAAGGAGGCAGAAGTAGCAGGATGTGATTTAGATGTCTGTACTGTCTCAAAAATATTATCAAGTGGTGACTAATCAAAATCACCAATGCAGAGACTGATAGTTTTTTGCATAAATTATTTTGAAATACATATTATAGTAGTGGAGTATGAGATATAAATTACCAGAAATTGGGTAATTTCCTGTCTGGGTAGCTGCTGGAGACTACTAATTTTACCATCTCTAGGAAAACTGATCAGCTACGAATATTGATATTTATGCATAGGGCTACACATTCTGAGCATTTAAAGACATAACGAGACTTCAGGCAGGTACTTCCCAAGTGCTAAACTCACAGCACTGACCAGTCAGACAGATACTCTATAGGTTTGTTTCCCTTTCTTAAATATGAATGACTGCCAGAGGTAGAGTACAAAACTAAATGGGCAGTAACTTCCTCTCTTAGTCCTAGCAAGAGATTAATAAAAAAGTTATATGGCAAAGACCTTTGCTAATGATCATCTGTAATCAATCATCCAGGTCTCAAACACCTGATCTATTGGGTGTTCTGGAGTGCCCTTTGCCAAGAACTGAGACCTGTAGAGTATTTCTGCAACGCTTGTCTTGGGAGTTCAGCACAAAGTATGAACTGCAAAGCTCTTATGGTTGGTATACAAGTTTCTTCTGTCAAAAAACACGTGTTTATGGTGAGACCATATGCCAAACAATGCTTCTGGCTTACGTCTCCCATCAGTGAAGATATCCCCATTCTACCTGCTAACCAGCTTCACCAGCCCTTTACTATTTCTCATTGCTCATCTTTGTATTTCATTGCTTTCTTCACAACAGTGCACTTAACAGCTGTGACTAAAACCAGAGTACCCAATCCCTACTAAAATGAAAACGGGAAAAAATGAGGTACATGAAAGCAAAAAGATTCTTTTTCATCCTTTCAGGTATAAATGATTCCTTTATTCAAGTGGTTTAATTGAAATAACAATTGTGTTAAAAGTGCTTATATATAACTATTTAGGAAGTCTCTGAAGATAAATATAGCTGCAGAATGTCCTGTTCATAGATGTCTGTCATCTGTTTCAACTTACTGCTCTAGCCACAAAGGGAGAAGCCCTGATATGTTAGGGTATCTAGTGAGACACTCGTTATAATACCTACTGATGGAGCTGCAGTTTTGGAAAGTGTTAAGAAGACACCATCCTTCTAAAAATCAGTCCCTCAAAGTTTTTGTTAGTCATGCTGCCAAAAACTGTGACCTCCAAGATCACTTATCAGATATCTGCACTAATTGTGGCCTACAGACTTCAGATTGTCTTTATTAAAAGTCATTGTGTTGAGGAGTCTAAACAAATAAAGAAGCTGGATTATGTTAAGTTATAGCTTAGTTTCTCTTTGGTGCATTGAGGTGTAGAGGTTGGAAAAGCTATCTACGCATTTAGCAGTCTGTGACCATGAAATATTATCACTCCTCTAAAAATACATCTCCATTCTAGAACAATCTAAATATTTTCTTTAACAGGGAAAGAAAAGCTTGTTAATCAGAGGTCAACATTTCACAGGTCAGATTTCAGTTTTCTGTGTTTTTAGTTTAGCCTTAACAGGCTTCATCTTGGGGCTTCATTTAAAGAATCTGTGGTTTCACTGAACTCAGTGAGACTGCTCATATGCATAAAATTAAGCATGTCCTGAACATGAACTGGGACAAGGATTCTTTACCTTACCATATTTTGCTCAAAATAGACACCCAGAGAGATTTGCAAATGTGCACAAGGAGGGTTCAGTGATAATTTTTATAAACCTGTCTTCTCTCATTGAATTCTGGGGAAAGAAATACCCAAGTAATGTACTCAAGACAAACATTTGTGTGACATTGGAAGTTGTCATTGCCATGCCTTGCATTTCCCTGGAGCATGAATGGAGAAATGCAGGATCTCCAGCACAGGCAGGCAGCCCTCACCACTTCTGGCAATGTAGTGTTTCACTCTGCCGCCTTTTGAAGGGTTGAATAAAACACAGAGCCCATCTCCAATCACAGGTAAAGGTGCTGCTTTCTAATCTGCTACATTTGCAGTTCCATCTTACATCTAATATTACACACAAATATCTTCTTTTATTTCACTCCCTTGCTGCAGCGAAAGATTAACCTATATGAAACTATAAAATGCAGCCTATTTTACTTGGATCCCAGACCAGGGCACTTACAAGACAAAGTCAGCTAGATACCTTCAAACATCAGTGTCTTTGACTTTTTTGTGGCTTTTGAGGGAAACCAGTATGTAGAAAAGCTTTAAAAGGTGATTGTAGGAGGCCTATAAAGAACCACATACAATATGTGTAACTTTTTCCCTGTAAATGTGTAGGGCAGAAACTCTTTAAGGGCTGTACCTTTCAATTCCAGCATCAGTGTTAACAAAGATGATGGAGGACAAATTCTGAGCAAGCCCTGCAGACTCTCTTTTTTTTTAATACAAAAATTTCCTATAAAAGCTTTCTCTACACAATGCATCCAAAGGCAGCCCTGAAAATCCTCCACTACAGGAGTATATCAATAAGAATCGAATATGCCAGTTAAAAACCAGCATCACAGTGGGAAAACAATACAAATACCTATTCTTTTAGGTAATAATTATGAGACTTTATTTCTAGTAATAGGGTTATGTATGCAAGGCAAATACTGATTGATGGTGTCAGCAGATCACTTTCATAGCAAGGTACAGAATGCAAATGCTTTGCAGAAAGCAGTAACTGATTCAATACACAGTTGGTTGTATGCACATTGGTATCTAGGATGCCTGAGTATCCTTAAGACTAAGTGCAATGCAGAAGGTAATTTATTATTACAACTCCCCCAAATACATTACCTCATTCCCACATTCAGACTCAAACTATCAAACTGTGCTATCCAAAATGTCTAGCATGACTTTAAACAAGCAACAGATGCTCCCAGAGGCTCAAGAGTCTGAGGTCTTAGCAAGGTGGGAAGACATGTAGCATGTTTCCCTTCACTGGCTCTCCTCTTTGTTTCAGTTCCCCTGGGAGCCAGTGGCACCGGGGAGCTCCAGCACTATGTGAGCAGAGGCATCAATTCTGACAGATGTGAGGACATATTGCAAGGGGGAAGCAATTTGTATGCGGTTGTATTTCTTGACTACAGTGCTCAGGTTGGAGGTGGTGACTCTTTTTCACTGGACTTCTTTTCAAGAGAAAGCTGTGGATTGACTGTACTCCCTTGCAGATCAGAGAGGAAGCTGAGCCTAAATCTTCGAAGCTGTGAGATTCTGGAGATCAGGCTGAACTCTGACCCTGGTGCTTGCTTGGCAGGCAATTGTTTGGCTGGGTTCTGCCCCCATCCCATCAAACAGTCCTGGAAGAGAGAAAGCAAAATCCTGGGTGAGGAACTTGCCAGGCAAGTTCAGATTGAGGCGTGAACTTAGTAGCTCATGATCACCCCTGATTTTTGAAGCACTAGTCCTGAAGAGAAAATGCAATTCCCTATGCCCTCATTGTGAAAAGTAAAAAGATGCTCACTCCAGATTTAGGCTATAAATCAATTAGGAGTCCCTTAAAATCGAGTGTTTGACTTGAAAGAGCCAAACTCTTTCTATACTTTGCTCTCAAAAGCGTTCTCCCACTTAATGCCTTCCACCCTAACATTGCTGTTCACAGTAATCAGTATTCTGGGGCACAGATTCTTTCCTTTCTTAATGCAAAGCCTTATGTACACTTCTTTTAGTAGGCTGCATGCTAATGAGGATGGTTTACAACCTTCACTGTCAGTGAGAAGTCCTGGATTAGCTATCTCTGGTTCCTGGGTGGTGGGATGCATTGCATGTGGCTCTTCTAACTGGGGAAAAAAACCCCAAATGATACCTTGTCAATGTACAGTTAAAACAAGTTAACACAACGGATGCTCTGTTTTTCATGTGAAGTCAGCATTCCTCGGGGATCTTTTCTGCTGGCCTTTAACAAAGATTCAGTGCAGTTGTCAACTTTACTGTACTTCAGAATTTGGAGGTTGAAAAGCTGAAGAAGCACCCACATACATACACCGAATGTGCAGTTACACATGGTAACAGTTGTATAGTAGTTGCGTGCAGCTCAGCATGATCTTTTAAGAGATGTACCTTCTGTTGCTTAGATTACTGCATCACTGAGATGCGACAGAGGAGATCAGGGTGCCTCTGAGTCACAATACAAGCACGTCCAAGGATTTAACCTTTGAAGAGAATAAAATGTCCAGTGCTCTCTGCAAGGTGACACACAATCTCAGGAAAGATCTGTTAACAGAAACTAATTCTTTTCAGGAACCTTTCTGAGGTAGCCAAGGAATATACTGCGGATGTACATGGTGCTATGAAGATTTATGAATAGCTGAGTATATATTCTTTGACAAAAGTCAGTTAGGAAATAGTTAATAATTTCCAAATAGAATTACTGCCATAAGTTAGTGTTCTCCCAGGATTTAACTTGTTGTACCTTTTCTCCTGAGAAATGCTGAAGCTTCAGGCTCTATTGGTGTGAAGCATAACTTAGTATGGAGTAGGGAGAAGGATTCTGCATTAAGTTCAGCTCCTTTCTCAACTATGTCTGATTGTGTCCCCTAGTATAAGGTTTGTTAGTTGATTTGGAAGCCTGTTATGTCTTGTGAAACTTATACATACAACTTGTAGCTGCTTTCATAGTTTAATAGCTGTCATTTCATCTTATGCACACAGAAATGCTTTTCCTGTATATGTCAAAGTGATCCACACAGCTCTCCCATGGAGTTTTGAAAGTGTCTTCTGGGGTACAGCAGCACAGCATTTCTTCTGTGAGAACAATTTGCTCTGCCATTATATTGTCTGCAGGTATGCAGCTGTATTGTTTTACCGTGTTGATCTTGGAAGGCGCTGGAAAGCTCATAAACTGGAAAGCAATTGCTTTCCAGCCGAAGCTTTACTTCTTCCTAGCCCACTGTGCTCTCCAAGGGAATCTCTGCGGGATTTTGTTAAAGAGGAGAAGGAAGATGCAATAGTGTTCAGAGACAGAGCAGATGCAATGTTACTCCAAATCAAGGCTTACATCTTGCTCTGTTTCTTACTCACTTCTATCAGCTCACACAGATCACGAGCACACCTCATCCTGTGTCTACTTCAGCTGCCCACAACTCCCATTGCCCAGTTCCACATTTCTCTCACCACAGGGAGGCTGCGCATTTACTGTTGCCACAGAGATACTTCAAAGGCAAAACACAGTCAACTCTTGAAACGCAGATGATGACCACATGCTGGATAGAAAAAACGCTTCCTGCAGAGGGGCAGAGAATCATGTAAGTTGTGCTAACTCACAGGTCCGACATCCCAGACACTTTCTCTTAGATGTACCACCAGCAGAAATACCCTGCTCAGTCTATACTCATGGCTGCCCAGTAACATTCATAAATGGGAAAAAGCATGGGAGACAAATGTCACAGGCTGAAAGAGAAAGAGGGACGGGAGGGAAAAGCTTTGCTTCAAGAAGCAGGGAATGCTGCTTTGCAAATGGGGTTAGCACATATGTGAGCTGCTCATAGATTGCAAATACTGATGGGAATGAAATTTGTGGAGTTCATGGGAAATTTCTGTTGAGCCCCACGCAGTTACAGAGGCATTCCTCTTTAAATTTAAAGGAGTTAATTAGAATAATTTATGTGCCACTTCAACAGGATGCCTGATGATCATGCTGTGGAGCAAGGAAAGAAAAGCTTGCTTGAGAGAAAATACCATTATCTACCTACAGCAAATACAAATCTCGAACTTGGTGTACACTTTTTCAGAGATGTTACAATTGTCAGTCATGTAGTGCGTGGATCTAATGTACAATACTGTGCACACAGTCAGCTGTTCAGCATGTTGCCCTGTTGCTAAGTATGAAGCCAAAAAATAAGTAGGCAGGTCAGTCACTTCCTGCCTCATTAACACAGTGGGAGGGAGGATGTCTGAAAAATAATCCTGTAGAAACAGTCATGAAAGCTCATTGGAAGCTAAACAATACCCAGGATACAGCCGTCCTTTACCTTATTTCTTTTGTCTGTTTCAATGGCTTATTTTCACTTGCTCCTAACTGCTGGTGATTTCTGCCTCTCCTAAACTTTAAGAATCCCAAAGCGGAGAAAAAATTTTCTCATTTACTCAGGCTACAGAAGTTTGGGTTTTTTTCTCCTCTTCTGGAAATGTAGGAATTATCTCAGAGTCACCACCTTTTGCATTATTGTAAAAACTTTCCTTGTGTGAAAATGGGTGTGCTAAGCATTCAGATGGAGCAGGAAGATACAGTTGTAGCATGCCCAACACTCAACCAATGCTATTTTGCTTTTGTCATACTGCAAAGAGTTTATCAGCCTTGAAGCCACCACTTCTCTTGGGAGAAATGTCCCAGGAGTCATTCTTCAAGGATTTTCATAAAAACATTCTCCTTCAGCCCCACTGAGGTGTGACTAAATTTGCTTATGTTAGGTTGGGTTGTTTTGGTTGGGCTTTTTTGCCTCTCTCTGATGCATTAATTTTTAAAAGTTGCTATAACAAAAGCTTTAAACAGGAAGTTAAATATGTGTAAGGAAAAGTAGTCAGTGTTTGACAAAAAAAAGAGAAAGATTAAATATTAATGAAAAATTAAAAACATCTCTGTTTTGTTCAGGATTTGCACTGAATTCTTCATTCCTAAAGGTTCATCTGTAGCCATTTTTGTTTTGCTGGATTGGAGGCATAAATCTGTACATAGTACTCTGATTTCTTTTTAACTAAAAAAAAGAAAGATTAGGATTCTGCTTCTCCCTTATAGTCTTATCATGACTTCTAAATTAAAAGATCTGTGTTGGAAAACAAAGAATTTTCAGCAGCAGTCCGAGCTGCAGACCTTACACAACCAGCTTTGACATAGGTTAAAAATTAGACCATGAGAAATGAGACAGAAGCTATATGGTTGCTTGACTGGGGATGTATCAAGAAAACATAGAATGTAAAAGTCTTGCAAAAAATCCAGATTCAAGCATGGAAGGAAAACCTGGGTTAGAAGACAGAGGTAGCCTAAAATACAGTAGAAGGTCCCATTCAAATAGTCCCTTCAAATCTATGGATAACCTCCTTACACAGAACTAGTGCTCACTGCTCTGACAGATCTGGTTGATATGGCTTGAGCAAGTTTCCTCCCACCTGTCTCTTTTGCAAATGAACCTTTTGAAATGACATGTAGTAATTTCTCAGTAATACTTCAATTTGAAATGTTAATAGAAAAAAAGTTTTGGTTGGCAAAAATTAATTACTTTTTGAGGGCATCACATATAAAGCCAGCTTTGTGTCAGATACTGACTTTGGCTAGGAAATTGAGGGCAGAGCTTGCCCCAACAGTGAGTGTTCTTGCCTTTTTGTGGGCTAGGAAGAGTGGTGGCCCAGACTGCCAGCGAGAATGGTGCTCTCTGCTCTGCCTCTCACGCATTGGCATGTCAGAGCCTACACAGTGGTGTTAGGCTGGGGCTGGGGTAAGTGTCTAGGGTGTGGAAGCAGGTCTTGGGCATACGTCCCTTGGGTTCCTTGTGGGGTCACACAGAGGTGTGTTCTGGAGCATGTCAGCTCAATGTGATCTGCATGGGATGTGAGCTTCCCTGATGCTGGCAGAGCCTGGCACATCTCCCTGGCTGCAGCTTGGCATCACAACCCCACTGCAGGCTCCCATTTATCGAGTGCCAAACTGTGGATCTATCATTGCCTTGTGACACCCACCAGAAAAGCAAAGAGTTGCTGCGGGTGAGGGGCTAGGAGCTGCTGAGGGACTATAAGGGCAAGAGAAGTATTTATGTCTGTGCACAAATCATGACAGCCATCATGGGTTGTCACTCTACTGAAAAATAATAAAAAAAAAAGCAGACTTTTCAATTTTTCAATTTATTAACAAACTTTTACTGATAGCTGAAAGAATTTAGTGCTTGAACTTGGAAACTGTAGAACATATGTATTGTGAAATTAAATGCTAACAAAGGCAACCCAAAAGTCTCTACAGGACTGGCTAGCAGAGGACTGAACAGTTCAACTTTATCATGAATATCTGGAGTGTGTCTTGCAATCACCCTGAAAACACATAAGGAGTATCTGTGTCTTCCTTGTACATGCAGTGCAGTGAAGGCTTAGTTGCAATGGCTCACCAAAGTGTTGTTTAGTGTTGATTATTTTTTGTGTGTGTGTGCACAATGTAGGGACCTTTACACCAACAACAGGACCCTACCGATTCAAAGACAAGTTGTTCTGCCTGGCCCCAGGGTCCTTCCCCTGCCTCTGCCCAGCTGGCCGTCCCATCACTCTGGGACAATATTGGCGTCAGAATTCACTGCCTTCCTTGCCCACCTGCCTGTGGGACCTACTTCCTCCAACATAATTTTACCCCAGCTACAGCATGTGGCTAGATAAAAAGAGCATGCCATGAGGTGAACACAACAAAGTCTCAGCCTTCTTGTGCTGTAGCTTCTTCTGAATACTCATTTTCCTCTCCTATATTGTTATAATGACAGCCAGTCACATGCCTTTTTTGTTTGGTTTTGGTAGGGAGAGGTCTCAGGCAAGGTTTTTCATTGGTGTTTTTTTTTAAGAAAATTGCCATTATTTCTCAATACTGTATCTTTATTCACAACAAGCAGTGTGATTCTGTAACAGCTTCAAATGAAACTTGGATTAAAGCTCTGATAAAATGGCACAGATAATGCTTTTACTTTTTTAAAATATGGGACCATTTTTTACCAAGGAATATGGAAACAGCTCCAAAGTTTCCTAAGAAATGATGGTTCCCTCCTTTGAATAGACTTTAATTGCACCTGGGAGTGTAAAACACATTTCAGACAAGTGTTGTCCTTCAACAAATGACTCTCTGAGGGGTTGGTACAGCACCTAGTATAATGAGATCCTACTCTTCGATTATGAACTTTAGATGCCTGCAGAAAGTACATAATGTAGTTGATGTAACTGTTAATAAACTCAATAATACTAATTTGGCAATATTTGGCAATATATAGTTGACACCCAGTCCTACATGGCACGGCAAATCATGTAGTCTTATAACCTTTATCCTCAGTAAGCAGTCCCCATGTTTATATGAGTAGGACCTGTCCAAGGGGTTTGAAAGTCTCTCTCCTCTCAGCAAGGGAGAAATTTACAGCAGTTTGTGTAAATCAATGCTGTTTGGGTGAATAACCACCCCTGCCATGTTTACCTCACCTGTTTGCTGTATATTAGACATTGTTAAGCTCTGTAAATTAACAGGGCTAAGTTCTCTTTACCTAAATTAATTCTCAGCTACACTAATAGGTTAAACAATTTAACAAGGTCCTAAGTCTGCATGACAGCTTTAATTTAGTGCATAACTTTCATTGTGTGCTGAAGTAGTTTCGAGGTCAGTTGTATTAAGCAAATGCAAGCCTAAAGGTGGAATTAAGCTGTGCAAATAGTTCCCTGAACTGGGAAGCACGTAACCAGCAGATAACTCAGTTACGCTTAAACTTTGTACAGATGTCATTTCTTTCGTCTTCTAGGCTTTGGAGCTTTGGAAATTAAACTCCTCATTGAAGCAATGACAATGACATATGTGCAGCCCCAACTAAAAAAATAATATTGTCAGAGCTGTGATCTGAGATTGAGCTTGCCTAAAACAAGGTGTAGACATATTTTATCGCCTGCTAATACACATGCAGGCATACTCTTCTTCAGCTTATTTTCCCAATTTCTTCAGAATATATTATTTCTAAGAGATAGTTGAATTAGGTTTCTTGTCTTCTGTTTTTCTCTTCCCTTCAGCTCTGTATTGTCATACCTTGCCAACTAATCTTGCTTTCATTTTGAGCAGCATACCCTACCATTTAAGTAAAAATGGCTTTCAGAAAAAATATGTCCTATAAGATGCTATGACATTTAGCGAAACAACGTAATGCAATGTGACTGACGCAGATGGATATGCCCCATAAAGTTGAGAGATTTAGATATGTAGTTTTTCCCAAAAAATCACTTCATAAAGCAGCTTTGTTTAAAATATCACTTTGAAATCCTATTTGTACTCTTTGGAATAGATAGCAAATTTATTTAAACTTTTATATAAAAGGATTTTTATCTGAATGTGTAGAGATTTTCTATGTGCAACGCTTTATTTCAAATCAGTACATAGGGGAAAGCAGTATAGAATATATTATATAGCACCCAGCCAATGTTTCCTTCTTTACATCCCTTTCTGAAGGAAGATAAATGCTTTAGTGGGATCAATAGCTATAAATCATTCCAAATGTTTGAGGCTTTATTTCGTCTACTCTTATTATAATGTCCATGTCATCTGCTGTACATATTGAGCTTATTACACTAATTCATTTTGCAAGCTCCAGCCTCTGAGTGAAAGATGTCAGAGGGCAATTGATTAAGGGATACTTGTTCAGTTACACCTTTTTCTTTAATTTCTCTCTGTAAGGATTTTGGGTTGAGCAAGTGAGCTGATGTGATAATGGGGCCTCAGGTCTGGAGAGAAATGAGATGCGTGACTTTGTGCATTCATTATATCAGAACATCTTAACCTGGTGGTGATGGGAGCAGCAGTTGGTGTCAGCTGTGTTAGTACAAAGCAAAAGGCATGAGGTTATTTTTTTTTCTTGAAAGCTGAAAGACAATGGATGCTTGACATATGAGTGATAGCTGAATTTAGGAATCCGCCTCCCATACACACCTTATTATCTATAGTTAAAAGAATTTTGTGTGATGGGAGTAGGACAAAGAGGAAAAGTAGAAGAAAGAAAAACTCACAAGAAAACTCTTATATAGCACATGGTATGACCTACATAGTGAATATTTACACTGTATTGAATATGTGTATCTACCACAAAGTAAGAGTTGTTTGCTTCTACACTTTTCTGCCCTAAAATGTATATCCTCAAATTCTTGCCTTCCGCATTTGCACTAAGCAAACATTAAGACACAAAGGTTATAGGAACTTGAAAAAAAAATCCACCACCTTGCCTCCATCAGCTCAAGACAGTGTCAATAAAAAGTGAATAAGACATGTCATAAATATTAGACTTGCTTCATAACCTCAGAGCAATCAGTCCAACTATGACAGTAGCCTGAATATTTAATAATTAATGCAAACTTTACAACTGCAACTTGAACTTCATCACATTTTAACCTATTTATAATTAACTTGTCCATCTTTTTTGAAGTCCTGACACGATACATGCAACTGAGTAAGATTTACACACATGAGCAGTTCCACTGAATTCAGTGGAAAACTGTAAGAAAAGGTATTTAATGGATAGTGATACTGGATCCTAAATGCAGACAGCCATGCATGAATAAAGTCTGAGATCCTCTCACAAGGTCAGGACAGAATTTTAGCACAAGTTTTTTCATCAGGTCTCCATGACTGTCCAGCCAGAAGTCTACGACACCTCAGACACGGCCTACTGTTCGTGAAATAAGATCATCTGGGCTTGAAAAGCAGGACGACACAATATATGATGATCAATTGTTTTGCATTTACTGCATGTGTTTCTGAAGGCTTGGATCTCTGCAAGATGCTATTAGTTGCACTCATGTACAACTTAAGTCTGGCCCATGCCCCTTTTGAAGTTCCAGCTACTGCAGGCTTCAAATGCAAGCCTAGTTGCCATCAAATTGCCCTCTCCCTGTGTGCCTTCTCAGCTTGTTTCCATTGTGCCAGCAAAGTACCCAGATTGCCATTTTTCATTTGAGGTCAGACTGAACAACTTCCATTTATTTGGGTAAAAAAGTCCTTGGACATTCTTAGTTTTATGTAAGGTTTTATATTACTTGACGACTACTTCAGAAACCAATTTTGCTGATTCTCAAGCACATACTTCACATTGAAGCCAAATGGCACACCATAGAACAACTCTGTGTTATACATATTATCACTGGTACCTCTTGGATACTTACAAAATTTGCTGACCGAGAGCCTGATTGCTACAGTACCTCCAAATACCATGGAACTGCATTGAGTATATTCTGCTTCTGTTCATGAAAAGAATGTCAGATGCTGCATGACATGACACTCCCTAATCTGGTTGCGTCATTTTGTGCATCTAGTTCCCTCAGAGCACAGGCTCCTGTTTCCCCTGTGATTAAGCACTTTACAGCTCCAGTGATAATTGCACAAATCAATTCATTTACAGCCAGCATAACATAAAACAGGGCAACAATGGAGACAAAAAGATTGCAGTGAGGCATTGCAACTGGTGTGCTGATGGATGCTGAATAAAAGTGCCAGCTGTGTCTTGTCAAAAGAAGCAACTGAAAAAGAAAATCCCAAGGAGGACTTTGTGAATTTTGGTGTCTGTAGGGAAGAAAATAGCAGAAAGGATTACTGAGAGCTTCCCTACCCACTAAGTCATGCCACCGCCCTGTCTTGAGGTGTGGGGTGCCATTCCACTATTATTGCTATTGCAATTTGTACAACGCGGCTTTTACTGCCACATTGAGAACCGAAGACTTCTTTCTCTTCAACAGAGCTTCAGTTAGTCATGCTGTACTTGTGTCTCTCCAGTGGGTTTTCTCTGCAGCTTACTATACTCACAGCACTGAATAGGCAGTGCTAAGAGCATGGCAACTGAGCCACAAGACTGACTGCTGGGTAACTCTTTTGCTGGAGAGTAAATAAACTCCTTTATAGAATGTAGTCTCAGGAGGGTTCTTTTCCAATTGGCACAGACTGTGAAACATATCCTTTCCCTGCCACACAGGGAGAAAAAGTAATACCCTTCTGTTCTAATCTCCCCTGCAGCAATCTAATATATTCTTACTGGCATAGCCAAATCCAGTGGCTACCAGCTGGAGCTGTGTTCAAAGGCTCACAGGACCTGTGCAGTGATGATAAATGCAGGACATGTGGGAGACAAGCCATTTACATTCTTGCAGTCTCCCCAAAGGAGGTCCCAAAAAGAGTTTAAAGCCATCTTCCTCTGGTGGGAAAGACAGACTCGGGCAGCTTTGTTACCTTAATGTTTCTTGTCACTTGTCCAGCTTCTCCCTGCAGAGCTCTCGCCTCCTCTGTAGCTCCCTGGACAGACCTATGCTCACCTTGTCTGACACAGATAAATCTTTCTCAGGATCTAAACCCCTGATCTAAAGCTTCATCCCACAGGTCAGCTCCCAGAACTAAAAGGGATTGTGTAAGGCAGAGGCAAATATTCAAAATCCCAACTCAGGGGGTTCAGTAATTTAATAAGGACAAATAAAGCATAGAAAAAATGATTATCAGGAGCATCTTAGTAAATTAGCACTTCACATATTGAAAGCATTACAGAGTCTAAATATTGCAACATGAACATCTTGCTTGTCTATGAGCATGGGCGATACTGCAAACCATGTAGGAGTTACATTTCAGATGACTGAGATGTGCAGTTAGCTTAAAGAGCCATGGTCATTATTTTTAGACATGGTTGATTAATTTGCTTTACCAAGACTCAAATGTAACATAATGTATATAATGCAATTAGAAGGCTGTATCTCTATTAATACTGTAGGCAAAATGCAGAGATAAGCTTCAGAGAAAGAGGATTCTTATAATTATTTATACCTTCATCCTGTCTCTGAGAGCTTGTGGACTTCAGCCGGGAAGTTTGAGCATTTGAAAGGCATGCGCACTAGCCAGTGTGGTATCGATCTTTCCCTCAGATTCCACACCTGAATGTGTCTTGTTTGGTTCACATGACAGCTTAAGAGTCTAATGGGACGTGACTATGTGCAGCAGAGGTCAAAAAAGAAGATAAATATGCAGCAATTGGGTGCCGTGGCTAGAAAGCAAATGAAAGCAAATTAAGACTTTCCTCATATGAATTTATTTTATCCCAGAGCAGTGGCATACCCAGCTCCCAGGAAGTGTGATGCAAAGGAAATAATTCCTGCTCCACATTCATCCAAAAGGTGATAACTGTGTGGTACTTATCCCAGAGAGGTCATTTTTTCACCTTCAGCAGCCCTCTGACAGGATCACGAGGTTAATTTCTCATCTTGGCTACTCTGTCTAGCAACACACACAACAAATATTTATTTACCTTTCTGCAGCCTAATAGCTATATGTTAGCAGTTCCACATTAGGGTTAAAATTTGACTCATTTCTAGTCCTGTACATGGTGTAGAGACAGTCAGTGTTAAAAAACCCAATGAAACAAACAAACAAAACCCTGAAACCAGTATTCAAGAAGCTAAAAACCCAACCCAACACTTGCAAATGACCTAGGAACCAATGTAGTGTAATATATTTCAAACAGAGCCTATTCATACTTCTCTTTAATAAATTGCAAGAGTCTTGTTTTCTTCCTTAAAGAGTTTCATGATCCTTGCTTGTTGCTCATTCACCAAAGGGCGAGCAATAAGCAACCATATTTGGGAGGTCAAAGCATGTCAGCTTGCCTGTGGATATATTAAATAAGAACTAAGACTAGAAGGATGGAAAAGGTCAGATCTGGAAAACACCCTATGGACAGATGAAATAAATCAACTAAAGAGACTTAACTATTGTCTAACTGCAGCAATTATTTATAGAATTGAGGCTGAGGATTTCTTCGCTAGCTACGCTTAGCAAATTGCAACTAATGGGTCTCTAAAACTTAAGCTTTATTTTGTTTTTTTGAACACTGTCAGAGAACTGATTACTGTGTGCTTACACAGAAATGTATAGGATAATCCAATTACAGTAATACATGTGTTGTGACTGGGGTGATTTCTATCAAGACTAGTTCTTTATGTTGTGCATTTTGTTGTAACTGATCATTTAATAAACAAACAGGAAAGAGTACAAACAAGCAAGAACGGAACAAACATTCATTCAACTACTAATAGGCTTATGAATGGGCATGTGAACACCCTTATTCTAAAGGCATTTCTCAAAGGAGAAATAGGGGACCTCTGTCCCTGTGATCCATTCAATCCTCCACTCCTGTGTTCAAACCCAAAAATATCTGGTAACATGATAAAGTTTTCAATAATTGACACAGATGTGTTTGCGTCCTGTACCATTTCAGTTAATGGAGAGCTCCAGGGAGCCAAGATTTTGCTTGTAGTGTATTCATTTATTATTCATTTAAAGAACGTGGCCATTTGCCAATAGGAACTGAAATGAAATCACCACCTTCACCCAGGCAATCCAACAACCCTCCAGTCGCAATGACATTCAGTTACTAATGGATTAGTTCAGTTTTAATCTGCTGCCTAGAGATGAATAACATTAATTATTGTAATTGGTAGTGACAGTAATGGGTGCAACATTTCCAGGCCTAATTTACTCTACTTTTGTGAGGTATCATGTTAATGTGGCTATTCTGCTTCAATACCCAAGATAACAAAAGCTAGCTCAAAGGTCTTTCTACTGTATAACATTGTGCAGCGCCTGCACATCCTAAGACTTGCAATGTATGAAATGGTATAGAGCTGCTGCACTTAGGCAATTGACTGGGCACAAGTGTACTGAAGCATCATGAAAGAATTTATGTGAACCCATCATGCGTTGGCATGAAATTTTTTATTTGGCAGCTGAGTTGGGCAAAAAATATTGGTTTGATTAAACAATAATAAAGAACCCATTTACAACAGGTGAAATAGGAACCAGGTTAAAGTAGGTAATTTTTTTTTTAATATTATTTTTTACTTTACAGATTCAGAGCAACAGTTTGACCCAAGGTTTCTTGCCTCTCAAGTGAGTCTTTCAACTGCTAAGTTATTAGTGTAGGCCTCCCTCAGGCTCATCTGCTCCAACTGCTCCACTTTGAATAGCATACTTAAATATTTGGTGAGGGAACATAAATGATTGTGTAGCTGCTGGCCAGGATGCTAAAATATAAGGGACCCAATTATTTATCCAAAGTGGAATAACACCAGCAGAAAAGACCAAAAACAGCTCTCCATCCTCAGCTTTTTGAATAGATTGTAAACCTGGGTGTTAGGACACATTACCAGGAAAAGAAATGCTGGGGAGTTAAACTGCTCTCAGGTAGAAAAGGACTGAATCCATGTCCGCATCCTAACAGGTAAATATCCTAAACAGAGGACTACTGAATAAAACTGGGATTTGAATAAATTTAAGAAAATGCTGAAATCTGAACTGGCAAGGGTTTTTTGGTAAGTATTTCTGGTAGTTGAAAACTTAATAAAGCACAGATGAGACCAAATTTGTCTCTGCTTGAGAAAGCTAAGGAAAAATTAACACATTAAAAAATAATCCCAGTATATACATATAACCATTTATATACATGTAGGCAATTAGAAATTTATAGCCACCAACAGCAAAGACTATAAAAAAAAGCACAATGGAGGTAAAATCGTACCAGCTAATTTTCCCTAGTAGCACATGCCATCTCAAATATTAGAAAGAGCTCACATTCACAAAAAATTAATTTAAGTCTGTTCTCGTGAGTTACATTAAATTAGATGATATTTTTATATACTGACTGGAAAGAAAAAAATAAAAACATGGTCATGAAAGAAACAACCGAAAATAATCAAAAAATATTTTACAGTCAGTCTGAGTTCTTTGAAAAAGGCTTTTATGAAAAAAAATAAGCATGAGAATTACATTCAATTCTTCTTTATCAGTTTTTCGAACTTCTGACATTTTTACTGTCTTTTTACTTCAATTTCATAAAACTGATACCATTTAAATGGTATCCTATTTAAAATTACATATAGTCATATACGGGGTAAGTTGAATTTCTGACTTGTGTAGATTATAAGAAAGATGGCACAGTTCTTACCAGAGCCAAGCATACCTAACACCCGAACGCTACTGCCATTCACAATGAAGGAACACATATTCTACCTACAGAAATACATGGGACAGGACTCTGAGCAGACAGAGTGGTTAAAGGTAGAGGCAGATCCATCCGCTTATTTGTCAACTCAGAAGGGACAGAAAGAGAATGGGAAGTGACCATTTGAGTTACCATGTCCAGCTCCAAGATGGCACATCCCCCTGTGCCATGTCAATACTCTGTCTCGGAATGAGTTAAGCTCCTGCTAGTCCCCTCTTCTGATGTTCAGAAAACTTCCTCTTGTAAGCAGTTGAAATTTATTCATTGCCTGTTTAGACTCATTTGTTTCTGTGCCAACATTGTCCTTTGGCTTAAATTGCTCTCCTCCCTCCCTGGTGTTTATCCTCCTGATGTATTTATAGATAGCAATCAGATCCCATCTCAGCTTTCATTTTGCCAGGCTAAACAAGCCAAGCTTTTCCCAGTCACTTGTCCTATGACAGACACTCTATTCCCCCCCGTCCCCTTGCCCATTATCTCATAGTCCTCCTCAGCACCTGTTCCTGCATCGGTTTTTGGCTTATGGTAAAAAGCTGAGACATCTACTTGAGGACCAAGATCCTCTCTCTCTTAAGTGCTCTCCTGACGTGGTGAGGATGAAGGTCCCTGTCCCAGGAAGTAGTGAGGGTCTATGCTGGCTGGGACTGGGGTGCAATCCAGGGTGAAATAAGCAGGGCTGAGCAGAAGCCATGTGCCTGTGCCCAAGAGGTTCAGATGCTGTTATCACTGCGGCTTCAGCTGCCTCAGCTGTGTTGACCATTGATGTACTTATGTGTATGCATGGGTCAGCCCGTGACTGCACTTAACGGGACACTTATTATGGGATGCACTTGGGAGACCCATCACAGGAAAAAATGACTTGCACTACTTCCGGCCTGCAGCAATGAGATGTATGCTCTTTGGGAATAACTAAATTAAAACTATGCATTAATAGGGCTACTGTTCATATTTTCTGACAATTTATTTCCTCTGTACTATTTATAAATCTTACATGAAGAATTGTTGGTCAGATTTTCAGCTGGCATACATTGATGGAGCTTCATTAGCTACAATGAAGCCTGTCACTGCACCAGCCAAACAGTTGACTAGTTATTAAGATGTAGAATATATTTTTGAAGGGGATTTTTCTTCCCTCTACATAATCATTCCAACCATATTTCTTCCTTTGCTTCCCCATGGACAAAATATACTCCTCAGATTGTTGCCAAAACCTCCATGATTCACTATATTGAAACACATCTACCTTTCCAGAATTTAAAGGCAGGGGCACTATGCTGAGTCTGATTAATCTAAGATTTGAAGGGCTTCAGCTCAGCTATTAAATTTCAGTAAATAGCAGCTATAATTACAGGTTAAGTATAGCAATTCCAGATTTCTGAATATTGCTGTATTGATCTCTTTAAACTATTACATGTGGAAGTTCAAATTCATGCAAAAAGGCAACATGTTTTAAATCCCAATAATTTAGTAGTACTATGTTTCTGAACATGGTGCAGATGAGAGAACTTGTCTTTCTGCTTATCTAAGTGATGGCTTCTCTCTGCTGGAGAAACTCAAGAGCAGGATCACAACTAGAGCTTTTATTGTATTTTAAGAAGAGTAATGTTCTGTTGGACTTTCTCCACTTCTTTTCAGTCATATTATGGCAAAGGCAGATTGGTTTTGGGGGTAGATAGGGTAAGAAACCTTACATACATAAAAACATACCACACAGCCATGAACTCGGTGATTTTCCTGGTTGCCACTCTGTCCAACAGTATGATTGCACTGACAAAACAGCTCCTTTAATAATCTTCCCTTTCATGCACAGGTAACCACTCTCTCCTACCTTAGGAGCTAAGTAACAGATAATATAGGAGCTGTGATGTGTTTCTGATCAGCGGGGAGCCCAATCATCATACAAAAACAGATTAGCAGTGAGATGTAGAAGTTTTGTCTCCTTAGGCTAAATAAGAGCACCCTCAGGATGTTCTCATCTGCTTTGGCTACTCCCTTTTCCGCTGTGGCCTCCTGATCCATCTCATAGTAGCAGGACCACTGCCCACATCAGCTCTACATGTCCTCCCATGCTGAGGGTAAGGAGGAGGATGGCACAATTCTGACTCCTCTTAACGTATAAGAAGAGGCCATGCTGGGGAAGGTGGAGTTGTTTGTGCCCATCCAAGCAACAATGTGATAAAACCCTCAGAGAATTAGGTCCAACGAGCTGTTTTTTGCCTTTTGCTTTTAATTTCTTTTTATTCCATGACAGTTTTGATATTTGTTTAAATGCATTCCCTAAGAAAAGGGTTGTTGTCTCTTTGTGCCTGTAATCGTATTAAAAGCACCATGCAGCCTTTCCTATAAACTAGAATATTGGTATTATGTGTCATCTGTGCAAAACACTTATGAGATCTGGTCCATAATTACAGCTTTCTAACATAACACCAGAACATTTCTCAGACCTACTAATTGTGCTGCCCTTTATGGTCCATCTTATTGATTAAACATCTGTTAGTGTTTTGGCGAAATGAGAATTCACTTGCAATGCAATGTGTCGGGTATATTAAATTCTGTTTAAGTCAGCCCTAACTACAAGTTTGAGATACATGTATTGTATCTCCTTAATTGTATCTTAGCACTTTTTGCCTTTGTTTGTTATTTGTACTGTTGGCTGGAGGGCAGGAGAGTGTTCTGATGTTTTCTTTACAGCAAAGTGAAATTATAGTCTCTTAAATTTTTTTTGCCACACTTGAACCATTTCAGGTAGACAAATGTTTGGGAACATTTCAAAATAATAACTCAATACAGACTGTTAACTTTTTTCACATGTCACGATCTAATTACACAGTCAATTTTATCCTTGGTGGCTGCACCTGAGAAAGTGATGTATGAAGTGAGTTAGAAAACAAAAATAAAAACAAACCCACAAATGCCACAGACTTTTTGATTAGACATTTTAAATTGTGAAGAATTTCCTTTTCAAGGAGAAAAAGAAATCTTTGAAGAAGATCACTCTGCTCCCACTCTTCATAATTCAAATTAAAGTAAGAAAGATGTTAGTGTGTTGGTAACCTCTGGGAAATTAAGAGTATCTCTTGAAGAGGGATTGCAGAGAAGCAATACAGAGTCCTTCTCTCTTTCCATTCCCCACGCTTACTAAAAAATTAGAAGCTTTCCACAAAAGAAATCAAAAAGCTGACACAAAGAGAGAGGAGGAGACAGTCTGTTTCACTGCTGTCCAATACTATTTCAAATTGACTTATCCTTTCTTTATCTCATTTGCTGACTGATAAAATCTTGACAGTCTTAAAAAATAATCTGAGTCCTATTGCATGACTTGTTTTCCTTCTGCATGTTTTATGTATATTGATTGGAGAAATGAAAAAATGCTAATATCCATATGTTGTCACATCAAGAAAATGTGGACCACTTATTTTTCCAAATTACATTATGTCTGGATGATTTTGCAAAGATCTAGGAGCTGAGCTTGCATTCAGTTTTGAGATTAAATGAACCAATGCAACAAAGAAGGAAAATTAAATTACTTCTACCTATATTTTATCCCTTTGACATTTACTTTCAGTGCCACTCCCTCCATCATCTCCTTCAGTCTGACAGTTACAGTATCACCACTGAAATGCTGCCTAGCAAGAAAAATATCCCCTTCATTTGTCTCTCATCCAGACCAGGATGAAGTCAAAGAGAGTCTTCCTGCTAATTTAGGAAGCTTGGCCACGTCCTTTACCGTTTATGGAACAGAATGGAAACCCTACTGCAGTGTTTTGTGGGGTTTATGCTCCTACTTAAATATTTTAGAGCTTAACCTTGAAGTATTGGAACACTCTCGTAAGCTTCAAGGAGAAAACCTACTTGGTTAAGGGACCATATGTGATCAAGTGTTGTGCTAGATCAGGGCCTTCAAGCTTATCTAAAGCTCAAGAAAACTGCTGGGGAGACGAGCACTACTGTGATGGACTGTCCAAAAGCAAAATGAATGGCAAGGAAACACAATGACAATAACAGCAAGAAAAAAAGCTGCTCTCAGATTGCTATCATCATCCCATCATCCCAATTAAAAAAATAAATTACAGAAAATTTAAGCTAGCAGACACTAGTCTGTCTGAAAACTAAAGCCCTCTCAGACATGATACTGTTCAAGGTATTTTCCACTCCCAAAAAATAATCATAGAATTATGGAATGTTTAGAGTTGCAAGGGATATTAAAGATTATTGAGTTCCAACCCCCCTGCCATGGACAATGATTCCTCCCACTAGACCAAGTTGTTCCAATCCTCATCCAGCCTGGTCTTGAACATCTCCAGGGATGGGACCTCCACAGCATCTCTGGGAAACCTGTTCCAGTGTCTTACCACCCTCACAGTAAAGAATCTCTTCTTAATATCTAACCTTAATCTCTCCTCTTTCAGTTTAAAGCCTGACTCCTCCATTGAAACCTACACCTCTATATTTGTGCAAGGATCTGGATAAACCAGTTCCTGCAATAACTTTAGTACACTACAAATGGAGGAACAGCAATCCAGCTCTACAGGTTGCTATTTTGATTCAATGGAGAGTACGTAGCACATTAGTAGCAACACTGGAAGTCTACTCTTTTCTGCTCCAGAGGTTTGATCATATGATGACTAAGTCAATGATTAAGTATCAGGGATTTCAAAACTGCAGGTTCAGAGCCATGTAGAGCCATTTCTAGATTTAAAAATTAAATCAGACATTTAAACATCTTTAAAATACTGTTCTCCAAATGCCTTAAGTCCACTATGAAGACAAGAAAGAAATTCTGGCTCAAACTGAACTGATCACCATATTTCCATCAATGAGGATTTCACCTTAGGTCATTGATCATCACTTTCACTGCTGAAAGTGCTAACCTGGTGTTTTTTAGAAATTTTGCTTGCCATTCAGATTTCTGAAGACTCTCATTCCTGCCTTGTTTTGCTTTCAAAAAGTATACCCTCTTGAAGCAATAAAATACAGTATTCTGTTTACCCATTTTTGGCTGGACATCTTATGTTGCACCCAGAAAAGACATCCTTAGGAGCAGATCCTAGCTCCATGCTCAGGCAACAGTCAGGGTCAGTTACCTGTAGCTTCTACTATGCTTTTTTTAATGTCTTGATCATAAGGTATCTCACTGCTTTATGGAGTAATGCTTCTAGGCTCTGGTCTGGAGAATTATACTGCCTCTGTAGAAGTCTAAGGGAATGTTTCCAAATAGGAGCAAAGATTTAAAAAGAAGCCAACCATATTTATGAATATATATACGAAAACACACACATACCATCAGATGATCAGCAGTTGCCAGGAAGGCATGGAAATATCTAAGTGTAAGCTCTTTTGAATCAATTGGACATTCTATAAGAATACTAAACTATTACTCCAAATACCTGAAATTGTTTTTTGCTTTGCAAATCTGTGTCCTTAATTATAGACATTGTGAAAATTAGGAAGAACCTGAGTTTAATATTGAGTCAGCGGTTACTCCAAAAATGTGGAATAGCAAGAAGGGCGTGTGGGCATTTCATATGTTTTATGAAGTGCTTCAGCACACAAGTATGCTCAGAAACAATATTTATTTCTGGTAGCTCTCTGAGTTATTGCTGCTTTGATTCTCCCCGCTGAAAAGTTTGTCAAATTCTCCCTTTAGCCTCATCTCTGATGCACAAAGTGCCCAGGGGGTGGCTTAAGGCTTAAATCCAACCTCACTAACCAACTTACAACCATCATTATGATTAAATGCACAGATTCAGCTTTAAATATGAAAGTCCTCAACTTCACAAGACATTTAAAATGCACTTTAGTGTAAGCAACTCAAGGGACATCCTCAATCCTGCTCTAGGACAGGAAAAAAAATCCTCTAAATTTTTGCCCTACCTAATGGAAAGGTTACGTTGTAAAGTCTTGTGGAAAACTATCTTTAGTTTCTTTGGGAAACAA
This sequence comes from Nycticryphes semicollaris, assembly GCA_013400055.1. Classification (NCBI taxonomy): domain Eukaryota; kingdom Metazoa; phylum Chordata; class Aves; order Charadriiformes; family Rostratulidae; genus Nycticryphes; species Nycticryphes semicollaris. Next base: position 1,106,766 of record VXBJ01002409.1, read on the forward strand.
CTTATCAAACCAGTATATGAGAGGGAAGAAAGAAGACAAAAACCAAGGGCTGCATTAAAGATTTCTACTGATCTTGTGGGTGGGATGCAGAAGAAATTGCTTAAGTGGCTATAGTAGTGCTGTGCTTCATTCCGTCAGCTTCCTTTGGGCTGTAAAAAACAAGTGTGAATTTTAATTTTGTTAGAAGAAATGTCCTCCACATTACCAGTTAAGTACATCCTGCATTGCTGTCTGTTGGTCTCCAACTTCAAGAAGAATTCAGCTTGGTATACTTGCTGGCTTGGGTGGTTTGGGTAGCAGCTTTTGCAACCCTGCCTGTGTCCCAGCAACCCAGAGAAAAAACTGGTCATCTGTTGAATTTTTATTCCCTCCCCTCACAGCGCTGCTCCCTTAAATACATGCCTGCAGGTAGAGAACAGGAACTGGAAGAGCTATTGAGAAGTTAATGAAATGCTACCCTCTGCCTGTATGGGTATTTATGTGAATCATGGGAGCTGTTGCCTGTTAACCTTGTGCCCAACTGGCTTTCCAAATCAGGGCTTATGCAGGTGCCAATACAAGCTCTTAATCAAAAAGTTGTCTCAGCTTTTTGGACAAAGAGAGGCACTTTGAAGGTTGTCACATTCTCCTCCTAGAGCAAACCTCAGCTGATGTTAAATAGGCAAGAGCTGAAGTAAAGCCCAGTTAATTGCAGCCTATGGGGTTTTGGCCAGCCAACTACATTCTTTACTTCTGGGAAAGGATCTACACAAGGAAGGGGTGAATTTCTTTTCATGGTGAAAGATCTGACATGCCAGAGAGACATTAAAATTTTGCTACAAAAAATTGCATGCTTGTTCCATGGCTGTAGAGGCTGATTTAACAGAGTGGGGACTACAGCTCTAGACTGCAAATGTAACTCGGGCAGCAAGAATGCATTTTGTAATCCTTTTGTCTGAGAATGCTTTTATTTGCTTCTGCTTGTTTTGGGCAACGTGCTGGATATACGATGCATGATACTTAGGTTAAGTCATGCACAAATACGTAGAAACTAGTTACATTATCTAAAAAAGCAGTTGCAAAATAGAAGTATCACCTTGTAAGTGAGCTCACATCTGCTGTAGTAGATAGCTCAAGCAGAAGCCGTCCTCAAGATGCTCCCTTCTGCTTCTGAAACAAAATTCATTTTATTGGGTAGTGGGCAGCCCTCACCTTTTTATCAATACACGTGTCAGCAAAACCCAGGCATTGTTTTCTTAGGCCGAAGCCATGTATCGTTGCCTCTGCAAGCAGCTGAGTCTAATTTCACTTTACACCAAGCAGACCAAAAATCCCATTTGAAAGGTGATAGGCCAGTGCATTAAGCAATTGCACCCCTGGTGGAGTTAAAGTGGATAAATTATATAAGACTAGAGTCTGACACTAAAAAACACCAGCTGGATCAAGGACATTTCTATCCATTCTGGCTCATTAGACTTAGGACAACAAGGTCGGCTATGTTAAATTTAATCACCGGGCTTCCTAGAGGGTATGGTAAATGTGTTGGCTAATTTTTCATACCATATTCCAGATAATATGTCACCCACAGCTTGAGAGGTAGCTTGCTTGTGTTTAAAGTATCCACACCACTTATGCCCTGTTAAGACAAATCTTTATTGTTTTTCAACCAGGATGAGCCAAATTAATCACAAGCATTTGCCTCCTCCCTCACCTATTAAAAACAGAGGGATTGTAGTTCATGTATGTTAGCACTCAGTTTGGAATCATCTTTTTAATGGAAAAATAAACTGAGCTGCCTATTCTAAATTGAATCAGGCAAAATAAATAAGCAAACAAGATTTTTCTTTGCTGTAGGTACAGAGACCATGTCCAGAATGGAAAAAGCTAATTAGTTTGAAATTGTTTGGGGAAAACAGTTTCTTTTTGTACTCTGTTTGTAAGGTCCCTAACACACTGGGGGTCTGTTCTATTACTACAACTTCCATGGACTACAGTAATAATAATAACACCGTGAAAGTTATTTAATGTTGAATCTTCTTGGGTGAACTGTATCTCATCTCCAGAAGGTCCACTGTCCCTCACAGAGCGGTGACATGCATGAAGAAAAGATTGGTATAAGCAATTTCTGTGTTACTGATGTGGCTCTTATGATGCACAACACTTTATAATAATTAGGTATAAAAGATAGTGTGGTTCCCTTCTGCTGCCAAACATCATCCTGGAGAAAACAGTGTGATGTCCCACTAGAGTTTCATTTTGCCAGAACATCATACCAGTCCAGGACTTGTGTTTGTGAATTTTCCCTTTCTAGGAACCACTACTTGTCCATGCCTGGTTGCCTTGCTGCTGATCTTTCTGCTCATTTGAGGGTACCCTCACATGAGATAGTGTGTTGCTCCTAGTCACCAAAGGAATGTCTGCCTTGTAAAAGAGGTCCTGCCAAGGGAAGCATGCACTGCGGCTGTTGCTGCACATGCTGCCAATGATAACAGGATTGCTGATCTACAGCAAGCAAATCCATTATCCTGAGAAATGCTAGTATGATATTACTTATAGTTAACTAAGCGTGAATTGTTAGCTAGAATCCAAAGAATTATCTGTGAGAGAGAAAGAAACATCGGCCCTGGCTAGTTGTGCCTCACTGCATAAAATTCTCTTTGCAATTAAAAAAATATGATCTTCTTCCTCATAACAGTCTCCACACGCTTCCAAAAATGAGCATTCAAGGAAAGGGCTAGAGGAACAAGATATTGCAAATGCTTTAGTGCCAGACCAAAAAGAAAAGGTGCCAGACCAAAAAAAAATGGGTATCACAGGAAGACGTTAGTAGAGCAAAGTGAAGGATGTGGGCTTCAAGTACGAGAGTCTAATCAGCACTGTGAACTGTGTGGCAAATGAAAATTTGAGGATCGTATGCTGGCAAAATGAGGTTCTGGTGTCTTACTGGGGGAAAAACAACCCCAAAAATAACCAAAGGTCTGCAAAACAAGTGGGACTTCTGGTCCCTGAGCATTAATTACACTGTGGCCTCCCTCTTGGTCTTTAGTTGTTTCCTTAACCCCAAAGGATCATTTCATCTTCCTCACCTTCAACCTTTTCCTCTTCTTTTAACAACAACAACAAAAAAGTAAACCAAAAGGTAAACGAAAGGTTTCTAAACATCTGCTTTAGGCACATGCAATCTATCTAAGGGACAATGTCATGAAGCACCATTATGACAAAGGTATTGCTTTGTCAATCCCATGTAACAAAAAAGGTAGTCAAAAATAATGAATATGTGTTAAAAGAACCAACAGATTACACTGATTTTTTATATTTGAATTAGGATTTATTTGGAAAATATTAAGACAGGAGCTTGGTATTATTTCACTGAAGCAACAAGAAAAAAGGGAGAAAATACATCACAAACCCAAGAGAAAAGGAATAGTGGCTGTAGAATAAGCTACCTAATACCTATAACTAGTATGCACTCGTGAAAAGGTTAGCTCTCTCATTGCAATGAAGCAAATCTAAGCTAGGTTGCAGGTAATGCCTCTAAACTGCTTATTCTCTTGGGGAGTGTTGGAAAGACTTTCTCTGGTCTTCTGCAATGGCAGAAAAATGTCATTTCAGCCTAAGCCTTAGAAGGCTACACTTTTAATGCTAACTCATGGTTTAGCATCAAATTTCATGCAGGTTGCCTTATCTTTAGAGGGTTCTCAGTGGTATAGTTAGGCATCACCACATAAGAGAAGTAGCAGCTATTGAAAAGTCAAGCTCCGTTATCAGCAATAGTATCTGAGATACTGTAATTATTACCCCATAATTAATTGTACATCTTAGTTACTCTGTCACAGTAACTAGCAGTTAGGTAGTCCCTTATGACTGACAATTTTTCAGTAGTGGTAGGTGAGATTTGAAGCCTGACTATGCACGGCTCTGCAATTTGCTGAATTATATACACCGGGATGAGCAAGTATTAAAATGCTAACAATGTGATTTAGTAGAACTTGACATTCATTTCAGCCCTCTGTTTTCCTACTGGTATATAAAGAAAACCAGCTTGCTTTAAGGTCAGATGATTACGTCTTTGTATTTGTATGGCTTTTCCCTGTGGAAGTTCACACAGCATGTAAAAAATTAGGGAGATAATTTGACCACAGGTGATAAGGACACTTTCAGAAGATACACTCCTCGATTCTCATCAGCCTTAAATGTAGACACTGGAAGTTGCTTTCTGTTCACAGTAGAGGAAAGGAAGAGGAATAGCTTATCCAATTAAAAGAACAGGAGATCATTTAGGCAAGCAGAGCCAGGGAACCTTTTCATGCAAATCCCTACTGTATTATCAAAGCCAAGGCAGCAGTGCTGATTTACACTAGCAGATGAATATGGACATGAGTTAGATTTTGCTCACACTGTCTCTTACAAGACCTCTATGCTTAAAGTTCACTGGGGTTCTTTAATGACTAATTGTCAGGTTATTCATGGGTTTTATGACTGTTCCAAAAAGACAACACAGCGTGAGTTTTGTAGAATATGGATGCTCCTAACATCATGCTGAGGTGTTGATTTATTACAGATTTGGCGGAGTATTGATTGATTTCATGGAATAGTCACCAACTTTTCTTTAAGCACTCTAACATTTCCTGGGATATCTACTGTCCAAATACTTAACTATTTTATTAAAAAACTCTGTTCAATCTACGAGTTCTCCAGATGAAAACATACCAAGTTTAATCCATGAACAAAAAATGTGCATAAGCAACTCGGTTCCAAACAATAATAAAAAAAAGATGGATTAAAACTTCTGTTTAGACCTATTGGGAGATTATGAAATAGATACCATAATTTTATACTGCTGAAGGCATTTTACTGTTCAGTATGTTTACCATGTCAAGTTCTAGGAAGGATTTGAGTTCATGCACAAATAAGTTTTAAATATACTTCATTGCATAGAAAAAGAGTCATTATGGTTCTAGGGTATTGTTTTTTCCACACGACACAATCCTAATGTAAGAAATGCTGGCTCACAAATAGAATGTAATAGAGGACAAAGTCTTCGAAGCAAAGCTATAAAAAAGATATAAATGTTTATTTAAAATATATGACCCAGCTGGTTTGGTTGCCCCTCAAAGAAGAGACACACCTTGTGCTTGGTGTTCAGAGTAATTATACCCTTTCCTGATCACCTGATTCCCTGTCCCCTTTTCTCATTTGCTAGGTATTCAGGGACTTGCGTTCTTTCCAACTGCCTACTGAGCTTGTGCCATGGTTACTGTGCCCCAGCTGGGTCATTCTCTTTTATTCTTATGGAATCTGACATTCTTTACATGATTACAGTTCCAAATGTTATTTACATCTCAAGTGAATCCATCATGGCTGAAGCAAAACCTTTGCCTATCTCTTAAACTAATATCCTAGTTCAGACTCTTAGAAATAACTAAGAGGACAGATAACCAGTTTTTCTATCCAGAATGCTTGCATTAATTTGCAAATCTGAAGAATTGGTGCAAGTTCTTAAAGCATTATTTTATAGGTTTTAGCACCACCCCACTCCCACCTCCTCCATTTATTTTAGACTAGGGTTACTGAGGTCATGAATACACAAGGATTTGCTACATTACAAATTCTAGTGATCTATACTAATCATCAGATGGTTGTAAAGGGAGAGCAGCCTTTGCAGATGCTTTATCAACTGATCCAATTCAGTCAATAACAAAATGTCCCTGCAATTTGAAGCCTTGTTCATGACTCTTACCAAACGGATGGATGGTGTCAGTTCACTTCTCGGTAGGCATGTGTTCAGATCCAGTGTCATCATCCTTATGGTGCATCTGGTGAGCGACTTTCACTTCTGCCTGAAAATAATCTGCCTTTCTGCAGTCTGCAGACATGACACCCATTTTGCACTCAGTTGTTGGCAACTGATACACATCTCTCTCATGGACCCCTTCATTTTCTCTCAATTAAAAGTCAAACATATAGTATAGATATTTTTAATGGAATAGCACCTAATATAATGTACCAAGAATTTTTTTTTTTAAAAATAAGGAACGGATAGGAGGCACCAGTTCATATAAAGGGGTGAATGCCCTTTTTCCTTTTTACCTTCCAGTTGGAGGATCTGACACTGGGGCTGGAACAGGGGTTTTATGTGCTTTCTGTCATTCTGTGCCACCCTCTGAAAATGCAAAATGTTTTTCACAGCAGCTTGAGAGAAAAAAATTAAGAAAAATCCTATGCTCAGAAGAAGAACCCAGTACAAAGTTGTGTTCAAAGACTTTCTTTAGGCCACTGGGACAAGCTGCGTTACTTGAGGATTGTTGTGGTTAATCCAGATATCTAGTCACTGACAAAACACCTGAACTGGCATAATTTGGTAGACTCATCAACAATCTCAGTAAGGAGGCTTATGACTGAACAAAGACAAAGATGGTTCATTTTCTCACAGGCAGAGGGGGTTTGGGGCATACCACCAAGGTCATAAGCCAGTACAACTCCCATTAATGCTATATTACTTTTAGATTAAGAACAGCTTTCCTGTCACTCAACAGCTTTGTATTCAGGTCATGGTGATCCTCTGGTCCATAAAGGGAAGAGCCACATCCTTGGTAACTTAGTGATGAATCCTCACTGAATTTAATGGGGCAGAATCCACCTGGTGTTTAAATCAACACAGCAAGAATATTCTTTATTAAACAGAGTCCTCTGCTGTGTAGGACAATATGGATCAGTTGGGAGGAGGAGACGGACAGGGTAACCCCAAAAGCAGAGGGGAAAAACTAATATAATTTTACAGAATCTTAACCGGCACCCATTCTTCTCCATGATGTTTTCTTAGATTTCCTTATACTTTTTTGGGGAGGAAGAAAGGGAGATAGAAAGTGCCCATGCTTCCTTTTCTGCATGCAGAAAGCACTTTTCTGGAAGGCCATTAGGATGGTACATGGTGCTGTGATCACCCCTGTGTTAATTTAAAACCTCAGTTGGGGATCTTGAGGCAAACTTAAGGCACTCCAAATAAAGTGTGTGCATGTGTATTTGTACAGTGAAAAAGTCAGAGTTTTGTGTTAGCAGCATTTTGCTTCACAGACTCTTCACAACTTCACAAGTACTGTGGCCAGTCCCTATTGTGCTTTTAATTTCCTTGCTTTCTGTTTTCTTAGGAGATTTTTTTTTTAATAGAATATTATTTTTCAGTTCTAATTTTCAAAGGCCCTCACTGTGAGGAACTCTTCTCTGCTGACATGCTTGTGGGGGGCCTTTGGCTTTCATTTGACATTCCATATGGGTTTCTGGGGCATCCCTTTAAGTGCAGAATGTCCCCAGGAATAACAAGCCATTTTGTTCCCTTTAACATTGTTGTATGCTTCCTTACTTTCAACCAAACAGATGCATTTAGTAACCATCACCAGCTACCTCTGTCAGCAAGTCCTTCACTCCCTCACTTCCAAACACAGAAAGTACAAAAAACAGAACTAACTTCAGAGGTGGCAGTGGTGGGGGAGAACCCGAGGAAGGAGGAAGGGTCAAGCCTGTTATTGCCAAAACACAAGAATTCAAGCTAGTGCTCAATGAAAATAAACAGGCTGTTGAAAAAGAAGGTGAAAAGTGAATCAAAGTTCTGCTGCCTCAGGGAAAATAATCCCACCATTTGCTTCATCATCGAAGTTTCTTCTCAGGATAACCCAGAGGCAGGTATTTTCATCCTTACTGTAGAAAGCATCTAAACGTATGCTTAGAGATCAGCAAATGTGCAATCACGGGATTGTCAGGGTTGGAATGGACCTCTAGAGATTATCTAGTTCAACTCCCCTGCCAAAGCAGGACTGCTCAGAGCACATTACTCAGGACTGCATCCAGGCGGGGATTGAAGGTCTCCAGAGAAGGGGACTCCACAATCTCCCTGGGCAGCCTGTTCCAGGGCTCTGGCACCCTCACCCAGAAGAAATTTTTTCTCATATTTGAATGGAACTTCCCATGTTCCAACTTGTGCCCATTGCCCCTCATCCTGTCATTGGGAACAGATTTAACAGATCAGACCAGCTCTAAACATGTACACAGCCAGACTAACGCACCCATGTCCGAGTGGACCCAGAGGTTCATCCCTAGTGTGGGAAGAGAAGAGGGTCTTGTATTTCTCTCCATGAAAATTCAGGAAAAAAAAAAGATATTTTGGCACTGATGTTAGAAGGGCCATTGTGCTTACAAAGCCTCTGCCAAAGCTGTGCAGCAGGGCAGCCCCTGGAAGCAGGGAATATTGCTCTTGTGCTTTGGAGAACCAGATTCTAGAAGCTTTGCTTCCTGACACAGTCTCTTCTGCAGCATCCCTTCAGAGCAAACCAGACTTCCGGTGCTTTCACATCATGCTGTTACGCAGATATGTGGTTCATTTGAGATCAGTTGAGTTATAGTTTTTATTGGCTCTATCAAAATCAGATGCAAGCTTATAGCATCCATGAGTGGGTGTCTGACCTGAAAGCAATGAATAAAAAAAAAAAAGAAACCTACCTGCATCATCAGGCTGGTGTGCAAAAATAAAACCAGCAGGTAGGGAACATTGCTCATGGGAGATGATCACAAAAATGTGCCAGCATCAGATGCTGCATTGTGCTGAAGCCCCTGGAACAAATATATTTGTCAGTGGGCACAGCTACAGAACTGCAACTGCTTGATTTTCCTCAAACTTTGGCCAGTACCACTGAGAAAAGGTAAAACCTTTTTTGAGTGTAGGTTATACTGTGGGCCTGAAAAGCCTGTCCTGTAGATTAATCTCCATCTAAAAGAAAGCTATACAACTTTTTAACTCCATTTCACTTCATGGAGTCCAAATGCCTTCAAGGAACCACTTAATATTTGTGGCATTCAGCAGAGAAGTGTTGTAAACAAACATTTAAATGAAGATTAGGCACTTCTAAACAAAATGCCTCACTAATCACCACCCCCTGACAAAGTCATCTTAAGTGCAGCTCATTTCTTCAAACCTTATGGTAAAGTATTTGAAAGTTTTGAGCACCCATCCAAGGACAGATGCCCAGAAGGCAGGACCTTCCACCTCTTTTTCTCAGGGCCACATATATAGACTTTGAATAACTATGATAAAGGAATAAGATCTTACTTGACCTAAGATATCAGATGAACTGATATTCTCTGGCGTCTATTAATCAAGTTGTTTTTATTTCCTTGCTTCCAGTTTAGAGCCTTGCTGTTTTCCTATCTGAGCTGGAAATCCGTAAGTTGTCTTAATCGTATTTCAGAAAGTAACTCTTTTCTCTTTCATGATGTAAAGCCTCTAGTTTTTCCCTGGGAACCACACTTCTAGCAGATACCTTGGCAACAGACAGTGCCTGGGTCTGATCCTTATAAGGCTTTAATCAGAATGATTTTTAAAAACATGGATTAAACTCCATCTATGTTATAAAGAAACCATTTTTCATTAAGCCATTTTCAACCAAACTGTATTCACTCAGGACGCTAAATCATGTAAACAGAATATAAATAATTTAAAGGCTCTATAAATCATGTTAGTCACTGATAGAAAAAAAAAAACTAAAAAAAAAACGATTATTAAAGTATTCATTTAAAAATGTGTTAACCCCCGCCCTAGACTTCCAGAATCTTCATTGCCCATTGCAGTCTCATTTAACCAGGCTGAAACCTATGTAAATTTGCAGGTTTTAAAAACTGAGGTAAAAATTGCTAGAAGCGGTCAGGAATTTTTGGACTAAACTTTTATTCTCCCTCCACTCACAATGAAAAAAAAGCTGTCATCTGTCAAAATTGAAACTGATTGATGGCAAAGGTTTGTTTTCAACAAATCTGTCAGCTTTAAAAAAATTCTAAAGAATCTTTGAATGATCAAGAACTGCTGTTTTGACATATTTTTAAAGTTAAAAGTTTTATTTTCTAATTGAAAGAAACAAGCAAGAACCCCACGTTCCTTTTGTACTAAAAAGAGCAACTGCTTAGAAAGGTCACAATCAAAATATACTGTTTGAACATTATTAAAGTAAAATATTTAGTTTGGCCCCATCTTTATTTTTTTTTGGAGATTTTCATCCAAGTTTTAAAAGGTTCTTTCATTCCTGGTGGGAGATAGGAAAAATACTGGAATTCTTGAAAATCCTGGCGGGGTGAGGAAGCTCATCCCTATCCATGTTCTGTAGCTCTTTCTCTTGCTCCAGTTCCACTGGAAGGGCATTCAAGGCCATCTGTTTCTTGACTCACTTTAAGATGGCTGAAAAGTAGAAATTCATAAGACCCCGAATCTGTACAAGTAAAATCCCAATGATCAGCTTGGGTCAGTGGAAGCAGCAACTGGTTGGCTTGGCTGGGCTTAAGGCTCAGGTTTTATCCCCGATGTATTACGTACTGGTACAAGCATTTACTAAGGTGCAAATCAAGCCCTGTGTATAAATGCAAATGTGAACTATATTGGCCAGTCTGTTGGCCACTGCTCTGCTAAGCTGTTCTTTTTTCCCCCATTAATGTACCTTCTGATTCCATTTTAAAGAGAAACTAACAAGTCAGCCATTGATTTACCATGGGACCCATTAGCAGCAGGCATTTAAAACTGCAGACCATTTACTTTAGCTGTATTATGGTCCTGCTGGTATCAATCACCACAACATCACAGACATCAGCAGGGCTGCACCAATTTATATGATCTGAGGATCTGCCTTCTTACCTCTACTGAGGTATTTGCAGTACTTCAGCCTTGATTCCAAGAGTGGTTATTTGCGGCTGGGCCCCTTGTAGAGCCCCGGTGAAATAAAATTAGGTGAAGCAATTTCTAAGGCAATTTAAGGCCATTAAACATGACCAAAAAGTGATTAACATTGTTTGTGTGATTTATTGCCCTGGCTGAGCACTGTTTGGATGAAAATGACTTAGTCAAAAAAGCTTTTACATGAAGCAGGGAGGGGACTTATTCCATGCTTTCAAAAACACTGATTTTAGCCAAATATGGAGGGTCAGATACAGACACTCTGATCATTACTAAAATAGTGGCCCAAGCTATTCTTCTAAGGAAGAAACACGGCTCTCATTTCACTTCTAGCCCTGAAACCAGCAGGTCTCTACCTGTAAACTGTGATGTCAGAACATTCCTAAGAAAACTCGTCAGTTTCTGCAGTGAAGTTTCATTCTTACGGGATGCAGTTTGCACTGTAGAATCAGACCCACAACTCAATTTGTGGAACCACTCCAGTGTATCACAACTGTGTCACTTCCCCTTTTTTCTGCCCCAGTGGTGTCCCCTCTTCAGCCTTTCTAAAATGGGGAAACTTTGGAGCCTATCTACACGCACAGCTCCCTGTGAAAGATCAGTATCAGAGACGATATTTGCTGTGGTCTCTAATCCAAATGCTGTTTTCTGACAGTGTCCCTCTGTCATTGTGGATGCCCCATCCCTGGAAGTGTTCAAGGGCAGGTTGGATGGGGCTGTAAGAAACCTGGTCTAGCGGGAGATATCCCTGACCACGGCAGGGGGGTTGGAAATCAGTGATCTTTAAAGTCCCTTCCACCCTGAATGATTCTATGATTTTGTGATTCTATGACTGTTTCTTAAATAGGTAGGAGAGGGTTGTACAGAAGAACCCTTGGAAAGCTGCTTCTAATTGCTTAGGTTGTGCACCAAATTAAAAATCATCTCATTCGACAATTCTCTGGCCTAGATTTGCTTGCTCCCACTGCCAGATGCAGCTTAATGGCACCTGCTCACCTTCTGATTCGGAAGTGAGCTGGCAACACCTGTTCTGATTTAATTCGATGAAGGAAAATCACTGCACGTCCCTTAGCAGCAAGGATCCATTATCGGTAACTACATTATCTGCAGCGTACTAAACATTTGCTCTGAACATACTTACAGGAAGATAAGCAAAATAACAGGAATCATCTTAGTAAGCAGTTGCCAATCTAAACTTTCCCCTCGGTAGGAGCACCTAGCTGTGTGGGCAGGAGGGAGGAAAAGTGAGTTTACCATCAGGCTTTTGAAACCTGTAGGTGAATACAGATAATAAATCTGCATTAATGGATGAGAAGTTTCAGCTCTACTCAAGAGGACATCTGCAGGAGGTAGAGGACTGATTTGGGGCTGTAAGAAAAAAATATATGCTTAATGGTTGCAGTTGTAAAGAGAGAGAGGTGATGTAGTTAATGAAGGTGGGTTATCATGTTTCTCCAAAGGATGCCTGCCAGAGCAGTATAAGCATGAACAGAGGTGGCTCCTTTGGGTTGTGGGCACTGTGGGGCATACAGCTGTGCAGCTCATTGTTTTGCATCAGTGGGTTGCAGGACGTTTTGTGATCTCCCAGTTGCTACTGGGCTTCTTGTCAGGATTTGAGGAATTAAAAAAACGTCATGAGGGAAATAAAAAGCCCTTTTGGCAGTGTAGGAAAATAAACCCAAGAGGTCCTCTGAAAGGAAATGCAGATTGCATGTGAAGAGTACAGGCACAGCTTTAGTACAGATTTTATTTTTGAGTCTCCCAAACAATGCAACACTGCTCAGCTAAATGTATCAATAAGCACTAAGGCGTCTCCTAAGCATGTCTGTTTCCCAAGCGGTAACTACTCAGTGCACTGCTGCTCTTCCCTCTTCCTCACATCTCCCAGCCCAAGGAATGCCCAAGTCTGTTTCAGAGCCAAGTACATCACAGTTCCCCCTTGTTACCTGTTCGCCAGCAAACCCGACCTCATAGTCTGTCTCAAACCCCGATCCAAAACCAAACAGACCTTAAAAGTATGGAGCAGAGGTGTTTGCTCAGAGAGACATGTCTGTCTGGAGAGCTGGCCCTTAACATAACCCCTAGAGTTTTAATCTTACTCCTGTTTCTACATCAGCTTCAGAGCTGTTTATCTACATCAGAACATAGCAGGATACAGTACAGTGCTGCTTTCTGTTCACCACTCACCACTTCTTGACTCAGCTACCACCCTCCCTTTTTTTTTTTTTNTTTGCAAAGCTTAACAGTGAAATTGCAACCAAACATAGTTCACATAAGGGGAGAATTACTTCAGAGGCATTAAGAGAGAGCAAAAGCTTGCATCAGCTTTTGCGCAGGCACAGCAGCTGACATATGGCACAATGCAACAAGCAACCGAACCCAGAGCTATTTGGCAGTGACCCACACATCTGCTGGAGTAAGAACCAGGGCCTTAGGGCACAGTTCAAACAGAGTTAGTCTGAATGAGAAAAAACAACTTCCCCATTCTTTCTTACAGTGCATCCATCTGCAGAGCAGCTAATATTGGGAACGAGGCCATACCTGTTATAACAACCTATGTTATAAAACAGAACTCTAAAATTACATTGTGGGGCTCCCTACCTAATGCTGGACTAAATTTACTTTATGTTCAAGTGAACAAGTCTTTTTTTAATTAATATTTTCCCATAATTAGTAGGCTGAAGATTCATACTGGCGTCCCACAACAGTCAAGCCCAAACACTTCTGTTCTACTTTTCTAACAAGAAATGGTGCTTAAAAAAAACCTTCCCCCTTAGCAAAGCCAGTGGGTTTGGAAACTGGAGAGTAGAAAGACAAATTTTAGTTGTGAAGGAATGAGGGTTAGGATTTAGCAGTGGCCTGAAGGTGCAGAGTTGAAGAGAAGGGAGAATCAAGGTAATGCATCTAGGGAGCATGGAAAGAGGAATATGAATAAGAAATACACTTTTTGCCACAATGAATTTAAGTGACTGGCAATAGTATCTGGAAAGGCAGACAGCAGGGAGGCAAGCAGAGGTGGGAAAGGAATTTTAAATGCATTGCCATAGAGATCTGGGATGCACAGATACAGGGATAACGCGAAGTGAATATGAGAGGAAGGCTGTTGAGATACCAATATAAAGTGAGAGGTAAAGACTGCCACAGGAGAAGAGAAGAAGTGGAGAAGAGGGTATACATATGGTGGGAAAAGGCTGAAGGAGGACAGAGATTTGAGTATTGAATATTTGCCAGTATTGAAAGTGGTAAAGAAGTTCAAATTTGAAATAACCTAAACAGGCTGACCTCAGAGCATGTTTATATAAAGGGAGCTGCTTGATGCCAGGCTAAAACTGTAACATATATTTTCCAATTATAAGGTATGGTTGAACTAAGAGCAACACTTCCCTCCCATGCTGAAAAAGAGTTGCAAGCAGTAGTCAGGGTGTTACTCCATTCTCTTCTGAAATTGTAGTCCTCTTTCTCGCACTCAGCTTCAGAAAGTTGTCTGGCTTGTGGTTTCAGGTTCTTGGTTTTTTTTCTTTATTTGGAAAAAAAGTCTGCTGGCTTTGGCAGCATGACTTGAGCAAGTTCCTCTTTTCTCTGAAGTTCTTGCACTATTTCCCTGAGACACAAACCCAGTTCACACTGGAAAGTCCATACTAATGCAAAGCAGGATGAGACAGCAGAGAACTTCCTTATGATGTGACATCAATGACACATGTACACAAAACCACCAGGAACTTCACAGGGTAAGTCCTAGAGTGAGATAAAGGGAGTAGCTACTTCCAATGGAGTGAAGTTACTTGAAAGAAGCAGAAATTTCCAGAATTGGGAACAATGGTTTCCTGGAGGTGAAAAATTCATAGCAGAGAAAAAGAATTCAGAAAGAAGAGAATAATTTCCTTTGGGAGGTATTTTCAGTGAAATTGGCCCAACTTCATAAAACCCAGGAAGCTATGTTTTTTCCTGTAACAAATCTTTGTCACAGCAAATCAGTCAGACCTATGACCAACTAAGAAGTTATACTGCTAGGAGAAATACCCTGCTTTGGGAAGTCAGCTTAATTCTAGGCCCCAAAGGACAGCAAAAATATATAACTTTGTGGTGAACTCAGCCAATCCATTATTTTTTGGGGCTGGTTCAGGAAGACCTAAGTTGACTTTCAGAAATTTCTGGCTATAAGCCCTGCTATTTGGAAGTCGGTGGGAAGGGAATGGAAAGGAAAGGAAGGGAAGGGAAGGGAATGGAAAGNTTGATTCTGCAGCTGATAGAAAAGAAACAGATGCAGCCACTAAGAGTCTGGGGCACTACACTGTCTGACACAATTTACATTATTAATATATCTATATAGAGAAGTCTGCTCATTCAGCAAAAGCATGCTTTTCTTGATTAGTTCTGTCACTACCCAGGTTTTTCTCACCATTTTTATTTCTTTTAATTGTGCTCACCCTTCTCTGCCTGAGCCTGACCTGGCTATGGTTGAAGAACAAATAGCTCTAAATCTTTTTCACATTTATACTGTGAAGCCTAACTAGCATCTTCATTAAAAATCTAAGACATCATTAAAGTATTGTTTCTCATATTGTCAGTTGTAATGGGGAACACAGAATGTACATTGTATTACTTAGTTTTTAATTTGTTTTCCCTAGAGCAAAGCAGGAGAGGATAAAGAAAGCAAAGCAATAAACGGGAGCTTTTTTCAAACTTCTTTCATAGCTGGATGGTCTTCAGACACCTGCTTCATGTATCTAGTGATGTTGTTCCCTCTAGCCTCCTAATACCTGATAGTCTAGAAATGATACCCACATCATCCGAATGGTCTATTTTATTCTCTAACCGTGAATTATCATTTCATCAGATGTGACCCTCGGTTAGATGTGTCTCAACCTTTACACTGCACATCCCCAGTCTTTATCAATGCTATTCTAAAGGACAGGCATATTCGATTTAATAGCCTTTTTACTTTTCCCTTCATTTTTCTGTCTTTTGTGACTTAAACAATCAATCTTCTCTCTTTTATACCATTTTTTACTTGGGGACTTCTATTTTTGTTCTTGTTCCTGCCTGTGTCTCCTTTGTCTCTAACAACCTGTCAGCAAATAGCATTTTCAGTGTTGACACAGCTCTTTCCCATCTGATGGCAGACCAGAGGCATTACTATAACTTAGCTCTGCCCTGGAGTCAGAGGAAGGGGACTGTTGCCTCCCAGTTAGTGACTTGAAAACAGATAAATTGCTCAGAAGAACTGGGACTGCTGCTCTTGCACTGGCACTTCAGGATGCCTCCCTGAATCCCAGCTACCTCATCCTCAAAACTATCCCTGTGTTTGGGTATCCATCAGCCAGTTAGAATGACACTATAAGATGATAGATTAGGATGACTTCTCCAGTGTGACAGTAACTCCCTCTCTGATACACACTTGCACACACAGAGATTTGACTCCTCAAATGCCCCTGCAAGTAAGGAACTGTCACTGATGACGGTGAGAAGTGGGATCCCAAAGCTATTCCCCAATTGATACATCATGATGCAATTGGTAGAGGCCAGCCAAGGTCCTTGCAGCTTACTGGAACTGGGACTATGCTCACTTCTAAAGTCCCTTCTGCCCCTCCTGTCTGGCTGTACACATAAAATGGCACACAGACAAATTCCCCGAGGCTCTGAAATGCTGAACAGCTCTTCCTGAGCTGGTCACCTTCACTCTGTGTCATGGCAAGCCAGCACAGAGTGGAGTGATGGACAGCTTTTTCCTTCACAAATGCATACTGAAGACACTGCTCAGATGAGGAGTTGAGAAATACGATTTCTCCCCCTCCATCTTTTGTTTGTATTTTCTCGTCCTAACAAAAAGGGGTCATTTCTGCAGCCTTTGCAGTCAGTAGGGATTTTATTGTGGAGCTCATCAGTCACAAATGGCTTATAAATACAAAATGCCAGCACAGATCTGTCAAGTCTTTTCCTTGCTGTATGACACTTACCTCTCTGTTCCCTCCCCGCCTTTTCCACTCTCCTGTGTCTCTGAGCCAGCAAGTCACTCACGGCCTGTGACGTGCCAAAGCACTTCTTCATGTGTGGCTTCTCTCTGTGCCAGCTTTGCCCATGTCACCCTGCCTCTCTTGCTACCTCCTGCATAGGGGACATTAGGAGGGGGTGCTGTGCTAGTAGAGGAAGGGACAGGGAGAACATCATCCCAGAGGACAGGGAGGCACCAGGCTGCATCTTGCCCTCTATGTAGCAAAAGACGTCAGGCTTCCTGTGACTTAAATCTATACAGAGTTTTTCATTACTCACAATGACAACCAAAGGCAAGGACTGCTGTTGTTAAAAAATCTGCTTCCTCAACCTAGGGCAAAAGAAAGGGATTGTGTTACCTCACATGGGCAACGCTGACCCATAGATTTCATGCCAGGGAGTCATCAGACATCTGAGCGAAGCCTGTCAAGTACCAGGTCTTCAAGAACACTAATAACTTAGCTTTCAGTAGAAATTCTCATACAGCTCCATAATACATTACAGAACTTTAATTCTATTTAGACAATGGTTGTTTCCAGGAGTGGGTGTAGCTTGGATGAGAATGTGGAAATCTCTTTCCCCCACTAGCCTCTGATTTTATGAGTCATATCACCGACCATGGAGTGGAATGGAGGGTTGTGAAGAGGGAAAATGACTACTTGCTTGGCTGCTGTGCAGCTGCACAACCTTTCTTCTGGCTGCCCGCACCTAGGATGAAGCAGGGGAATCCTCTCCCTATACATGCACAAGTGCTGTTGCAGGAGACAGTGGGCAAATAAGGTGTCTCCAGCTGTCACAATTCACCCCTTTCTACCATTTTTGTTTCTTCTCTCCACCAGGTAAACCCACACCTGATTTATGCAGAACTAGGAAAGCATAAAAGTCAAAAAGAAAAAAAATATAGTCAGGTTTTACTCGGAGGACACTCCTGGTTTCTTAGAAACTCATGGGCTATGTCACACCTCCCCTTCCTCCCTCATTACCCACCTTCCTAAGTCCAATTTAAGAAATTTCCAATTTATTTCCAAACTAATTTTTCCCCTGTAAGCCTGTCTTGCTTTAGCAACTTGTACAGCAAGCACTTCTTTTAAATACCTGATCACAGCCACTCCAAGCTGATGTGGGGTCCTCTACCAAATCAAAGTACTAGAAATCTGGAAAGGGTCAACAGGTACCTTGTGTGGTGCCCTCTGACCCACTCCTGTGCTATACCATTTTACGTAGGAAAGGTAACGTGTGTGCTGAGGAGAGGGGATGTCAGATAACACAGAAATGGTTATACAGCAGGTATAACAAGAAAACCTTCTCCTGCTGATGAGGTTATAAGCAACATGGAGAAGTCATCCTTTATGAAGGAGACAAGCAAAGCTGGCTGAACAATCAGAGTATATCTTGGGAAGCTTCCCAGAAGCCCCATGTTTTATTAATCTCTGACCGTTAGCAAGTCTAACAAAGACGCTAAACACCGTGAAAACTAGGACTAAGATACCTCCAAGAATACATTTCTACTACATTCTCCCTAAGGCAAGAGTTCACTGACAATAGATTTCACATGGAAAAAATTAAGTTCTACTTTTCTGTCCCACTCCTGTTCAGTTCAAATTTCTCTGCTTCCCAAGGGATGTAAACATCTCCTCTTCCTCCAGGAAAATCTGAACTTGAAGAGCTCTCTTGTGTCACCACAAGCTTTGGGTAAGGATCCCACCCTTGCCCACTTCCAAAGCTTCTGCTTACTACTTCCAGCATGAGAAGCTGCTCTTCATGTTTAGGTCTAACAAACCTATATTTTTCTGTAAAAGTAAGAAATGTAGCTACCACTTGGTAAGGCCGTGATTCTGTAAATAAATTCGTGTATCTAAATCTGTCTGGATTCCCAAACCATCCATAAAATGATAGTCTAAAAAGTGAATGCAAAAGTTGCCAAGACCAGAGAAAGCACATTTCTCTTATTCTTATTTGGATCTCCATGTATACATCGGTAGAAGATTAGCTTATACATTGTACATCATGTTTCAATCCTTTACAGAAAAAAAAAAAAAAATCTTTTTAAATATTTTCATAACTGTTAAAGGGTATTTCTTTTTATAGTGCAGATAATTAAGTATTGACACTGTAGTGATCTATTCGATATAGAGAGAATAAAAGATTTGAAGAATTTTAAATAAAAAAATATAACCTAAAACCTATCTGAACTGCCTACTGTACTCTTTGAAAGTTAAGACTGATATTTTATCCCAATTTCTACAAAGTCTTCCAGTTAATGGCTGTGAGTATTTATAACATTTGAACTAGCTACTGGCATTCTCCCATATTGTTCTATGAATATAATAGAAAAGAATGGGGATTAAAAACTGTGAAGTAAGACTTAGAGTTTATGTTTGTTCCCCAGTCCATATAAAGACCTAAGGCATGCAACATTTTATCAGATTATAGTGCACAGTATTTCTTCATATTCCAATAACAATAAAGAATTTACTCGATGAAAAAGAGAATTCTCCTACAGCTACTTTCTAAGTCTCCGTGTAGCCTAATTTTTTTTTTATTTATTTTTTTATTAATTTTTTTTTTTTTGTATGCCATATAAAAGGGATTTGGACTGTACAGAAATGTAGTGAGAGACAAAATACAGGAGCTTGGTACCTGCCGAGCCATCAGGTACCTGCCTGTTAGAGCCATCAATTCAACAAAACACTTAAATGTGCCTATTCTTAGCACTTTCTGAAACCCTACAGGGCTTAAGCCTGTGCTTAACATTTTGCAGCATTAAAACTCAGACTAAGTAGCAATGACTCTGTTTTATTTTAGTTTGTTGTTGCTACCATTGATAAACAATTCCTCTAGTAACAATGTGTGTTACACTGTGGTCTTAAAACTTACTCCACAAGGAGAAATCCTACTGAAATGCATTAGTATGCGCTTCTTAAATGGAGCTAAATAAATATCCTAGTTCTTGCTAGCTCCTTGAACAACGTTGCTCATGTGCCTTTTTAGCTGCAATTTTGCCAGCTTCTTCCCACACCTTCTCCCTGCAACCCTCCACAACAAAGTCATCCTTGGGATGCTGTGGGAGTCCCAAAAAAAGGCTAGGACATTACAAGAACGTGGTGGTTGTTCTTATGAGACTGCAGTACGTCAGTGGCCACCAAAGGAAAGGCGGGAAAATGATATTGAGGCCAATGGAGAGAGTAGCTGGGAGGAGAGGAACAGTCTCGATTACAGTTGTGTAACATGGTCACAGAACCAGTAATACAAGCTTAACTTCCCAAGCCTCAAAGCTCAAGAGGATTTGGCAGGTAAAATGCATAAAAACAATCCTGCAGGCAGGTCATCATGAGTAACAAGAAGAAAGCTCTTCAGAGATGTTCTGTTTCCTAAGCTCTTTCTCTCTCATGCATACACACACCAGAGGTAAAGATATTTGTGAGATAAAGATATTTTCAGACAGGGGTAGTTTCCCTCTGCCAGCATTTTCCAAGCTGCCAGGCCAAGAATACACCCCTGCTGGCCTCCCTCTCCTTTTACTTTACTCCCCGCTCTCTGTTTAGGCTGGGGCTGCAT
The DNA here is from genome assembly GCA_013400055.1 of Nycticryphes semicollaris. Taxonomy (NCBI): domain Eukaryota; kingdom Metazoa; phylum Chordata; class Aves; order Charadriiformes; family Rostratulidae; genus Nycticryphes; species Nycticryphes semicollaris. The sequence goes on from VXBJ01002409.1 coordinate 1,127,002, forward strand.
CTGCTTCTAAAGGAAGGAGGCATATTTCAAATCTCCAGGAAACTGGAGACTATCATTGCTCTGGTTCTCTCCAAAATTCAGCTTTAATGAACTTCTCCCCTCTGCTCATTTGTGGCAGCAGGAGGAGATGGAGGTAATTATGGCACTCATAGCTGAAGGTTCAGTACTGTGTGGTTACAACAACCAAAATTCCTGGAAGAGGAATGCACCACGTGAAGGTTTTAAGAGTTCATCAAACTTCAGCAACAAGTCCTCACAAGCTGTGCTGTTTGTGGTCTTCTCATTTCCACACCACACCTGACAGTGCAGAAGCCACAGTAATGGATGCCCCAGGTAATCCCTGCCATTGCAGCTGAGCCTAACTCTAAACTGAGGTTCAGAGGTGTTTACATATTGCCACATATCTGACCAAGTCTGCTGCAGCATACAATTAATTTACTTGTAAACCCCCTCATAGCAAAGGTTGGAAGCAGATGAAATACTTTCAAGTTCACTGTTTGCAATGTCAAGCTCACAGTGAGTTTATTTGCATAAAAGAAAGCTCAGTCATCATCAGAGGAAGGGACTTCAGGGGATAATTAATCTATAATAGGATCCACATTTTTTCCTACCGATCCCAAGTCACTGTTATACATACATGAGAGTCCCTCTTATCAAACCTTCCTCCCTCCCCTCTTCTTTACAAAGAAAACAAAGCCCTGCACACATACAGAATCATGTTCCCGAAAGAACCTGCAATTTATATCTCACATCTTTGAGGGGCTGCAATCATATTGCTTGCTCTTCGCTGACAGCCACAGAAGTCCACTGGCAATTGCCATGATAGAAACTGGGGTTTAATTCTGTGCCTCATCAAGAACAGGTACTTAAGCCCAAGTGGAGTACCCAGAGGCACACCCCTCCAACATCCAGGAAAAACATCCACTGCCCTGACTTCCAGAGGGTGCTGTAACTCTTAACAGTTTGTGTGCTATGAAATCTCTGGCACTAAGGGGATTAAATCAAACCTTAGCTTGTGGGTGCACTCGATTAATTCAGTAATCAATCAACCTAAAACATTCCAAGCAAAATGAAAGGTGTAATTTGTAACTAAGAGCAGATGAAAAGGAAACGAAATCAATATTATAATATAACTAAGTATGGACAAGAGTTTCCAGCACAGGATTACCAATGGGATAAACACAAACACTTAGAAAACAATTACACAGAAAGATAAATCATCCCGAGATGATTATATGATAAGAGGACTGCTGTATAGGAAGGCAGAAGTCAAACATAAGCAACAAGAAATGAACAGAAGAGAATGGGAACTAGTTTTGTTTTGTTTTAAAACTACATTCCCAAAATTTTAGAATGTCTATAAAATGTATATAAACCCACTAAAATGTGCATAAAACCATTACATATTTATTCAAAGTATTTTAATGGTTTTAAAATTCCTCCTTGCAGCTTTAGAAATGTGGGACTATCTCAAGGAAACTCCTGCCACACTTGTTGCTTGACACAAAGAAACTTTGTTCTTTAAACTTTGTTCAGTAGGATATTTACTTTCCTATCAGATGAGTTAATCTTTGCAACTTTATGTGGTTAAGAATACCTGAAAATCTGTGATTTCTTTTTTTTTTTTTTCTTTAGGTGTTACTTTCCTCATTTCAATTAATTATCTAGAAGCACAATCAATTTAGTAGGGTGCCTTCAAAAATTCCTTCACTGCAGAGCTATACCACGGAGCAGAAAGTTTAACTAGATGATTTTATTAGGAAGCCAATTAACACTTATATTGCCCCAAAAAGCAACTAATCCATCTTTTTATGTCATTCCTCTGAGCAAACTCCATATTGTGAGTCTGCAGTCACCGCCCTGTTACACATCATGGATCCCTGACCAGAAAAGGCTTTTGAAGATATGTAGTCCTGGTTTTACAGAAATATTATTTGCCTGTTCATGGGAAAGCAGGCATCCCTTGTTCTACTCCCTACCAATAGGTAGGGAACAAATGAGAGAAGATGAATTAGAGCGCAGCTTCAAATAAGTGACTGCGAGAAATGACACTTGAAGCAAGAATGGGGATGGGTTTGCTGCTTATTACAGGAGATACAGCCTAAGCTACTCTGGTCAAAAAGCAGAGATGGAGGAAAGGGAGGGTGTTTCAAAGGAAAATGCTGCCTTTTGTTAAAAAAACAAACAAACAACACATCTTTCGTACAACATCAGAAAATTTTGTGGGGTGCAATTTTTACTAATAATGCACCATTTACAGCCATGAGTTGGCGCTGGACTTCTTTTCTGTGTCATTAAATCCAGGTTTTCTGTCCAAAACTAGTTAGAATGGAAATTTTTTGATACAAGTTTTACGTCTTGCGTCTGTATAATTCCACTCTGACCTAATGTGTCTGTACTGGAATCGTGCTAAGAGGGTATTAGGTGGCACAGAATTAAGTTTCCAAGGAGCAGAAATAGAAAAAAAAAATCAATTTAGTGGAAGCTGAAATAGAGAAATAGAAAAGTAAGGAATGGTATGAAGGCATAGATTTACCAAGAAGGCACAATTAAGGGGCTCTGCTACCAATATTGGCTTGGTCTAGTATACTGAATGACCTCTCAGTTTAGCCTCCCACCAATTTGCAGAGGGGCTGACTCTGCCTTCCCCCACTTCTGTCTTTTCTTACTTGGTAGCATTATAGTATCACCTATGTTCAAAGCCGGAGGATGCCCATACGCTTGTATTTCAATCCCATCTCTCCTGAAATGCTGTCTTCTTTCCACAATGACCTTCAACTGTCTCCTTGCAAGGGCTTCTGTGCCACACTGATATTTGCCCATGCTGCTGTGGGGCTATAAAATCCAAAGGTCTGAAAAGAATTAACCATGTCAGGAAGGAAGGAAGAAAAGAAACAAGCATATTTAGATGCAAAGGTGCATAAGAGAGTTGAAATATTAAGATGTGTTTCTACAAGATGGCATACAGGAAAGCAAGTACGTTAATAAATTAAAAGGAAGGACAGACTCAATAAAAGCTCTGAAAGGCCAGATTTTCAATTTCTGCTTAAGGAGACAGACTGCAGGAAACAATCTTGCACAGACACAAAAATAGCTGGAAGGTCTCAAAAACACTTTCCAAAATCTCTGATAAAGTGATGAATTGCTGATAAATGGTCTCCATCTCTAAAATGGTGCACTCCAAATTTTGAGCCCCCAAAATGCTAATGAAGGGGAAGGGGGATTTCAAAGTCTAAGTTCAGATTTCTTTCTCCAACTTTAGAACAAAAGTCCCATGAAGCCTGGCTTTGACTTCAAAGAATACCTCCTTTATCAGCAACCACAGTATATATGCAACTAACCCAGCTGGCCTGTTGGTGCTCTGTGAAGCCAGTTATCCAGGACAGATTGTAAATAGAAAGAGATGGGCACCACCAGAAGACATATTGTCCCATTCCAATAAAAATGCACCTGTAGGAAGAAACTCATGCCATGTTGCCTAATGCCGGACGCCCAGGTGGTTAGCTTAGATAAGACACTTTTAGACAGACCATTTCTTCACCCTCCAAAAGCTGTCCCATCTTTTCTTGGTAATTGGCTTTGGTTTTCTAAATTTTGGGTTCATAATCAAAGAAAAAGCAGCAAAGCTAAGTCCACTTTGGTTTTGCTGGAAAAGATTTGCATGGCTTGAAGCAGACACAGAGCAGCAAGCAGTATCAATGCCTGGTCAAAAAGATCAGGAGCAGCATTTTTAGCCCCAGCTCTTGGTACAGAGTTGATGCAGAGCACAGAAACAAAACAAACCTAGTTATCTAACTGAGAGACACTGAGATGCAGCAGCAGAGGATTAAGAAAACTAGGGCACAATAAGTTGAGGCACTGACCTTACTCATCTGTGTTGCAAGGGGGTAAAGTGGGAGACGGGCAGATCCCACTGTTCTAGGGCAATTCTCAGTTGCTGGAGCTCTCAGCATCTTGCAAAAACAGTCTTTGGCAGCCCCCTCTTCTCTTCCTCCTTTTCTCACCTAGTGATTTACTTTCTGAGAATTACTGCTATCCCTTTCCCTATCTTAGGTTAAATGTATTTAAATTTTGCCTGTTATTTGCTGATGACCTTCACTTCAGAAGATATCTGCTTTTTGTAGCCTAGCCATGTAAAGACTGACAACAACCTTCATCAGAGAATAATTTCCAAATGAGGAAAGTATCCACGTGGGACTGTCAGAACCACTGAATTGATTTGTGCCTGCACCACAGGTCAGATTTCAACCCATTTTTCTTGAAGACAAACTAGACTGATTTATCCTCAGGGGCCTTGCCCGCCACTTCTTACAAGCCTCAAAACCCAGAAATAAATGATGTATGTTCATTTAGTACATCCATATCATGTGAGGGCAATTGATTCAATTACATTACAGCTACTGGAAACAAAGCAGCCATATGGTGAGCTTTCTGCCCCAAAGTAAAGGATGCTGCACAGTCACCACCACAGCTCTGAATCAGGAGTAAGGCTGCTGCCCCTTAAACATGCTTCCTGGTTGGGGAGCTTTCTCTGAGCTGTGGGGGAAATCTGTGTTCGTATCTGGTTAAGATAAGCACCTAAACCTTAAGATATTTCTCTGAAGCTTTATCTGGTTTATCTAGACCTCCTGAGTCTGCAGAATCGCAATGATAATTTTGTAAGAAAAGGCTTTGTGTGTGCATGAATGTATGTTTTGCTGGCACTTATGTACACACTTTTAACTACCTTTTAATGCTGGAAGAGTAAGAAATAGATTGAAAGAAAAAGAAGTAACTGTATTGTGTTGTGCTTCATATGCCATGCACAGTGTAGGCTCTAAAGACATACAAAATTCAATCATGAGCCAAATCTAGCCGTAAATCAATAAGGTTCTGCCAGCTTCAATGGAGCAATTGCAGAGACATACTCCAGCCTCTGCTCTAAGCCCACCCATTTTCACACCCTCTCTGCTTTCCAGCAGGCTGTCTAGGCTGCCATCCGGAGCTGGAAAATGCAAAGGTTCACAGATATCTACGAGACTGCATCTGAAGTAGGGTGGAGAAATTCAGCATAGTTCTTGAAACTTAAAAAAAAAAAAAAAAAGACAGAAAAAACCAAGCGCCCACTCTTTCTTAACAAGGGAAACACTTAGTTGAAAAAGTTTTGTTCTGACCATTTCAGTATTCAGCCAGAACCAGGTTCAGACTTTCTACTTCTGAGCAAAACCCCCTGTGGTCCAGAAAAGGCCCACTATGGAAAGCAGCCCTGCAAATAGGTATGAGTTGCTCCTAATGAATTAAAAATGTGACAGCAGCTTTGGGATTTTTGTGGTTTGCCTTCAAATTGGTTCTGACCATGAAAAGTCTGCTAGTTTTACCTCAACTAAGTAGAGCAGTTAACCTCAGAACAGGCAATATTTGCTTGTACTTCCCAATACTTAAGACAGGAAATGCCTTAAATGTTGCAAATACTGAGGTTATAAAACTGTAAATGTTTGCCTGTCAGAGGCACCTGACAAGTTTTTACAACCCCTAGCTGCATGCAGGCAGTCACCCCAGCGCTTGGGTTTTCCCTGTCCTCTCCTTTTCACCCATTTTACAGAGTGCTTCATGGAAAAAAGATTTTTTTTGTGCATTTCAGTTTCAAGGCTGTTGTCCAACTAGCACTTGTAGGAACGTCATCTAGTTTTCACTGAATCCTCTAATTTTCTCTTTTTATTGGTGGGAAAGTAAACATCTGTGCTTATGCTCTGTTTTGTTAGCTGGCTAAAGAGAAGATCAAGGCCTCAAGAATGTTCCTCAAATATTTTAAAAAGAGAAATTCAGCAGGTAACTTTTGGGAAGATTGATTTAAATTATTTCTTTTTACCAAATTATATAAAGCCACAGAGCAGGGGATATGCCAGGACACACTGCCACAGTAGTCTTTTTACACCATTTTTCTCCATGATATCTCAAAAATTTGGCAGAAGAGTCTTCCTGCCCGGTGTTTCACTGTAAGAGCTTACCAGCTTGGGTATTTCTGTGCTCATTCTTGCATAGGCTTTTCAGAAGTTAAATTACAGCCTGCACCCTGGCTTCTTTACTTGGCTGCACCGGCTTTGTGACAGCCATGACACCCTGGGCAATTGGCACTGCTGCAGTCACACTAGCGGAATGGTGTACTGAGGGGAGCCCGGAGTGTCCCTGCTCAAACACAGTCACCACCCACTCTATGCCAGCTGACATGGCCAGGCCAGATCCAAGTGGGAGAAGCAGGTCCCTGCTGGAGGTCAGAACCAGGGACAAAATGCCCTCACCTGTGAAATGTAAGGTACACATAGGGTGGAAAGGGATATTCACCCACCTTTTTCAAGGCTGTGCTGGTATAAGGATGATTTTTGGCTGACTTTGCATACTAACATGTTGTCCATATGCCCTAGGCCTGATCATACCCTCATACAGATTGTATTTTGATGTAGCTTAACTGGCATAATCTCACTGATGACAGTAAAACTGTACACGAGAGATGAGCCCTAAGTCCTGTTTTCAAGGAACAAAAAGATGACACTGGATTTCCTGATTTACCATAATATTGAAAGGAGAGGAGAATCGCACAATTGGAGTTTGTATCATTTACCTACTGGAGCACTTCTGTAATGTATCCTTGTGCCTCAAGTGAAACACAATTAAGGGAATTAAATCAGAACGACCTTCCCTAACTCAAAAGAAACTGACAAACTGGTATGTAGTTCCTGCCATGAGGCTCTGTAGAAGCAAGAAAGCCAATTTCTGTACTTCTTTTAACTGTGAGATGTTACTAGTGCAGTCACATACTGCTTTCGTGGCTAGCATTGCACCTGGCAGCAGGGGCTGGGGCATCAACAGAGGCTCTTCCAACCTTTGCTACTGGGACCTTGTGTGATTACACAGGCAGATTCCTGCTGCTGAAGCCCCCTCTGTCACCTCATAGCTGCATCTGGGATGTGTGCTGGCTGGGTATCCGTTAGCTCAGGTGCCATGATTGCTTCTTGCTACCATGCTATACGTCTGGGGATGACCAAGAGAAGGGAGGCACAGCACCGGCATGAATTCTGCTCTGGGTGGCCCTGATGCAGCCCCAGGACGAAGCTGCTATGGAAAGGAGCCAATTGTCCTCAGGGAATCAGTAGGAAACAGTAATTTCTCAGAAGGGACGCAGGCAGCAGCTGAAATAATAATATCGTTTAGGTGTGTTAATGACCCTGCCCTTGCCACCTCTGTCCTGAATACATTTAGCTCGCTACCTTCCAGAAATAGTGCAATAACACTTGAGCACCAGGAGTCTTATTAAATATCCGCAGCCCAGCTGAGCGTGTTCTAGCTGAGTTTTTATTACAAACCACTATATGTCCTTGTCATTAAACAGGCTGCTAATTCATTATTTTGGACATTAACAGAATGCAGAAAGTATCTTAAAATAACATCTTAATTTATATTTTTAACATCTTGGTACCTCTAATTTTTATTTTATAAGGTCCATTAATGTTTAATGTCTGCTGTGCATGGCAGCCCAACTACACTGACAGCTTATGTTGCAAATCTTTCATCTTTGAGTCATCCAATTGGTCAAACAATGAATTTAGTACGATTCCCATGACTCTAAAATATTCCTGTTTTTACTATTGCTTCTGTGATAGGGGTAGATTTTTAATAATGCTCCACTCGAAGCATAAACCAATGTACTACTTTTACATTTTAGAGCACTTCTGTCTCCTCCCAGGATCTCAGTATTTCGTGTGTGTGTATGTATGAATACAAGGGTAGCAAAATAATAATTTGTAACATTACCAAAGCATTACTTGGCAATATATCTGGAGTTTGGTAAAAAAACAAAAACAAAAACAAAAACAAAAACAAACACAAAAAAAAAACAAACAGAAAAATAAACACAGCCCTCCAAAGAAATAAAAATAACATGGCTAGAGGGAAAAGGTAAATAATAATCTATTCTGACCCTTCATCAGTCACATTACTCCTCTGCTCAAAAACATGTTACTCATACACATATCATATTTTGCTATGTTTCATTTTTGAAAATAGACTTTAAGGTCTCAAACACAATCACCATATAGCAGGCTTGCAATATTTTCATGACGTAACAAAAACTTATAGAATGTTGTAAATAGCTGCATGCATATAGGACTTTTTTAAAATTATCTTTTTTTTTTTTTTTTATAAAAAAGCTATCAGAGTGATTCTAACACCAACTTTAATCAGGAAGCAGACCATAAACATTTTTGAGTCAAGCTGAGCTGAACCTGAATATCTGTTCTGAATTTGTGAGTTTTCTCTATTTTCCACAGCGTCTTGTTCCTTAACATAACAGGAGCTGCCAATCCTTCCTTAGGATTCACTCGCAACTCTCCAGAAAAGTAAAAAGAAAGCAGCTTCAGGAAATGCCATGTGTGGCACTACTGAAGCTAGAAAAGCATATTCTCTAACAATTGTCCTCTGTGCGCTGGCAGCCCACAGTCCCACTGGTGAAATTTCATTAAACGCTACAGACCTTAAATCTGCTAGGCAGCAGAACTGTTTCCTTAGCAGACAAGGGATCTTCTACCAAAACAACCAAGGATCCGCATATCATAGTATCTTTCTTTTATACCAGTTAATATTAAATACTTCTGAGGAAAGTATAAATAATGATTTTATTTTAGCAAAATAACATCTGCTTTGTTTTAAATGTGCTTAAGACCCCCACCTTCAGGCATTCATTGAAAGAAAATGACAACTTCAGTAGCACTTATGTATGTTTAACACATTGATTGCAGGTTACTTGAACATATTTTTACCTTGCATGCAAAATGTTTCAGCAGGACTGACCCCTGTGCCTAAATCTAAGTAGGACTTTAAGTGCTTCTCTGGCCAGCAATAAATAAAAGCACATAACTGAGTGAATTGGTCAATCAGGTTATGTTGATACAGCTAAATAAAAGCCAGCCAAGAGCCAATCTTGGGCCCCAGGGGCGGCGAGTAGCCCTTTCTGTAGCAGGTTTGTCTTGGAAACAAATATTTGGAATAGTTCGAAGGGGAGCCAGGGGCTGAGCTGGCTCACAAAGCAGGGAGGACAACAAGAGCCCAGGCTCTCCCCACCCTGTGCAATTTTACTTAGTGATACAGGATCTCTGCCCTCAGGATCCTACACCCCAGTTCTGATATCAATATTCTGTTCAGGTAGCTCCACAGATTTTACTTCTGTTATTCCTGCCTACACCACTGTACACCCCTTGAAGCCCCTAATAATATTCTTACTTATGCAATTCTAAATCCCAGGGAAAGACTTTTTTTTCAGGTCAGGATGCTAATGCTGTAAACATGTTTGTATATACTGGGAATGTAAGGCTTCTTTGCATTACTGATGATGTGTCCATTTCTGTTAATCTGCCTCTTTCATCAGTACCCAGGACCAAAGCATTCCACTCATGTTCTGGAAATGTCAGTCATATACTTTAACTTGTTGTCAGATGATGAAAACAGGCTTAAGGAAACTTTACTTGGGAATAAGAACAAATCTGAGCTGTAACTGGACTGTCATAAAAATATGATATTTAGAAACTTGTGGTTACATCACTGATTTGATCAACCCGATTTACCTCAAGGGGCAATTACCACTGAAATGTCACAGACTTTGTATACCATTTTGAATCTCCGGAAATAGTTCCTCCATTAATGATTTTTCTTATGGCACAGTGGGGATGCTGGTGTAAAAAGCCTGGCTATAAATTGCTGGATTTTAAAGCAAATATCAGTATTCTTGGAGCCAGGTTCCAAACCTCCAACTGTTTGAGCTTGACAGATTTCTCTTTAAAAAGTCGGTACTTACTTTAAAATTTCTGACCTCTGTAATCAGTGGATGAAACAACAGCTAGAATACTGTATGGAAAGAAGCAATGGTGAAAGTTAGTAATTTCTTTTTTTATCTCTAAGAACTATGTCTTTTTCTCCCCATATGTTTCTAGTTTATAAGTAAAAGCATCTTTAGTCAGTCATAGTTTTTTTCAGAAGATGACAAGAGTATTTCATATAATCCAGTTACACCCTTTAACTTGATATTTCATAGAAAAATCAGATTACAATGGCAAAAGAAGAAAAAAGAAATGTGACCATTCAAAACAACAATTTGACATTACAATAACAAATTTTTATTTTGTTTGTAAATATAAATCAGAAAGTGTTACCATTTCCAAAATTAAGGAACCTGCAGATCCTTTTCACAGAAGCAGACAAACCAGCATTTTTTCACTGCCAAATGAGAAAAAAATAGGGCTGAGCTATGGAACGAAGCATAATTTACAATTTATCATTTAAACTTGCAAGTGTCTATGAGAAAAAGACTGGAACATGTACGAGAAGGATGACTTAATTATATATTACATTTCGGAGGCTCCTTCAGTCCATACCTCAACAGTTCTAGCTACTCAGTCAGTCACTTATTTTTAGATCTAAATCTCTCTCCGTCACACATGAACCTGTTATCTAATTTATAAGGCATTCCATCAAAACTTCCAATTCTTAACCATGAGGTAAGAGAAAGCATCAAACATTAACTAAAGGACCTCCCAGGCAATTTTTTCTCATGTTAAAAAATTAGCTGGAGACTTTCCTGTGCATTTCAGTTGCCATCAAGATGTTCTCAGATTGAAAACTGCTGCATAAAACATGCCACTCTTACCCCTCTCTGATGCACCATCCACCCCTGCCTGGAAAAGAATTAAAGCCCCTGGACTAGTGCCAATTCTCTGAAAACCTCACCTTTGCTTTACGTGAACTGGGAACTATATACTAGATATTGTGATAAAGAGCTGATAATTACTCAAATCTGCTGCTATGGCCAGTATACACATAGAATATTTAATGCCTTCAACAAAAATAGAAAGGCAAATGCTTCTCTGAAAAATCAAGGCATGTGTGTCCTAGCTGGCAGTTCTAATACCTTTCTCTAGAAGATTTGTTTTCATCCCTTAAAGCTCTTTAAAATAACACATGAATACCCATTATAATATTGTAAATAGTATTGCTCAGGTCTCTTTTCAGCAAAAGGAATAAAAGAGCCCACCTGGTTAAAATGGCTTCTTATCACTGTAGTTCTTTTGTGACTTTCCACACATTACACTTATCTTTAAGCAGGAAAAAAAGGTATTCAGTCTTGTAAAATCAATGAAGCTTTTAAGCAATGGAGGCATCTTCTACTTCCTTTACATGTACTTTAAAAAAATGCAAGCTTTCCTAACTCGCTTCAGCTGACAAACCCCAATATGACCCTTCTTGCTAAACTAGAATAACTTAGCTGGATGCTAAAGTGATTTACAAAACAGCTTTTTGTGAAGGAATTCTCTGCCTTACACAACAAAATAACTTCCAGGCTAGTCAGTAACTCTCATACATCCAGTGTATTGAATATCTTATTTATTCATTCCCTGAGCAAACTGAAAATTCACCAGAAACTTCAGCTTTCTCAGTGAATTAAAAAAAGCTAATGTTAAGATAAAAAAAANAGACTTGGCAGAAAGAAACAAACATATCTGGCTTTTTATTTTCATGTTATCTAATTGCTTTTTTCCTGGAAAATCTTCTCAACTAAAATAAAATTCAGATTTAAAGGATGATCTAAAAATACAACTTATCTGATTCCTTATTTATTTTTCCCCTCCACAAGTGCTGCTTTGGCCAGTTCTCCCCAGACACATCAGTCTCCTCCTCCAGGGTCTCTGCAATCTAAACACATAGATCAACAATAACAAAAATCACCATCAGTAGATGTTGTGAGGGAACACTACAGCACACATGTCTCTGCTGGCAGGAACAATTGTTGTAAACCTGAGCAACCTACCGTGGGCACAAAACAGGTGTAACCCATTTTAAACAGGCTCCACTTCTGCCCCACCGCCTCCAGTAAAACCACCAGTATTTGGGCCTCAGCAAATGCAGAATCTGGAACAGTGTTTGCACTTTATGTTTAGAGAAATGAAAGGGATCAAGCCCTCCCTCTCTCTTCTTACCCCAGGTATATCCCACTTCTGACCTCAGTGTTGAATGTGGTAGGGAGGGGAGTAAAGGGCAGAGTAGAGCATAGGGGTGGTGGAAGGAAATTTCTGTGATTTTACCACTGTAATTAACTTCAGGACCTTTTTACTTTTTACCCCAATGTTGAGATCATTTCATGCTTCTAGCATAGTTGTCAGTTCCTCTTAGTTGGTTTCGTTTAAGGGCAAACACAGTAACGGGAGGTGTTTGGTATCAGTATCAGCTGATGTACTTTCTGTTTGAGTTTACATCCTGAACTAAACAGTAGAAATAAGCCCAGTGATCTCCCATGTCTTTCCCCTCTTCCTAGATTTCATTACAGGGAGGGAGGGAATAAATTTATAGCATCCTCCTGCACCACTTCAAGGCAGTAAGGTTGAACAGGTTGCTGAAGAATGGGATGCTGACCCCGGCTGCAGAACCAAGGTGGTAGGACAGGAGTCTTGAGCTGCAGCTGATGGAAAGAAGGTGGTAGAGCCAGGTTGCACCTACTGCCAGTCCTTCAGATCCAACTGCTTTGAAAGAGGAAGACATTGTTATCTATCAGTGGTGTCGTCATCTACGCGTCACACTTCAAGACGGAAAAGGGCCTCACCAAGCCAAAGCTCAGCCATGCACTCCTCCCTCGGGACTGTTTGCCAAAGGGCACCCCAGCATGGAGTAAATACATCCTCCCTACTGAAAGTTGTCCTAATACACTGTCACACACTCCTCCTTTTGTCATATGGGCTTAAGATGAGTGGAGGTGTGCACAGCAAGTTGCACTTTCCCCCATCTCAGAAAGGCTGCAAATCCCTAGGTGACTAAAAAGGATACCTTCACATTTCAGTGCACTTGCTATGTTTTACTTATGCACCACTTAAATTCCATTAAAACCTGACGCTTGTTAATTTAGGCACATAAATGGGCAGATAAGTCCATCAAGGAGATGCTGCTGACATTTTCCATGTTGAGGGCTGGGCAACAATAACAAGCAGAGGTGCCTATACTACTGCGTGTCAAAATTTTGAAAGCAGTTCCACAAATGCCACCATCTCTCAGCACCTAATAAACAGTTCACAAGGATGTCATTGAAGCTGCCAAAACGGATTTTAAAACTAGAGTTCCCCACAGGAGGCACAGGAGGCCTCGCAGCAGCTTGCACTCAGACTGCTTCTCCCACCTTGCAGATACGGAAGGCAGACCACCACTGCCAGACAACATAGGGCTCAGCACAAGGTGGCTGGGGACACAGGGACAAAAAGAGACAGTACATGAGTCACTCCAAGCACGACTGGGAGAAAAGTACTGGAAGAACTGCCGGTTTGGGGCATTACAAAATGGGCTATTTAGCAGGTTTGTCTGAACCAGCATCTCTGCAGTCTGAAGCCTGGGTTCCCCCACTCTTGCCCTCCAATGTGCCAGCCTCTGAAAATCCCTTTCCATCAGATGTCACTTCAGTAGGTGAACAACCCTGTCTTGGAAGTACAGGCAACACAACGCTGCCTAATTGAGGGCAGAAACCTCCACCAGGCAGCAGGGCATCTGCAGGTTCCTCTGCCCATTTGAGAACTAACGCAGTTCCTAACTGCACAGGGAAAGTATATTGGAGATCCGGGATGGTGCCCACAAGAGGCAGTGTGAATGAAGGCTGTTTAGCCTCTCAGAGTTTAGTACTTGTGCATCAAAAGCACAAAAAGAGCTGTATCATTGTAAGATGAGGGTGTGATTAATTTTATTGATGTGCAGGTTAAAAGAAATGAATTGGTGCTAAGTGCTTCGAGACAAAACGCTACGATGTGTTTCCAAAGGGAACTTGGGAAAATAAACTTTACAAAACAACAAGCAAGGTTAATATGAATTGGGACTTGGAAGCTGAAAGTAATATTTGATGCTTTGGTATTTGAATCAAGCCCAAACTTTGATTATCACATTGATCAGTTGATTCAAACTAGTCACCTAAAACCTGGTATTATGTGCTGCAGGACATCAGGAGATATTATTTAAACTGAGAAGCATAAAAGATTATTGCATCTCATATCTTAATTCTGTGCTTACGCTGTGGTGATGCCATTTATAAGGGCAGTAGGAATGCCACGTTTGAACAGAGCAAGTGTTATGTATGACTGCAAATGTTGTTGACTTATTCTGGGTCATTGGTGATTAACACTTTGGAAACTGCAGACATGTAGAAGATATGGTGTATGTTATATGGAGTCAGAGAACAAGCCTGTTCTTGCAAAATTTCAAGCTCAATTATGCGGACACAAGAAGTTCAGATAAATTTTTGAGATTATGTCAAATGAACTTTTGGTTGCTTATCTTAACTGACCCTCTGAAGGCATTTGGGATTATTCTGAATGCTGCTGTTGCTGAAAATAACAGTAAGTTAAGAATTTAGTTTTAACTTTTACATTTTTCGAGTCTGGTTTGCCTGACTGTGCAAAGGGAGGGATAGATTCTAAACTCTCTGCCCATTTTCATCAACATTTCATTGTATCTTGCTGGCCACAATGAATAGTTGCTCTCCAGTGCAAAGAAATCACAATTTGGGCCTTAGAGTTACATTAGAAGCTTTGTTAATTGAATTATGCATTTTTCTTGCTTTTTCAAGAGAACACATTAGGAAAAAAAAAACCCCATGAAACAAAGGCTTCATTTTCAGATGGACGATACTCTTGCTTCATGGTTTTGCTGGTATCTATCCTATATAATAAAGGAACCTGTGCATTCTAAGGGAATAGCATCTGGTCAGTCTTGGAAAGGTTTAAGACAAGGTGGACTTTCCATTTACAGACTCCCCCTTCTAACCTGGATCAGTTGCAGATACTGAACTATGCCTAAAGGTGGGATTTTTTGTGAGAGCTGGGAGAGAGCAGTCATCGCTGCATTTCATCTTTCTCCCCAACACTTCCCCTTCTCTGCACTCCCAGTTCCCCACAAGCAGATCACAGTGGGGCTGGGGCAGTGGTGACACCAGTCACCCCTCAGTGAGAAGGGCGAGGGCCTCTGACATGAGCTGCAAGCTCAGGACTTCAAAGGAGAGCAGGGAGCATAAAAGCAGGGAGCACGCTGGGAATGGGCTTCAGGAGGGAGGTCTGCCCTAGATAAGTGAGGGAAAGCTGCTGAGAAAGCAGGGCACACAGACAAAACTTCCTGGAAAGCAGAGGTTTGGGGACAGTAAGGTTAGGGGATGCATCAGGGCAGGGCCACCTTCCCATTCAGATAATGATTTTTGGTCAGGCTGCCAGGGGAAGGACCATGTGTGCACAGTTGGCTGCTGTGGCTGTTCTGCACTCAGGCACAGGATCTCAACAGGGCACTGCGCTGCAGCTCCCATAGAGTTTCATGGTCTTGAAAGAAACTTACTTTCTGAAGAACTCAAGGCCACTTTACAGCTGCTTCCTAGTTGGTAAATGAAAGTCCTTAATATCAGAAGCTTGATCTTGAAAGAGTTCCTAGTACTGACATAAGCAGAGATATGTAGTCTTAGACCATACAAGGTCTTCCTCAGTTTAACCCTTTAACAAAATTCACTACAGCCCTTTCTAAACAGGGTGGCTGGGCTGTTTGTTCTCTTCCCGAATGGTAAAAGAGAACTGCTCAATGGTACTGAGGTTTTTCAAAAGAGAGGAGGAAATATTGCCTGCCACTGAGATCATACATTAAAAAAAAAATCTCATTAACAAAATAAGTTATCTAAAAAGTTACAGCACACAAAAACATAAGTGACTGAACTCTACATGTGCTGTAAACTGAAGTAAGGTACAGACAGAACTATAGGGCTGAATTTACCAAATCAATGCTAATGCCTATCTGACAATAATACAAAAGTGCTCCAGTGTTGAAGTCCAAATAAATAACCAAATTTCACAGGGAAGGCCTATATGTAATACACACATTAATGCACCTATATGTAGTGACTCTCCACAGGGTGGTAATGGGCCATCATCATGATGGACTTTCATTTGGCTGTCTCAACAATAATAAACTAGTATGGGTTAGGTATAATACTTGAAAAATAGTTTGGAAATGCAAATAAGCTCAGCCTTGGAAAGGCTGTGATTATCCAAACCCTCCTGATCAACCACCAGGACAATTTTTGGCCTCCAGAAGCCAATGTATGTAATCTACAGGAAATAAAATCTACATGAGAGAAATATTTGCACTTCAACACCTAAAAATTAGAGTGTATTCACACAACATTTAGAAATGTCTGTACTCTCAACACTGCAGTGTGCTAATGCCACCATATTCATAATGTTCACAGTTCACAGATCTAGGTGTCAGTGACTAAACATAAACCTTACATATGATGCTACATTATTTACAGTAACCAGTGATGCACAGAAAATCATGGCCCACAGCTGCAAGTACACTTATCATTCTCATTTGAATAAAAATTACACCTTGTCATTATTACCTGGCAGAATAAATTCATAATAAAAAAAAAGTAAAACTTGCTTTTCATAAGAGGAAAAGGGGAAGGGGTGGGGAGCAACCTCACAACAGATGTTCAACAAGTTCTCATGTGTTGGGTGCTGTTTTGTGCGTGCCTGCATAGCTCCTGCCAGGTAACCTCCTTTCATGAGAGGCAGCTTCCTGACTCAGTAGTAGGAGGTGGTGCTTGCAGTGCTCCAGGCAACACTGCACACTGTAAGTAGGAGGCTGCTGGTGAAAGAGGTTCTCTACAGACAGCTGCCAGCTGTATTGTTCTAATATGAGTACAGGCAGGGTTTGGGGTTGGTTAATATCAGTATGTTTAAGAATGTAAATTCCCTCCCTGACTTGTGACTGTAATGAGAAATTCCCACTGGTACCTCAAGCTGAGAATCAGTCATTTGTGAACAGCCAGTAAGTCATGGCCCAGACAGATAAAATAAATCAGATTATCTGTTTCCCAGAAAACTGAAGTAGCGCTACTCGTTTTAATGACAAAATACAAACAATAGAATTAATTTCAATTAATATTTTTGACCACCTCTGTAGAAATCCTAATATTGGAGAATGCTCAGAAATGGACACATACCAATATTGTCATTGCCTCTTAAAGAGAAAAAAAGTGGATGATGACACAAGCTTTAAAGAGAGTGTGCATCTGTAAAGAAGCAAATGAATATGTGGCTCAACCCTGCAGCCTCGCTGGGTGCTTGGGATATCTTGCCAGCAGTGGGAAACTTTCTCCTCATTTACCCAGACAGAGGAAATCTCTGACAGGTGCAAAGCCTGAATCATGGGGACACAGTGGAAGAACACTGAAGGGCATGTTGTCCTTCAGGATGGCTAAAGGACATTTTACTCTTCTAATCCTCTTACGGTGTGATTGCTTCTCTAAGGTGGTCTCTGTCAGGAAAATCCAGAATAACCATATAGACCATCTTCCTTCTACCCCGTGACTTCTCCCTGAATACCAAAGAGAAAAGGCATCTTTAAGAGACCACCCCTTTCTCTTTCTCACTCTTCCCGAGTCTTGTACAGAGTGTGCTTCAGCTAGAATCAAGGACCTGGCCATCAACAGGGAACTGCTGGAGACCACCAGATGGACACAACACCCATCTGGAGCCCATTAATGCTCTTCCCCCATCCTTTGTTTTCCCCCCTGCTGCCCTGCTTTCCATGGAATGTCCCTCTTTCGGCTCTTAATTCAGCTTTGCTGATGCTAATGAGAAGAAGCCTCGGACTAGCTCAGTTGGTAATATACAGTCACCGGCAGCAGTGCTGATGGTGGAAGTCTTCAAGTGTGAGAAACAAAGATGGTGGAGCATGTTTCTGCTTTCCTCCCACAAATGAACACTAGGCAGATGGTGGAGCACATAATTTTCAGCCTCTGTGGAGGGGCAATGAAATTTTCTTCTCTGTCTCCTCGGGAACCCAAAGGTATTTTTTCACGAAAGAAATCTCTTCCAGGCGTTCAGAGACAACAACTTGCAACCCCCAAATGAAGGCATATCTCTCAATGAGAAGTTTTATTTTTGGGGAAAACCCACTGAAGCCCACTGGAACCAGCTGGAGCTTTATGTGAGGGCTTCTACCATGCAGTGAGGGATGCTCACAACAGATGCCCCACAGCGAAGCTGGGCTTTCAGAACAGAAATTACAGGAAGTTGTAACGCATTCAACCTATTTTCAGGCGTTAACCAGTAACTGGAAATAACCTTGCAGGTTCCAGAAACCTCCTCCATGTGGGACTAGGTTACCCAGAGGTGGTGCCTCTGTTAGCTAGCCATCAGAACTGCCTAAACTATAGGCTACTCAGGTAGGTATTCAATATGCTCTAGCTACTGCTGCAAGTGATTTCAAAAAACACACAGCCTTTAAAAGCCCAACCAGTGCTAAAACAGCATGGAAATCTGCAGGCCAAGGGTACCTGCTGACTTAGGAGACAAGCCAAAAGGAAGAAAGTCTGCCAGGAAGTAACTCAGTTTTGGACAATAGCAGTCTCTGAAGCCCTTAGTATTTTTATCAGTCTCCAATTAACTCAGAGGTGGTTGACAGTGAAACCATAATGCAGGAATTTTAAGCACTTTGCATGAAAGTGAACAAGGTATGGCTGAAACCAAACAGGTGCCAGGAAAAAGAGAGACAGAAGAACTCAAGACTGCCCTTAGGCTGAAGCACTCAGGGTTGCCAGCATGACCAGAAACCTCATTGGGCACTGCTTCCTTTATGTTGGGCCCTCATGCCCAGAATAACTCTGCTGTGTCACACTGCGGGACTTAGAACAGGCAGAGGTGTTGGCGGAGGAGGGCTGGCTTAGAAAGAACTCCTGCCCAAGGTATTTCTAGCACTCACATGGAAGGCACCTCCTAAGTTTGCACCTGCCTTTGTGGAAAGCTTATGTTAAAGGGACTTTTCAGCCTTCATGGTGCCTGCTCAAAGCACTGCTGTGGACTGCTCTACTAGGGCTGCTCCACAATGTGCTGCAGATGTCATACCTCCTTGTAGAGGTCTGGATCAGGGAGCTGAAAGGCTTCACTTCCCTCAAATCTGGTCACTGGCTAACTTTGTAGTTGATGTGGCCTAAATGACCAGATGATTCAAAATACATAAAGCTTCATTTTAGAATCCAGAATGAACTTTCAGCCTTTTCCTGTTCAGAAAGCCAGTCTAATCCAGCCTGAGGTCAGTGAATGATAACCAACGTTACAGAGGATCCCACACTATTGGCAAGGAACAAGCAGGGAAAAATACGGAAGATCAAAGGCAGACTTTGCAATAAGCAGAATGTGAATTTGCAGATACTACAGTCAGGAGCAACAGTCAAATACGTTCTCAGTATTCAGAAAGAGAAGAAATAAGATACAGATATAAAATAAGTGTAAAGGGTCTGTCTGGTGGCAGAGCAAAACTCTTCTGGATCAAACTAGACAAAGATTTACTTGTTTTGGTGAAGACACCTATCTCTTACTGTTAAAAGACAGATATTAGAAGAAAATGCTGACACAAAAATGAAGATTAAACGTATCTGTTTTCCCTAGATGTTGTATCCCAGACATAGTAATAGCTGACAATAGGCCTAAATTTAGTAGATATGGATTTTTAGCAGTAAAAAGAAAGATTAAGTATGAAAATGCTCATTATCAGCCATCCAAATGGTTGGTAAAGAACAAATGTCAAGCAATGCAGAATATTGAGTCAGACTCACATCTGCATTTAATACTGCTGTGAAACAATGCCAATGAATGCAGATTGTCACCTGTTTTGTTCAGTGAAAAGCAGAAAGCAAAACTGTCTACACTGTTGGAACCAATGTCAGAGTTACTGGGGGCATGAAGATAAATAGAGACAGGCAGAACAAAACTAATTAATGTGAGAGTCAGCACTCTGGCCATACCAAATGAGGCAGTGTTTCTTGATAGTTGGAAAAAAAAAGATACAAACAGCAATAATATTACCAGGAGATTAGAGGAGATTTCCCCTCTCTATCAAACGTAAACAACATCTGTATCTCCCCTCCACCCCCCTCCCCAGTTTTTTTTTTGTTTTTTTTTTTAAACTAAAGTATCTTGGACAGGTTAAACCATAACAAATTTAGATAGCTGAGCCCTACAACATGATGATAGACTCAAATTCAGTAGGTATAAGTTTGAGCAGTGACATATAAGTTCAGATGCTTATATCCAGAACTAATCCACTTATCTCTACCTGACCATAGTGATGTTGACACTCAGGAGGACTCAAAAAATTACAGGCACTTCAGGGATTATATGGGCATTGCTATTTATATGTATTTGAAGTGGAGTTCTATGATACACTCAGGCTGACGAACTGTTTTTTTATTTCTGACTGTACCTATAAAAAGTCCTCACATTGAACAAACTGAACCTGTTTATTGTATTACACACAAATTGCACCAGCTGCACTGACACAATTGGTTATAATCCAGTCACTGAAAGAAAGCAGTCTCTGCAGGGCTCCTTACCCTTGAATCACAGCTGAAATGCACATTGGCCTTATAACCTGCTTGCTAGTCCATCAGGGAAAGCGATGATGCAGCCCTTGACCCTGCTCCCCATCTCGTTATACACCTTTTAGGATGCAGGGAGACCCATTGCCTGCTCCTGTCAGTGTTGCTGGCATTTCCACAGCTGCAGTCACATTCTGGGTGGGGAGGACAAGGAAGAGATAGCAAGAAATAATCTCAGTGATTATGTGAGACGAAGAATACATTCCCTTAAATAACCTCCTCTGCCTGCTGAAGTTACCAGAGCATGGCTTTCTAATGCTGGCTAACGCCAGGTTAAGTTCAATAGTTCGCAGCTGCGTATTTTGTTCGAGATCTGTCCTTAATTGAACAGTAAACTCAGGGATGGCAGATACATGTAATATCTAGTAGGAAAACACATCCATCTCAAGTGACATTTTTCAAAGAGGCACATATAATCTTGTTAAAAGCAGGAATCCTAATGGCCATTTGCTCCATCATACACCAGCAGCAGGTATGGCAGGAAAGGGAACAGCTGCTTAGTTGCTTCTGCGATCTATTTTTTCTAGATGTTTGTATGTTTGGGAGAGTGGTCTGGCCCTTTTGCAGCTCTCAGATGAATCACTCTGCTAATGGACTAGCAAGAGCATGGATAACATTATCAGCGATGCAGACCATGGTTCCTATATTGCCTTAATACAACTCCAAACCAATCTGGTAAATTACTTTCATTATAGGATTTAGAGAGTATCCCATTACAGATCAAGCTTTTGGTTAAATGTCATTTCTTTGAAAGACGTATTTGGTGTCAAGGTCTGCTTGGCAGTTTCAGAAGAGGCTGAAACAGAGTCCCAGACTTCCTTATTTAATTCTCGAAGTTCCACCCATAGAGTGGAACCATGAGAGCCAGTGAGAAATTCTTTCATCCACAGAGGAGTGCTAGCTAGACAGTTTTTCACTAATGTCTGTCCCTGGAGAACTGTAAACATGCAAGACTCCCGGTCATATACTGAAAATTGTTTCTAGACTGCATTAGGTAATTCTAAAATTAAAGGGACTATCTACCATTACTATTATGCTAGAAAAATAATTCTATATATAGGCTGCTGTTAAAGAAACTGACATTTCAGTATCTTTCTAGTGGTTTTCTCCTGACACTTCAGTGAAACTGCAGAGCCCATCCCAGCTGTAAAAGTACAACCAGTCTATGTGGCGTTTATTATTGCATAGTTCCTTTCCTTGCTCTGAAAGCAGATCTAAATAAAATAATTTTCCATTGGCACTTGAGAAAAACAGTCCTGCAACAAAACCCAGCCATGAAAAGGCTTGCATTTTTATTAGAAAGTGTAAGTGTTCTTCTTTTTTAAAGAAAATAAAGACATTTGTGTCCAGCCTATGCTTTTTTACAGAGTTTCTATTAAGCATTTTTACTTTATAGTTAATAAAAAGAGGCATTTCATTTTAGCAAAGTCCTAGTATATTAAAACTAATGTGATATGGCATATTAGAGGGACTTGCCAGTATTAACTATCTTTACATGATAATTTATTCCATATTTAATGTTTAGTGTTTGCAGTATATAATACAGCTAAAGCATATGGTGTTGTTTTATTCAAACAGTAAACTATGTGATCATTAAAAATATATGGAAATGTAAACATCATGTCAGAGTTCAGTGTTTCAGAAAGGAGCTGTTAATCCTTGCAAACAGTCTCATTATAAGAAGCCAAATCAATTAATGATTTTGTTTCCTTATGTATATACTTAGTATTATGTATCCATTTAGAGCAATTAATTTGGTTATATTTCAATTTTATATATATTTACATTCCTACATTATTATCAAAGAATGTGTCATTTTTATTTTGATTTGATGAGAAACAAAGATTGGCAGAATCTGTTTAACTACTAAGCTGGGAGCTGAAATCAATCTCCATTTCACTTGAGGATTGAAAGCAAAAAGCTTCTGGCTCTACAGCAGCTTTGTCAGCCTTGGTAATTTGCATTATGTTACCCATGATAGTATGCACAAGGATCCATTGCCACAAATGCAATTTAAGAAAACACTTTCGGTTCTTTTTACTCCTTTCTCAGTATTTTCAGGCAGCTGGAGTGCCGGTTTGTTTTTTTTCTCTTGCTGTAGAGAGATTTCTTATTACTTGTATTTAATTTAATAAAAAAGCACCTTGAAAAGTAATAAATAAGTTGAGTTCCTAAGAAAATCTTTTCAGGGCTTTTCATGTAAAGGGAGGAAGCAAGAGGGATTTTGCTAGAACATGGCAGGCACATTGCTTTGGAGACTGAGAGCCTCCATTGAGCCAAGGAGCAAGGAAAACCAAGGCAGGTGCTCTGGGAGCACTTTTCACAGCACCCTGCACGTTCCGATCAATGTGGCACCACCTGGACCACTTCTAAGCATAAGCTGGCTACTGAGGCTCTGTGCTCTGTGCGCTTAATGGTAGCCTTAGTGTAACTTTATAATTTTTTTGGCTATGGGCCTTTCAGGAAGATGTGGACAGGTGTACGCAGGATTAGACACTGTTAGACAAAAATGTCTCCATCTTTACTGAGGTCAGGATTTCATCCACAGAGCCTGAAGATTCAGTACAAGCCAGGTACAAGAGTTAAGCAATACCAATAGAATGACTGTCTCCCAGCTCATCAAACACTGCTGTTGACACAAGACTCTTTAGCTATTTCATCAGGCCACCTGAGTGTTTAACATTGTGGAGGTATCTCCCTCCAAATCTAACTTCCGTTTCCTTACTGGGTTCCTGCAACTCAGCCTTACCATCAGCAGCACAGGCAAAAATGCTCCAAATATCCCAGCTGTTCAGACAGTGAGCAATCCCAGAAAATAGACAAGCCTTATCTGTTGCCTTTAGGCAGAAGGCCACTGATAACACTATACTCAGGATTTTGCTCCAAGGTACAAAGAGAACAATGTAATAGCTTGCAACTTAGCCAATGCCTGCAAAGTTAGGTAGCCTTTCACCATCAAAGTGGAAGCTCTCTGCTTGCAGATGAGAGTCATGTTCCTTCAAAGGAAAGCCTATATCACAAGGGAGATGGTGAAATCTGGATGTCTTTCTAGGAAATCACAGATTCTGCTTTGTCCTAAATGGAAAACTCAGGATTGGAGTGACTGGGTGAAAGTTTAACTCTGAACATAAGTTAAAATCAAATTAAAACTCAGTATTTAGTTACCTGTGTGAACAAGTGAAAGTCTGTTTAGGAAGTCAGCTATAGTGATCTAACTAAATCGACTAACTTTAAAGTCTCTGAGCCTGGGGTTGTGATGCCCCATTTTGTTGTCAATTGTTTGTCCTTAACACTATGCAAATTCAGCATGAAAATTTCTTTCTTAGAGCCATTTAATTTACACCATCCATTACCCTTGCCTGCGTGACTGACAGTTACTGCATGATGTCTGGTAAGTTGTGCTGGCGGCTGGGAGCCAGGAGACCTAATGTCTATAGCTGATGTTACTATCTTTGGTAAGTCGCTTCATCTCTTCTATTGCATTCACTTAATCATGGTCATCATCCTCAATTGAGCTGTTTGAAGGGACTCTATTATTACAGCTGTTACACCCAATGCAACAAGGCTTGAATTATTTTCAGGGAACACAGCAATACAAGACTGTGAATTATTAGGTAGCATGTCTAACCTAAACTATTTGGCAGATACAGTCACAGAGTTGAATATCACACCATCCAGGTCTTTTTCCACCCAGTCAGAAGAGTAGATAAACAAAATATTTGCTGCCTATACTGAAAAAAAATGTGCCTCACCCATTGTGCAGCAGAAATGGAGAGGAACAGCTGATTAATTTTGCCCCTTCCTGGATCACTATCTTTTTTTCTTTCATGGGCCTGATCCGAAGTCTGGTGCTGCTGGCTGGGGGCTTTCCCTTCTCTTTGTTCCCTTTCCAAGTAGCAAAATGTTCTCCTAGTTGTCCTAGGGATCTTCTAGCTCACTTACACTGCCCTGCTGAAACTATTGGAAAACAGGTAGCAAAGCTGACATAGAGCAAGCCACAAATCCTGTTTATTACACAAATTTACACCATGTAAGTACGCTAGACCAACCATCCTTTTCACTCTTGATACTTCCAAATAGAATCCAGTGATACCTTTGGTATTCTTGAAAAAAATAAGGATGCTGACTTAATGGGGACAAAGAAACTAATCCAGGAAACACGAGAAACCTCCAATGCAATTTCTTTCATGTAGAATCAAATGTTAATGAGAACTGTATTAAAAGTTTGACATGGTTAAAGAGACATTTTAAGACCTTCAGCCATTAGGACTAAAAGTCCTAAAAAGAACTATGGGACATCTTGCAAGAATGTCTCTAACAAAGGCATCAGATAATTTTCCAGCTTTCTTTTTAGAAATCAAGTTTTAGAGTTGTTTTGGATAGTAGCATCCTAACATTTGAAACTGAAATAAAAACTTGGGAATTCACAAATCTCTTGAGATCACTGCATTTATTTCACATGAGCTGCAGAAAAAGAAAATATTCCAGGTCCTCTAAATCCTCATGCTAATCCATTTTCAGCCCTGTTATAACAAAATGTTCAAATGCGCATACTTCCCCAAAAGATCTCAATACTGAAAGGACCATGTGTTATTTACTGAGCTCTAACCGTGCCTGACACTTGATAATTCATGAAGAGCTCCCTACTTAGAGGTGTCTCTGAGTAACAGGCAGAAAGTCATGGGCAGGAAGAGGTCAGAGAGTCCCTCTCTTCTGCTGTTCCTCCAATACTTTCACCCAGGCATTGAAACTGTTCTAAAGTGTCTGTCTCACTGGTGGTGTTCCCCGCCCAGAGCTGTGACTGTGGGCAGACACTGTGCTGCCTCCTCCCTTCCCTGGCACCTTGAGGCTGTCACCTCCCCTTGGCTTTTTGGCAATCCTGTAGCAAATATATGCTGCAGCCTCTAATTTGCCTGTCAGTCCTCAAAGTACTGCATGATTTTGGAGGAGTTGGTGTTGCAGAAGGTAGGTATATATCACTGAAAAAAGCACCTCATTTCACAGCTATTTTCCTGCATCCTTAATGCTAAATTTTAACGCCATTTTTCCCCTGTTGTAAGTCTGTAGCAAGCATAACTTAATTATTTGGCCAATTATAATATCAGGGAATATAACAACTATTACTTGAATGGGTGTTGAATCAGCACATTTTCCACTCCACAGTAAGCAACAGGAAAGAGAGAGAAAAATGCATTAACTGAGCAAAATCTAATAAACATAATGCTACCTACAGATATGTGCTATTTAATCCTATGAAAGGATTTTATGTTTCTGTTCACATGGTAATATCAGATATCATCTCTCTGAAGGAAGCAGTGACTTCAATGTGCAAGACCAACATCAGGAAAATAATGTTTTTATTTTAATATCTGCATGCAAACAGAATGTCTTTCTTTGTAATTCTTAAATGCATGGGGGAAAATAATACCCAGACATTAACAAATTTTAGTGGTAAATGCTGCCACTGCCTTCAGTCTGAGCTTTCTAGACATGTCTGTGAGCCTCTCTAGGACTCGGCACATCTCCTGTTTTTCTGGGTAGATCTTCCCAAACTGGGACTAGAGCTGCAGTGGGGTGATACCAGCTACGGCTATATAGAGAGTATGGATCTCTCTTCAGGAGTTCAGATAAAACATATCTGCCATACTTACTCTGCTGTTGTGGACAAGTCCAACAGTTGACAAATTCCCCCATAAATTCAGATGTTTCATCCAGAGAAGGATGAATAGAGAATTGATCAGAAGCTGTGCTGGAAAATGAGAAGAGGTAAAAGAAAATATCAGGTTTAATTTTCCTCTGTATACCTCACCTTGGTGGGGAAGGGAAGCAGAAAAGGGGATGGATATAGAAAATAAGCTAACTTAAAAACAAAACAAAACATAATTCAAAAGAACTTGCACTTCAGATTTGGAACAAAGATCTGCCTTTTGAACTGAAGTCATCCAGTGCTCCAGAAGTGTTAAATATCCTTTCATCATTATCAATTGTTACAGCTACATGTGATATTGATTATGTTAATAATCAGGATAACATTTTGAAGAGGAAGTGTTAGATTTTCTAACAGTGATTAGTACATTGATTGTGATTTGCTACACAATTACAGAGTTATTAAGGTGGTATTTGATTGTTTAACGTGACATTTTATAAGTCAATGACTATTTAGGACATCAGAGGGTCCAAGCTAGAACATTCACACCTGTAAAGTACAGAACATTTTCTAATTATAAAATTCTCTTATTAATGTTCATTTATGTAGAGTAATGAACCTCAAGTAGAAAGTTTCTGCATGTCTGTTACTGGAACTAAAGTCCACAGCAGGCATCCCAGTCTAAATATTTTTAAAAACAATAGCCACATTTATGGTGACCTCCTCTAACACCTGAATACATATTTAAGCTGAATTTATTATTATTCCTTCAATACAGGAATATACTTTCAGAGTCACGCATTATGTAGTCTTACCCAGACCGAAGTAAATAGGAGGGGTCCTTTTATTCAAGGACTTAATGCAAATCCTGAATTGGACACTTTGAAAAGTTAACAATTTTTTTTTCACTGCAGAGGTTCAAAATAAGAGCTGACTAGACTGATAATTGGTGATTTTTACTGCAGCTTGAAGTATCCACCTGTAGAAGACAACATTAAATATATCAGGCTATAAATTCTGATTTTTTCTGACCTATATCTGGATTACACATTTGTTTTTCTCATGAAAAATGGCTGATGCAAGAAAGATTTCAAGATATATCAAAATTGGGAATTTATTTATATTTAACACCGATAAAAC
Source organism: Nycticryphes semicollaris (assembly GCA_013400055.1). Taxonomy (NCBI): domain Eukaryota; kingdom Metazoa; phylum Chordata; class Aves; order Charadriiformes; family Rostratulidae; genus Nycticryphes; species Nycticryphes semicollaris. The sequence continues at coordinate 1,154,259 of VXBJ01002409.1, forward strand.
AGTGGACTTTTTTTTTTTAGTGTATATAAAAAACAAGAAAAATAAAGATCAGCTGTCACATTGCAAGCGACCCATTTCACATACTTGCAGCTAGCTCTGTGGGATCAGGTAAAACCAGATTTTTATCTTTTTTTATACATCCCTAGAAGTATGAGGGAATCTTGATAACACAACCATATCTAACTATATTTTCAAAAGAGTAAGTGCATGGTATTGTAACCCATTTCACATCTCCTTATTGCAAAACAAAAAATGACTATGCTGAATGTGTCACATTTTTTCAGAATGCACTATTACACTGCTCTTGCAGATGTTCCTTCTTCTTGGACATGTTTAGGATAGTGATGACTACTTTCATAGCCCAGATTCACACTGCAAAGTTTTAACAACTGGCGTACAGGGCCCAACAGACATATTTCAGGAAACTAGCAAATCTGTTTCTTTTTAAGCCTGATTACATGTCCTTCCTTGAATAGCACAAGGTCTCAGAAAACACATAGGCATTGATAAAACCTGCATAAATACTATACTGTGTCCCAGGAGCCCTCAAGAAACAGTCACAATCAACATTTTTATACATGATAGTGACAAAGCCAATCAGGATTTTTAACTCCACCACACTCAGATTGGAGACACCTATGTGTGTTTCTTTGCTATTTTTGAAATACCTCTTCTCCAGTGGTCCATTCCCAAAAGACAACAGCCCACAGAAGATCAGAGCACCACTTCAGTCTATGCTCTTGAATAATGCAGGATCATCTCAGCCTGTGGAAACCATTCCAACTCCCCTCCAAGGTCAACCAAAGGAGCAAGAACAGCAGTTCTGATGTTGCAAGGAGGACCAACACCAGCAGCTATGAGGGAGAGAAAGGTTGCCAGCAATCAGCTGGAGGAGCAGCCCTGGCAAAGCAGAAAAAGAATCCACACAACTTCTGAAGATAGCTGAAAACTGCTCTGACTTGAGAGCAGTCCCTCCTCTTCAGTGGTGTCTCCCACTTCATGCTTAGTAGCATTACAAATGTGTGAATGGGATGGATTCCTCTGAGGAATAGGAAAGGGTGTTGAGGTGTGTGGGGGACACTGCTGCAGGTCTCTGTGTTCTTGAAAAACACCACGCTGAAACCTGCTACCAAATGAGGACGAGGGACGATGCTTAGATAGAATTTTACCCTTTCAACATCTTATCCCCATACACAGCCCATATACCTGTCCTCTCTCACACCCTCTTTAAAAATGGCAGTCCCTTGTAGGGTTGAAAAATAAATGAAAGAACATGGAGAGAAGCTAGCTTATTTCAAAAACATGTCCTAGCTATGCAGCAAGAAACAGTGTGAGCCATCTGGTAGGGTTTCAACTGTTGAAGAACAGAAATACACAGGAAATACTTTTCATAAATTAGTAAAATAGTGGTCCACATCCCCAAGCATAACAAAATAAATGACGTAAGGACATAAAAGTGTGTTTAGTCAAAAGTTCACTAGTGACTTTAGCCTGAAGTCTTGCACTTCGTAAAGTCCCCAGTACTCTTGCACTAAAAAACGCAGAACTATTAAATTCAAGACCAATTCCCTCACTCCTAACAGACCAAATTGTTGCAGAAGATAGCAAAGGGAATACTAGCTAGACTGCTTTTAGGAAGAATTAATTTTGTTTGTATTGCATTGCTAGCAAGCAACAAGAGTCTTCTCTCCTTATGTAGCATTTCTAACATCATTGCTTTTTCAGCTGGTCTCAACAGCATTTGCCAGGAGATACTACTCAGTCCTTAGCTGCTACATTGCATGCTGGTAGAAAACATAATCACAACTTCATGTAAAAAAATGGCTTCGTGGGCAACTTGCACTTCTTCAGTGGTGCAAGAACAGGTAACAGGCAACTCTCAAATCCCCAGACTCTCTTCTGTGTTCTGAACAAGTTAAGTTTATTTCTTTTTTAGATTTTTTTGCACACACTAAATATGTGTGATAAAGTTCAGCATAAATATATGGGAACCAGTAGATGTTTTGTACCACCTTTTTCCTTCCTTCTGACATGAGCAACACATTATAACTATTTTAGCTATTTAGCTACAAGAAAAGTACCAAAAATAAGCAACAATTAAGCACCTGTTAAGACACAGTGGTAAAGTGATATTTTCCTCAGCTTCAGCACTCCTCAGTAACTCTGTTTGGTGCGTTGCCATTGAAAACCAACAGATGACTCTATTTTCTTCTCCCAGTCACCACATCATCTTTGTTATGCCAATTATTCGGCAATAGTAAGAAGAAATAGCACAAAAACTGCTTGCCTCAGAGAGAGGCAGGCAGGCTAGTCTGCTAACAGCATATGAAAATGTTCCCTGGCTTCAGGGTGTAGTAAGACAGCCCGGTGCCTCTAAGAGGAGCCTTAGGCTCACATCGGTGTAGTGTAGCCGGTTCCAGTATCTGCTTTGGACCACAGCAAGCCTGATATTCTGCACCCAGGTGTGGCTGCAGCGGACTTGACCCTGTCTCATCACCATATGATCATGTGGCAGTCACTGCTGGTATCCCTCTGAAACAAGCATTAGGCTGAAACACAGTCCACTCAGTACAACAGAAACCTCATGGCTGAAAAATGAAAGGAAAAGAAAAAGAAGAAAGTTACTCTTTAAGACTGTAGAATTATCATAGGCAAGTGGCCTGCACTGGAGGGCTGGGCAAAAATCTTCTCACTGCCCATCCTCCTGGGTGGTGCTTGACCTTCCAGGTTCCATCACCCCTGTTGCCTGTGAGGAACTCATGTGCACCACTTGCTTTCTCGTCTCGAAATATCCCATCAGCTTGTTACAGCAGTAGTAGTAATTTAAATTACACCAGATCTGGGTGAATTGTGTAGCTTAGCAGTATGTAGACAGCAGATACGAACAGGACTCATGACCATGGATGGGAGAGGTAACTGCTGGATGCCAGAGATTCTAAGTAGTGAAGAAAAGAAAATGTGGAAAGCCATCCCCACCCAACCATGATTTCCTCAGCTCTCCTCTGTGGTTTTTTTGTAAACCACAAAAAGCACATCCTGCAGGTTGCAATGGCAGAGGCCAGTTTGAAGAATGTTTGTGCTGTATGACCACAGCATACGAACCAGCTAGGAGACTGCACAAGGTATGAGCTCAAGCAGCAGAATTTGGTTTTTTTCTGAGTACACGTCAAAGTCAGCTGTCGCATGCCGATAAAATTTGTAGCAACAAGCTGTCTAGTGTAAACATAACCTCAGTCACACTCAAGAAACCAGTCCTATAGCCTTTCTCTGCTGGGGGGTAAAGCCATCATTGCAAAGTGGGAAAACAGCAAGAGTCAGACAAAATGTGCAATGATTTACAAATAAAAGGATAGAAGCATGGTAACAAATTTACTCCATATGGCTCAAACCCAGCTAATGTTTGGGATTATATCTCACAAAAATGTATACAAGTCATATAAAGAATTTCCCTCCCACACCCTTTTTCACCAAACAGAGATTTTCAAACTCATTTTCTGCTAGGTTAAGCTTTGTTTCCATCAAAGTCACTAGTACTCCAGTTTAACTTTGATGAAAAAGCTAGGCCAAATCCCACCCACAATGTTTTATTTACTAAATGTGGGGTGCTAACACTGATATCTCCACAGACACATGAAATCATAGTTCCTCTGGCATGTCCCTGGAAAATGAACTCAGGGCTTTCTAGCAATACCAAGCCTCAAATAAGAGCCTGTTTTAGCTCAGCACAAATTATCTCTTTGTATGAATGACTTCCCACCAATCCTAGTTACAGATGCTTAGAGAAGGATTTTGATATTACACTAATGCATTGGGGAACCAAATATAAAGAAATAAGAGAAATCAAACACCAACAAAAAAAAAAAAAAATGAACAAAGCCTGGACATGCTTGGCATTGTTTTCCAAATCAGCATTTGCTGTTTCTGCAGCAGCCGGCTCAGAAGCTCGGCCTGCAAGTCTCCTTTCCAAAATCTTGGTGAGCCAGGCTTATCAGAATGAAGGAGGAGAGATAGAACATAAAAATTGAAGTTGACAAATAAACAAACAAGTAAAAACACAGAGGACTAAATTTATTTCAGCCCAGTAGACCCTATTAACAAGGTAAATCTTATCTCTATAGTCTTAATAAAAGCACTAAAAGACAACTTATTCTTTTTCAGTACACACTGAAATTCCTCAAAATAAACTGTAGTTTGGTTGGAGATAGAGTTATTGTGGACCATAATTACATACAAAGAAAATGGATATATCTAATTTGAAAGCTTTCTACACCGAACTAAAATGCAATACTGAAGATAATTACTTTGATCCTTAAGTCTTTTCCACAAAGACAAAAATCTTGCCAAGCTGAAAGTTGATTCCACAATTTTTAATGTCTTTTAAGATAACTCATTTCCTCCTGCTACCTCCCACCAACCAATAAGTCCCTGATTTTTTAAACTAAATACTTAACCCTTTTTTCTTGTCTTTCCTTTTTTACTCTCCTTTTTCATCTCTCTTTTCCACTACTGCAACTACAAGTAACACTTAACATAGACTTATAGAATGGTTTAGGTTGTAAGGGACCTTTAGAGGTCACCCCGTCCACCCCCCAAGGACATCTTCAACTAGATCAGATGTCTCAGACCTCTGTCTAACCTGACTATGACTGTTTCCAGCTATGGGGCAACTACCACCTCTCAGGGCAACCTGCATCATATATCTAGCCTGAATGTGCCCTTTTTAACTTAAAATCATTACTCCTTGTCCTATCACAACAGGCCCTGATAAAAAGTCTGTCCCCATCTGTCTCATAAGCCCCTTTTAGGTACTGGAAAGCCACTATAAGGTCTTCCTGGAGCCTTCTCTTCTCCAGGCTGCATAACCCCAACTCAGCCTGTCCTCATAGGAGAGGCACTCCAGCACTCTGATCATCTGTGTGGCCCTCCACGGGACCCTCTCAAACAGGTCCATGTCATTCTTGTACTGAGCTTTAACTGGAAAATAGTAAAAAGGGGGGGAAATGAAAAATATTTTTTTTGGGGTGGGGGTATTCCCCTCTAATTATATCTACTTTTTCCAAAATCCTGTACAGTTAATTGCCAGAGGGTTGGTTTTTTTTTTTTTTTTTTGCCATAGGCATTTTAATGTGAAGTTGAATGCAATATAACAACAGTGATAGTCTTTTTCATTGTTTCTTATCCTGAAATAATCTAGCTACTTCCTCTGATATAGGAAGCTCTGATGCTGCAGTAAGGAAAAGTAATTTTTCTTTAATTTTATGGTCAACAAGGGCTGATGTTGAATAGTGCACATGGGAGCTGCTGAGGTCAGGGAACCATGGCATCTTTAGAGAGGCAGCTGGCAGGGACAAGGCTTACTGGTTCTTCACTCACACTAAGTTGCATAATACACATTTAGAATTATTTCCTGATAGCCAGAACTGAGACACTACAGACCTAGTTCTTGGAAACCTTTTCCTCTGACAAAATGTACCCAGGAACCTTCTGATGATCTGTTGACGTACCTTATTTTCGATTTGGAAAATTAAAATATGAGTTGGTACACAATCCTGCAAAAGTTGCTGACCTTTCCAAACAGAAACTATTGGACAACAAAAACAATAGAGCTTGTAAATGGATCTAAATAGTTTAGCCAGGTAGCCCAAGTAAGTAAGATCCAGGTGATTACAAGAAGGGGTGTGCATATGTATGTATGCATGCTTATGCACTTTTTTTTTTGTGTGTGTGCCCTTTTGCTCTCCATCCTCCCTGTAGTCTTTGAGACTTAGTAACTAATATATTTCGCAGGGGAATAAAGCTCTGGGTGATACTTGTCTCCTACAATGTAGTGAAAAAGAACTTGGGTAATGAAGAAAGATCTTAGTAGAGCCTCTGCTGAGGTAAAGGTGGTAGTGTGAGCTCAGTGAGTATCAAATACCAAGCAATCTACATAGGACATCATTCTTGAGTCACAAATTTAAAGAAGAACAAGACCCCACTGTTCACGGAGGTGCTTTTTTCTCTAACTGATTGTGCTCCTGATGGATGACCTCCTTTTAATTTTGGTGAACATGCACTCACTGATGCATAAATTGACCTCAGTAGAACCAAATACTTGAGCACTGTGAAAAGCACAATGTGCAGGTTAGTAGACTGAACAGTTTACGTTAATGTGCTACCTGTTCAACAGCTGGCTAAAAACTGTCAGTTTACATGTTACTGATGTAGGAACAGTTTGTTCCAGTGCTATAGCTGATTTTGAAGTAACAGGTTTGGTGTGAGGTACAAACGGCAGCAGAACGTGGATTGACTTTTAAATGTATCTTTGAAATAGGAACCCAGGCTTTGTTTGGATGCAGAGTCTAATGTACCTGCCCCCCACTCCACAGGAACGCCACTGGACCACATTCCCACAGAGGGATGGTCATAACCACACACCTCTAACATGCCTGGTTGTGCTACCCTTTTTCCTCATGCAGAGTATGTGAAGCAGAAAAGGTGGCTCATATGTTTGGTACTGATTCTCCCCTTTCCTCTGTAGGTTGTACTCTGTAGCTAAACAAGCAGAGGAATTGTCACCAACTAATGACTGTCAACCTGGGAGAAAAGGAAAATTGGAAAGCAATTCATGCTTGAGGACACAGGCATAAATTACTCCAGTTAAGCCACATAACAGCATGTCAGCAACGCCACAGGATCTCCCTTCATGCAGCTTCTACCCTGCCACAGCCTATGGCAAAGGATCATTTATCCCTTTGTCCCTACAAATTTCTGAAGCACAAATGCCTTCGAGGGTTGTCCCTGGAAAGAGGCCACATTCATAGGCCTGGAAGAAATCTTACCTGTGTATTTCCTTTTCCCCTTAAAGTTGAATCTATGATGGACTTTCATACAGGACCTACTTTCTTCATACATAATACAGGCTTTTACTATAAGGAATTAATGCATTAGCAGGGAAGAAGGGAATAATTTCAGCTCTATATGTTTCTTTGTTTACATCCATTACTTTAGGGAGAATATAATATTCTTATTTAAAAGTAACAAGAAAAAGGATTTTCAGGGAATGAGTGTTTCAAATATAGTACATCAACATTACTACAGAAGCATCCAGTGATCCAGTGCAATACTGTGACTAATTGGTTTCAAACATTTTGTTATTGAGCTGATACAGCATGGACATCACAAACAAAAGCTTCTGGTCCATTTTACAGACAGGTAAATAAAGACAAAGAAAACAGAACACAGGTCTGTGAATTCAGGTTTAGAACTTCAATGCATACAACAGTGAAACATGTTTTCCTGAGATGATACACAGTAGTAAAAAGTGGCTCAGTGGCTCTTAATTACAAGTGTGTTATTCTAGACCCACAGATTTTTTGACTGTTATATATTGCATTAAAATGAAACAATACAGCTTCAGGGGAGTAATTTGTTGACTTTTCTTTTTTTTTTCTGCTTAGAGACACTTGGAGATATAGAAGCGTCAAAAGTTTTGCTCTTTTATCAAAGACACAAGAAACTCATTGTTTAACATTGATTTTATGGTTTTAAACCACTGTTTTACATTTGTCATGTAAAGAAAATTATTCCATTTTAATTTTATACTTCTGCAGGTGAGCTAATGTCGTGGTTTCAGCCAAAATTACCAAAACTGGACTGACAGATGACCCTTCCTCTCCCCAAAAAGAAAGGAGAGTAAGGGGATAAGAAGATTTACAAGTTTAGACTGAACTAAACTACTTTAATGAAGTATTAATGCTAAAATAATGAAATAGACACAATATATACAAAACAAATCAAGCTCCCAGGATGATGATCACCTCACCAGCAGGCATCAGGAAAAGTCCCAGACTGGACTCAGTGACTGAGAGAAGCTGGATCCCAGATCTGGAGTCAGGAATGCTCGAATTGGGATCAGAGGCAGATGAACAGACAGGGTCCTCCTCAGATGTCGGCCATCAAAGAAAGAAGAACTGACCCTTTGATCTTTCAGCTTTTATACTGAGCATGATGCGGACGAGATGGAATACACCAGTTGGTCAATCTTAGGTCACCTGCCCTGTCTGTTCCTCCCTACAGATGTGACCCCTTGATGCTTCTCCGCTTCCAACCCTCCAACGGGGCAAATAAAGAAATTGTCTGACCTTGGTTGTTATAGCAATAAGTATAAGCAAGGGCCTCTCTGCACACCATTCCTTGGTATAATCAGGTCTTATCACTGTGAGATTGAACAGTTTTCTGAACAATATGCTGTTAATTTCAGGCATTAGTTAGTTAGAAGAGGCCCAACTGAAAAAGTAAAACTGTAAAACAGAAAATTGGTTTTGTTTTACCTCAAACCAGAACAGCTAAGAATCAGGCCCAGACTAATATGCAGTTATGTTGAGAGTGGGTCTACTTGTTCCAGTTTTTCTTTGCTTTTTTAAGAAAAAGGTAAAGGAGGGTTTTTTAGGAGCTTGGAAATGGTATTTTTCACAAAGAATCTGTTTTCATCAAACTTTAGTCGCTGTCCTGTTAGAAACCTGCATTTATTTGCAAGCAATGCAAATAGTTCTTCAGCCTGGGGACCATACAGTGAGACAGCCCCGAGCATGATGGAGTCCTGATGTCAGCTGGATGATACTTTAATAGAAACAGTAAAAAACAGCATAGTGAAATCTCAGCCTGGGAGGGACAGACGTTCTAATTCTCTATTGACTTTTTTCTTATTATTCCATTCATTTCATCCAGACTATGTAACTGACTTCGGTCTTAAATGATGAAGGATTTTTGGAGGATTTTCACTAAGCTTTCCCTAGCTGCTGGATTAACAGGACACTTGGGTGCATTTTTTTTTCCTGTAACACTAAGTATCCTGTCAGTTTTAATTCACACTGACCACTGCAATAGCATTAGTTCAAACGCAGTTTGTTTGGTGTGAGTGAACGCTTTACATCGTCTTTGACAGAAATTTCATTGCACAAGTACAATGCAACATTTAGCACTACTGAAACAAACAAATCACTGGGGCTACTTCATGTAACAGCGGGGACTTTCAGAAGAACAGGAGGGTTTCATGAACGGGAAGTGGCACTTCAGAAATGGCATTAGCAGAGTGAAGAAAGTTTAATTGAAAATATGGCAGTTCAAGATTAAAGGGCAGACAAATGTGAAAGTACTTCAACGTGAGTCCCTGCTTTCTGCTCAGCCAATTTTGAGTAGGCAAGCCTGAACTGTTTGCAAATACCTGTTGCTCCTTGTCCAGAAAAATATAACTTCATTTCTAAATAATTTTCCCACCCTCAAAATACATGGGTTTTTTTCTGTACCTCTAGAGTAGAAAGCATAACTCCTTAGCAACTGTCTCTGGAGTGCTTCTCTCTTCAGCTGGATCCAAGGTTATACCACCACTCTTTCCACAAAGTTGCAACGATGCCACAGTGCGTGTTAGCCCCTGCCAACGATTTTAAGTAACTAATTAGGAATCATAATAAAAGGAATATGGGCTGAACAGGAAAAGAAATTTATGAGTAGGCCTCCTTCTAAATGGAAAGTCTTAAAGCAGATCTTTCTCCCCTCCCCCATACTTTACATTTTGCATAGTCATTCACAAATCCTCACTTCCAGTCTTCTGCTGGTTAGTTCCTCTCCATTGAACATCAATGCTTTTCATCCTACAGTGTTACAGAAACACACTTTCCTACATCTAGCTCTATCCCTCTCTGCATGTCTCTTAAGCTTCCCTCCAAAAATCTCTTCTCTTCATAATGTGAAGTTAGATAGGAGTGCTGGATGCATTTCATCCTTTACAGACTATTCTGTTCCTCTATTCTTGCCATTAAAAAACCCCAATGTTTCACTAGAGAATATTTGACCATATTCTACTTAACTGTCAGTTCCTACTGGAGCTCCTTAGTGGGCCCCATTTTTTGCTCACAGTATGGTTTCCCAGGCCAAGGCACCGTAGGAGGGGTGTGACAGCATGCACATATTGCCTGCGACTGCCTGCGGTTCCCTTCTCCCACGGGGAGGGAGAAGATTCCAGTCGCCAGGGATGTCAATCAAGTGTTAAATCTGCAATAGCAAAGCATACTTTTAAGCCAGACATCTATTTAATAATGCTTACTCCTTACTCAAAATTGCAGACAAACCTGTCCATAATCAGATAACATGAAAAAGACTGACAGATGGCTGGTGATGTCTGTACCTGCCCCCTTCCCCCATACTTTGCCAATTCACTGCGGTTTGCAAGTGTCTCAGAGAGTCAGCCTCTGAGAAAGAGGCATGTTTTGTTTGCACTCCTGGGCAGGCTGTTGAGTAGTGAGCGTAACCTGCTGGTTAAAGCGAAAAACAGTTAACAAAAGAGTTCAGATGCTGTTCCTGGCCACACAGATCAGTCATGTGTGCCGCCCAACTTCACTGGTGGTGGTTGTGCAAGTTTGGGGAATTTTTTGTGATGATACTGAAAAACCTCATATTTTAACTTTTTTTTTTTCTAGGTTTGTGAATAAAGAAGGTTCTGCAGTGGAAATTACTTACCTTCGACAGCATTGCTGCAATTATCTTGAAATTACCAAATCAAATAAAAACTCTGCAAATAAAAGCTTCCCCACTTCCAAAACCCAGAAAAGCATACTGATGTTTATAGATGTTCTGAAGGAACTGTTTTCCATTAAACTCATGCTGGTACTCCACACATGAATAAGGTCTGATGCTTACAAGCTGTGTCTGTCATGCAGTCCACCTGCTTTGTTCATGTCAGACCAGTACTGCATCTGAGCTAGTGAGGTTATTCATTGGTAATGAATAGAAAGACACTATTTAAAACACTTTTGACTAATGCAAACCCAGCTAAATCTGAGTTGGTAAATTTACTAGCACCCAATATTATATTATGGCTCAACGAATAATTAGCCAGGACCCTTGACAGGCTGACAATATATGAACTGATATGGCAGCCTTTTTCTGCCATTTCTATTGAGAGATGACTTCAGGTGTGTGGGTGTTTGATTAGTGTTTGTGTAAATTGTTAGACTGATAGCCCTAAAATATGAAACTCTACCTTCAAAACTGAGCACAGACTAGGTCTTTTTTAAAATGCTGTACTGTGCATTGAACAAGGCTTGAGGGCTTATTGATAACAGCAGGACAGGAGAGTGACTTGGTGCTTATTCACCAAGGAGACAGCTAAGAAGATATTTCTTTGCAATGTAGAAGGTATGAAAATACCTGGGACGCAGTTCACATATTTGATATATTTATGTTGAGTACAAAATTGGTTATTTTAAAATTAACTTACAAACTTTTGGTGTTGTACACCTATATTTGCTTTACATTTTACTTCATCCTCAAGAATTGGGTATCCCTATAGGGATGTCTTAGTGAAAACACTGAAGAGGAAAAGCACAAAGCAAATTGAAGCCAGTTTTTCAAATTCACATTTGTTCAATAGCCTAATCCAGAAAAGTGTAAACTGACTGATTAACTAATCAGAGTATCCCAAGAAATGGGAAACTTGACTGTTTGCAGAAATGGAGAGTAAAAGAGGGACATAAGCAAAAACAAGATGACAAAAGGGCCTTGAAATTTTCAGTGAGCATCTGAATTTTATGAGCCATCCTCAAACCTAAGGAGCATGTGTTACTCAACCATAAGTAATAGGACTGCAGCTGAGCTCTCAACTGAACTGTAATAGAAAGAGAAACGTAGCATGGACAGAGGGCATATATGGTTATTTTCTTTTATTATTCCCTGCTTTCTTGAATTCTTATTAGGAAATTAATAAACACATATGGTTCGGAGAACAAATCCAGGCACTAGGAACTTTCCAGAGTACTTTTTTTTATTATTATTATTAATGGTAATTATGCCTACAGGTGAAGTAACAGCTGAGTGACTCAAACTACCCTGCTGTTTAATTTAATCAAAGGAGTCCTGAATCCTTTAACAAGACCTTTAGAAAAAGGACAAAGATAATTTTACCCATTATTGGGTTACAAAGAATACAAAGAATTTATTTTATAACACCTAATGTATCCTAAAAGTATATGAGGAGAGAAAGACAAAAGGAGAGGAAATCAATAAAGCCACTTGAAGGCATGTTGATTTTTTTTCCCCTGAAATTTTATAGCATATTTTTAATCTAGGTGGCTTATACATGCTACAAATTACTCAAGACAATTTTGTGTTAAATTCATAAATTGCGAATTTAACAGAAAGAGCATTTGATCGTTACTCGTCTCTAGAGCATGTAATAAACAGCAGGATGAGGCAAAACCCCACCTACCAACACTAAATCTTAGGAAGCTGGGCTCAGATTTCATTATTTTTGCTGTTCCAAAGCCTGAAGCTTGCAGAACAAACTCTTGCAGAAGTTGGAAACAAGAAGCAGCAAGAAAGATCTACCAATCTTCAGAGTATTCTGTCTTCTCTGATGTCCCAATATATGGGAAATTTGAGACTACACAATAATTTGAGAGGTTAGAACAAACGTGGTATTTATTAAAGCTCTATCTCACTCAGCATAAGCATGGACATTGCTCCTCACACTGGTTATTTTAGCCATGGTGGAGAAGTTACACAGTAACACAATATAACCCCCCTGCCCTGATGCTTAATTGCCCAACAGCTCAGGTACATGCCACATGGCTCTGGTTCCCTCACCACCCAAACCTGAGCTTAGCAGGGCCCCTTCCCTTAACTGTATCTGGGCATTTTGAGAGGCACAACAGAAAGGTAAAGGCTACACTCCTACAGTCAGACAGCAGGTCAGTGGCAAACATAGGAATAGAATACTTTTCTACCCAAAACACCCTTCTTTCAGAGTCCAGCCCAACACAGAAACTCAAAGAATTAACATCTGTGTCAACCTTTCACTTAATGAATTCATTGTAGAAATTTCTGTTCTGCTAAAGGCTAATTAAGGTCAAGCATATCACACTCTATATAGCATGATTTGTTAAGTCATGCACTCTCTGGAGGAGCAGGATTGGTTTCCACAGGACACTTGGCAGTATTTTTTTCAGACTACTGTCAGAAGTCTCAAGCAATACGGGAGTTTAGTAGTTCCTTTCCAAGATACTTCAGATGCCTTGCCACCTGAAAACTCTAACGATTTTTGGCTTAAATGTATCTCTATTTAAGTTTTATATCCCTGTGCCTTTTGATCATGCTTGGGTGCATCATGTCACGTTACTTTCATTCCTGGATGTTTGCACACTTCAAACATGATAGCTTGTTATAACATTATTTCTCCTTAGCCTTTACCTAGTGATACATTGGATTATTGAATCATTCCAATATTTCATCTGAGGTCTTTCCTTCCAATCTCAATATCTGCTGCTCCCTCCTGAACTCCCTCCAGTTTGTTCCTCTTTCTGGAAATGCAGTGCCCCAAACTAATTCAGCAGGAAAAATTCAACATTCAGTGTACAATAAGCTACTGATTCACTACATTTTCCTTTGTATCTCCATTCCCCGTCTCCCATTTTTACACTCTTCTGAACATCAGGGCATTTTTTGGCATCTCAATATAATAACCAGATGCATTTAACATGCAATCTAACCCTTGATATACAAAACATTGAATGTGGTGAGCTACCAGGACACATAAAGAAATCTGGCCCTGCATTTATATGCCCATGGATAAAGCTGAAACCTTTTGCAAAATCTGCACCACCACAACACTGTTGGAAACATTCTGAGGCTCAGTGCCTGTTTCCACCTTCAATCTGAGAGCAAAGATAGGGATGATATTTCTTAAGTGCTATGAATAATCCACGTATAAGGACAGGAGCATAAAGGAAGCTAGGATATACTGCTGTTTCATTATCAGGTGTGAATAAAGCGACAGTGTTGGTCAGAACGGACAGGATTGTGGGGCACATTGCCCCTTCTCCCTTCCCATGAAAAGACATCTCCCCACCCTGGACCTCCTCCTGCCTGCCACCTCAGGCTTCTCCCTAGTTCTTCCCAGAAGGGGAAAAGGGTGGGATTTCAACACCGGCAAGTCACTCCCTCCTGGCACAAAGTAAAACTTTGAAGCCACACAGGCTAAGTGCACAGGGAAATGGCATCTGCTGTATTTCTACAGGCAGAAAATGTATACTTCAGGAATAAAAATAATCAGCTAACGTTTATAAGCAAGTTGTTAAACAAAAGTTGGGGGTCTCCTGCTTACCCATGCTCCTGCTAGACAAGAGGCGCCTGGAAGAGACTGGAATGAGGAGACAATAAATTTCATGGCACACTCCTTGTCTACACCTGTCTTGTGGGACAGACTGAGCACCCCAGCAAGCCCAATTCCACGGCAGCAGTCACTGGAGGAGTTGCTGGGTCACCATCCAGAGTTGTGGCAGGAGGCTGAGTAATGGGGACCTGCATGTTGCCACTTGACTACCAGCCTCTGCCCCTGGGAAGAGCCTCAAAGAAATCCTTCCTCAGCTCTGTTCCAAGATTGGACTAAACTCTCCAACCCCAAGTATCACCACATTAAATTAAGGGTGCTGGTTTTACTCTCTTGAGCACTGGGATAGGTCTGCCTGGTTCAGGTGCCTGCTGCTCCGGCAGCTGCGTTTCACAAGTGTCCAAGAGGAAGCTTTCCGCAACTGCTTGCTGTTGCTCGAGTCTGCATATCCTTTATCACACTCCTTTTAAAATGCTGGTATTTTCCAAAGGAAAACAAAACATCCTGTGCTATCTGGAATTTTCCATGGTTACAGTTTGCCCAGAGGTGACTTGTCCCTCCAAGGAAATTTTCAGCATTATGTAATTATTTTTTTTTTAAATTCTGTTGTTTGTAGCCACAGAGGCAGGCGGATAAATGGAGAGACAAATAAATGAAACAATAGCCTGAGATTTTTATCAGAGTGCAGAGCCAGGATGATTCAATGATCAAGACAAATGCTCTGGGAAGTTTTAGAGTTTTGTTAACACAGGATTGTTGAAATTCCAGGATGATGAGGGGTCATCCTTGAATCTTCCTCACAGAGGAAAATGTAATTTTAAGAGAGAGGTGTGACTGGAAATACCTAAAGGGAATGCCAATTTTATTTTTGAGATCCTGTCAAATTGTGCTTTCATAAAAAGCTACATGTTCTAGCAACTACCCGAGGATATGTTTTGTTCAATATTTAGAAAAATGCACAAATATTAGTAGTTTAAAAAGCCGCAACTTTGAATCCCATTGTTAATGGTTAAATAAACAATTTAGTTGTAACCACTGCTACCTTTCTGAACATTTGTGTCTCTAAGCCCCATGCACCTTTTTTGAAAGTGTGTTCACTCCTCACAGAAGCAGCTCTAAACTTACTCTTCTCACTGTTCTGTAATATAAGTATTAGACATTACATATTTTGGTGTTACTGTATAATTCTTGCACATACAGATAATGTAATAGTACCATTTATAAACAATATGGTTACTCAAACTGCACTATGTGTACATACAGTCTGCAAAAGAGTTGGGGGTCTGGTTCAGCAAGATGAACAAGACCATTCTGTCATAAATATATTTTTATTGCAAGGTAGTTTGTGTGCCGACAATTTAATTACTTGCTTGAGCAATAAAATTTCAACAACAGTAAAGACTGGCCAACCTACCCATTTCTCACTTGATTAACCTGCTGAAACTCAAGACACCTGTTCCAAACTAACAGATTTTTATAGAATGAGTATCAGAAGACTTGACATTTTGCCACCATCCTGGCATCATATTTCACTTAAGACAATTCACCCCCGCCCCCCAAAATGCCTTTCATTCTGTGTGACAGATACATTTGCCTGGAGCTGTTATCAAGAAGAATGCAGAACAACTTGTGAAAAGACAGAATATTTTTTTAAAGATATGATCTCAAAGAAAAAACATAAAATGGAAAAGTATACTGATCAACCATGTCCAGAGGCTAAAAGGCTAAATCCTGTTATTATTGATCTACTTGGGTTAGGAATTCAGGAGATACATGTGTTTCTTTGCATGTCTGTGCTCTACTGGTTTGTATAGTGTTTCTTCTGGGACATAGATGAAAAGCTAAATTCAAGGATCTCTTCTAAATTCATCGTTTATTCTTAATATTGCAGATGCCCATGACTTGGAAGATACCAGAGCATCTTCCAAGGCATTACATTACATCCTACTGAGGCAAAAAATTACTCAAAAATGGAGGAAAGAGCTGTTGCTTTATCTTTGCTGTTTGAAAAATATTACAAGCCCTGCATCATGGGATTTAGAGCATCAATCCATCTGCTCTTGTGGTTCAACTCACTTATCTATTGAGATCAAATTCTTAGCTGAGGGAATTTCAAATAAAATTAACCTCCTGTTTCTCTGGTATACCCGTTGGGGATCACTTTTCTACTCTACAGCCTGGGAGAACTCATGATGTGAGTTATCCTTCAGGGTTTGCTCTGTGCTGCTTATGAAGTAACACTGGAGTGGCAGGGAGATTTCTGCACAAGCTCGTCAGTGGTACTGTCCCAGCAGCAGATTTCAGTCACAAAGGAGCAACAGTTTATTCCATTACAATAAAAATTCAAAGTAAATACAGTTGTTAATTATTTCTGAGCCTGGTAGCAGCAGGTACTATTTACTGAAGAGTTCATGATGAAAGAGAACATAATGAGACAACCATGTCCAAGACAAGACACTCTGCACTTACCACCAAATTCATGTTTTTATTATACCCATCTGATTTTCTGATGCCATCACATGCCCTAATTCCCATCTGACACTATTACATGATTCACGTTTTCAAGAATTTGATTTCATCAAGATTTGGCTTTCAGTCACAAACCCTCTTTAAGCAAAGCCAGCACTCTGACACAATTGTGGCCTGATATCATTGGAAATTAAAAAAAACCAGTATCCAAGCTGAAAAAAAGCTTTCAGTTGTCCACTACCAGTATGCTGAAGCACACCTTACACAAGTTCCTTGTGTAACACACAATTAACACTGCATATGGATGAGCCATTGAATAATTTCATCTCCCTGAAGGAAACACCATTGTCCAATTTTTCCTTCAGAAGTTCCAGATTCCCCACAAATACACCTAAGATTATATGTATTACATCTTGCCCCTAAGGGTCAGTATAGCATACCAACAGAAGAAATACAGCTTATTGCCAACTTTCTGCATGCATCATATACAATTCTGTTCCATGGGCACTTACTGACCGAAATAATCTCAATAATAAAGGTGAAAAATATATATTCCTAGAAGACTATTATCTGGAATGACATAGGATGTAATACCCCATAGCCATAGAGAATTGATGAATTTAAATGAATTAAACCAACACTGCTTGTGTGGTGACAGAAGGATACTGACTTTTTTTTTTTTTAAAAAATAAAAATATCTGTAATGAAAGCTAAGCTGTTATTATGTGTAAAGCAGCTGCAGAGAAAGTGATAGCATTAAAGGCATTAGAACAAAGATTATCTGCTCTCTGTAATTAAATCCTTTTCCCTGCTTTATACCAGATGACTCCTCAGGTCACATGAGCCTGATTCAAGCATCATCCTTGAAACTAGCCTGAAGAGGTTGGAGACTGTCACTGGAAACCCCTCAGCCTACAGGGATTTAATTGTCCTGTGGTTTCCATCCTGCTTTCTCTGTGTGGGAGTGGAGTGCAGTAACATTGATCCTAAAAGTACCTGGGAACAGGCTGGTCTTTGCATATTTTCCACTTCCCACATACCTTTTGCCAGTGACCTCTCATAAATTTGAGATGACAACACATAAATATAACTTCCTTGCCAGAGGGGGCAGACTCTTCATATCCTAGTTCCAATAGCTGTATGACAAAATACTACCTCATTGTCACTGAAGGGGGAATATCCATCTCCCACAAAGTGAGTGCAGTGCCAGGTCATTCTCTGCATAGGTTGTGGGGACAGAGGAGTGTGTAAGCACATCTGTGGCAAACACAGATACTTATCAATAGCTTATTATCAGCCTCTAACTGTCCAGGTTATGGGATTAGCTCCATGTCCTCTGATTCAGTTTACCTCTTCATCCAGCACCACCTTATCTTACCCAATACTCTTCTGTTAGAAGCAGTCACACAGGTTTAAAAACAAATAAAGGTTTTGCATGATCCAGGAAGAGGGGAAGAATGACTGCCGATAGCTCAAAGTGTGAACGAAAAAAGAAAAAAAACCCCAAAGTACTACTGTTTGGTGGCTTATATGAGCTGCTGATTTCAGTCTAGGTCACAAGGGGAAAAATCTATTCACATGGATGCCCTCAGCCTGGTAAGAGGGTCTCAACACTTGCAGGGCAGGAAGGCTGAACTTAGTTTTCCTCCATCTAGGATCCCCTTGGGTTAGAGCCGGAGGTGAAAAGAATATAATGATGGAGTCAGACCTGAATTGTACCACATCCCTTTACAGCCAGAAAATCAAAGGCTGACCCAGGCCACAGTCCTTCCACTCCAACTATTCTCCTGGTAGATGAAGCAGCCTCCTTCTGTTGCAGTGTTAAGAAAAGCAAATTCTGATATTTGCAATCTGTTTTCCTTTATAATCACACTCATTTTTCATCTTGCAAAGCAAGGTTGCCCCTTCTTAAACTTAGTACTGAAAAGGAAATAAAAAATAGAGGAAGTTTGATTTGGGACACACAACAGTTTGAGGAAATTCAGATATAAAATCCCTCTTTTTTATGCAGACAAAACAGGAGCATAAATGAACCAGCTCTGTTGCAGACAAGACTGGGGGAAAGCCTGGAGCCTCTGTAATTCATCTAGGAGCCATAGTAGTACTCATAGTGAGAAGGAACAGATAATGAAAGAATCCCAGTTGTCCAGTGATGCCCAGTGTCATCTGCGGCATGAAGCCAAGCTGGACTGGAAGCGGGCAAGCGTGTGCTACTCCTTGCAATTCAGTTGAAGTTCAATCTCTGCTCCCTGCTCTCATTTTCCCTGACCTGACCTCCCCACTTGCTCCTTCTGCTTCTCCAACCGTGTTCTGGATGGATATGGTGACTTTCCCAGGTGATCTTCACATCACCTCCATCAGCTTTCAGTATTCTCTAGATCTTTGGGATGCTTTATAATGAACACAATTTTTGGTGTGTCCTGACAGCACAATTTTTCAGTAAGAGACACACATATGGAAGGGGAGCCAACTGCAACACATAAGCCTATCAGGTAAATGAAGCCACCTCCATTGGAGGCAATTCTGACAAACTGGAGAAAGACAGAGCCAGAGCAAACACTGAAGTTTTGGACCCTTACTTTAGCTGGTGGCCCAAACAATAATTAACATGAGGGATGCTTTTTCTTAACCAGAACTTTTCCACCCAAGCTTACAAAGGCTAATACATTTTACAGAACTTCTTAGTATTTACTTCCAGAAATTTATTATGCTCCTTTTTGCCAAGCAGTTAAAGGACATTCTGAGAAGCCATTGAGATGTGTAAACCAAAACAGAAAACTGACAGGAGGAAAAAGAAAGTAAATGAAGTTTTGTGTGAATGTGTGTATGATATTGTGGGTGTTGTACAAATACAGTTTCCCTGTGCCATTGCTTCATGTTTAGAATTACAGAATGTGTTGAGTTGGAAGGGCCCTTTAAAGGATATCTAGTCCACCCTCACCTCCCGCAGTAATCACGAACATCTTTAACTAGATCAGATTGCTCAGAGCCTCATCAAGCCTGATCTTGTATGTCTCCAGGGATGGGGCCTCCACCACCTATCTGGGCAACCTGTTCCAGTGTCTCACCACTCTCACTGTAAAGAACTTCTTTCTAATGTCTAATTTGAACCTACCCTGCTCTAGTTTAAAACCATTGCCTCTTGTCCTATCGCTACATGTCCTTGCAAACAGTCCCTCCTCAGCTTTCTTGTAAGCCCCTGACAGAAATTGGGAGGCTGCTCTAAGATCTCCCCACAGCCTTCTCTTCTCCAGGCTTAAAATCTCCATCTGTTCACAGCAGAGGACTGCTCATTTGGTCCCAGGGAGCTAGGAGAGAAAAGCAGTTTGGCCCCACTGTTTTGCACAGCATGGCAACATGCTTCCAAGACAAATCAACAAAATCTTTTACATCTGTAATGTAGCTGACTACTTTCCTATGAACCATATTAAAGTGTGCCTACTGGAAATGGGGATGAGTGGGAATACATGTGTGTGGAGAGGCAGAGATGTGCATTTAAAAGCAGAGAACGAAGTAGGTCTCCTGTTAGAGAGGTTTATAACACATTTTATAACACATTGTAGAGACTGAAAGCCAAGATGAGCAGGGGTGGCAAAGACTATTTTCTTGTACCTTTTTTATAAAGACATGGTAAAATCAGGTATTCCAACTATTTAATCCACTAGCCCATCTCTGACACTTTGGCACAATGTATGTTGGTATGTTGACAAATTATGGATTAAGAGAGAGTTTATTTCTTAACCAAGGGACTTAAAGATTGGTTTATGCCTCAGAGAATGAAGGTACATTTGTACATTTTTATCCCACCTAAAGCAATAGAATATTTTTATGTATTCAAAGTTGCTTGTGGAATCCTATCTTTTCACTCTTCTTTATAGTATCTGGCAGCATACGCTACGTGTTGTAAATGTGCCACATTAAAACAAAAAAAAAAGCAATGAAAAAAACCCACCATCACAAACCAAAGCATATACTACTGCTTTCACCTACCTTCTTATTACCTTCTTACTTGGATTCTCGTAAAGGACTTTTATCAGTGTCAAGTCTCTAACAGATCAGAAACTGTATCTGGGGTAGACAGCAACTCCACCAGTATTCTCCCAGAATTTGTTCCATGAATGACATGCACTTCAAAGGGTTTTAAGTTCATTCAAATGTATACGTATTAAATTTCTGTGACAAAAAATTCCACTCCAGATATCATTCTGTATCACAGAATACAATGCATTCTAAAAGGGTATTACCTATTGCTGCCCCACACTCAAAACTGTGTGCTTTAAGCAGGTATATTTGACCTCACATGTATGGATTTCGTTCAAAACTGTCATAAGAGCCATCCTAGACACCACCATGTGTATCCCAGACAACACCATGTGCACATCAGCTGAAATACTTCAAGTAACAGTTCTATGCAATAGGACGGATTTCCTAGGAAAGCCTGAATTTTCTTATCTTCAGGACACAACCTCCAAGCTTATATGCAAGTCCAAACCCTTACCTGAAGTTACGGAGGGAGGTAGGTAGCTGTTTCATATCAGATGAACAAGAATTAGCTTAGGAAAGAGAATTTAGCTTAGGAAAGCTAAAGCCCTGATAAAATTAAATCTGTCCAGGGATGCCAAGGACAATAAGAAAAGCTTCTATAGGTATGTTGGTGATAAAAAGAAGACTAGTGAAAATGTGAGCCCTCACTGGAAGGAAATATGAGACCTGGTCACCTGGGATATGGACAAGGCTGAAGTACTCAGTACCTTTTTTGCCTTGGTCTTTAGTAGCAAGGGCTCTAGCCACACCACAAAAGTTGCAGAAGGAAAGGGCAGGGACTGGGAAAATTAAGAACCATTCACTGTAGGAAAAGATCAGGTTGAGGCCATTTAAGGAACCTGACGGTGCACAAATCTATGCATCGGATGAAATGCATCCACAGGTGCTGAGGGAACTGGAGAATGAAATTGTTAAGCCACTATCCATTATATTTGAGAAGTCGTGGCAGTTTGGTAAAGTTCACGCTGACTGGAAAAAAGAGAACCCCCCATTTTTAAAAAGGGAAAAAAGGAAGACCTGGAGAACTACAGGCTAACTAGTCTCAACCCTGTGCCTGGCAAGAACATGGAGAAAATTGTGTTGGAAATCATGCTAAGGCACATAGAAAATAAAGAGGTGATGGGGACTGGAACAAGATGATCTTTAAAGTCCCTTTCAACTCTAACCATTCTACGATTCTATGAACTTTTGGTGCTTTGGAAGGCTTTCAAACTTGTCGTTTGAGGACGCATTAAATGATTGAAGGACAAAAGGGACCTCAACATAAGCAAGTTTGAAAGCACCAGAAAAGTGTTTTTATCAATATGAATAAACTTATTGTTTTTGAGACAGTAGCCCAGTTAACCCAATGTTAAAATAGACATTTAAATCTAAACAAGGATGCTAATCAGATATGCAGTTAGACGTTATTTTATATTTTCTGCCACAAATCACCTCCCCTAGTTATTAAGTGTTCAATTTCCTATCCTGCTAGGTTTCCTCTGCCACATTTTCCTCTGCCTCCCTAGCTAGCTCACCCACTATCCTCCAGTCTCCTGTGCTCTGCCTTGTGCATTTCTATGGGATACATATTTCTGGCATATGACACACTTCTACAGTTTCTCTGTCCCCACTCACAGCATTGTGATTTGTCTTCATTAGTATCCTGCCCTCTCTCTCTTCCTGGTGTTTTTCCTCTTCATTTGTCATTGATGTTTTCCTTTCCCTTTATGTTGTTTAGGCTCCGCTTTTTTTTTTTTTCCCCATACATGCTTTCATTTTCCTTCTATTGTGATTAAGCTTTCATTTTAATGCAAATTTCAAAGCAAAATATTGTTATTCCCAAATGCTACATGCACATTTATATTTAAGCAAGACAGAAACACTTCTCATCCCTTACCTTTTGTTCTAGGTTTCCCACCTTGCTATGATGGTTTCTTTCTTCCTCTGGATTAATCTCTCATTTAATTCTTTGATGCTTTTTTCTTTAATAGCACAATTGTTTTTCCTTGATGATACGTTAAATTTCTTTTCTTTATCAGTACTTAAAGCTTGATTGATGTTGGACTCCTTTTGTCACCATTTTCTTTAAGTATCTCATTTATTCTTCTCCACACTTGGTCTGCTATTTTATTCCATCACCATTTTTAGAAGTACTTCTCAAACATAATACTAATGGAGGCCACTTATTCTCAGAGGGCCAAATACTATTATTATACTTCATATTGATACACATATGTGCATATACTATTATAAATACTTTGTATGTGCAAACACTAAAACTAGTAATGATGCACACCTGCAAGGTATGTTACATAAGATTTATTTAACTTTTTTTTGACACAAAGTATTTTAGGGTCCGAGCTGCTAGTTTATGCCTTAAATATGAAAAAAGAGAGGAAAGCATCTGTTAAACATTGCACTTTAGAGGTATGTAGTAGTGTGAAGGCAGAAGTCCTACTTTCCTTTTCCCTCAGCCAGGCCATGGCTGAAGCTAAGTAGAACATTACAGGTCCTCGTTCTAACAGTCTGTAGGTCTGTAGCCAATTCATTGAAAAATTGTATTTGTGACCTTTCATTCTGGCATGAACAGCTACTAAACTCCATTTTCTATGAAATATTGTAGAACATGGATATTTTATCAACTTAACTCTGAAAATTTGAAACCAGAAGCTCTGGAATTTTAATAATACCCTGATAAATACTGAGATTGGTAAGATTACAGTTTTTCTTACTCAACAACAACCTGGGATCTGATCTTGCATTTGCTGAAGTATGTGATTAACTCTAGGAAGCAAATGAAGTTACAAAACCTATAAGAAGTGGTTTCTATAGGAGAAAGAGGGTATGGAAGATTTAAACTAATAGTTCTGCTCTTGATAGTAATTGCTCCAGGCCTAGCAATTCCTCACAGACAATTCAATTAAATGTTGACAGAAACACAAATAGAGCTCACATAGTCTTCTAGTTTTTGCAGCACTGCACTGATGTCATCTTGTCTGGAAGTTACTGCAAAAGGCTGTTCTTATTGCACACGTAACTAATAAATAACACATAGGTGTCCAAAGCAATTAGAAAAACAATAACCCTATGTTTCAAAACTTGAGTTTCCCGATCTCCAGAACTGACCTTGCTGTACCTGGCAGTTTCATAATGGATAATGTATATCTATGCATTCCAAACATTTGATGGGTTTTGCATTTCTGCCTTTTGGGTTCATGCTTGCATTCCTGAACAGTCTCTGATAGTAACTGATGTTGTGGTGGTAAAATTAGCAGCAATGAACCACCCGGACTGGACTTTTTTCAGTTTATAACTGGTTTATTTGTTCTAAACTCCTATTATTGCACAGATATTTGCCTTTCTGAATTTAATCTTGTTGATAAATATCATTCAGTTATCACTTGTCTTTCCTGATTTAATGATAGAATATTACGTATATGTATATAATACATCAAGCATAGTCTTGAAATGCCAGCATTTTTAATGGCAAGAATTGTTTGCAAAGCAAAGCAAAAAAAATCATTGCAGAGACATACAAATAGCCATATAGGAAGATTAAATATTATAAATTATAATAAATTAACACAGCATGAAATTTGGGCTAGTTTTAAGTTCATTATAAAATATTCCAAAGCATGTATACCAGTAATTAATTTTAAAATGAGACAGACTGAAAACTTGCAAACTGCACTAGGGTGGAGGAAAATTTGAGAGCATTTCTGGCAATATTAATAGCAAGCAACTTAAGGAAATATTTCAATCATCTAAAAACTAAATGAGGTTAAGCTTAAAAAATATCAAAAGGTGTTAACATCTGAAAGAGGCCACTTAAGCCTCTCAAACAGCTGTAGCTGACTGCCAGTGATACTGTTGCAAGACAATATTCAATAACCTTCTGATGCAATTCATGCGTGTTTATCACCTCAAACTAGGAAAACATGCCTTTCAGACACTCATTAAAAGTATACTCAGATGCATAGCACCACTACACAGCAAAATCTTTGTGGGCGCAGTAATTGTTCATCGCCCAATTGTGCTGGACGAGTGTGATGCAAAATAACTGGTAACAGGTTCTGAGGCAAGTTAAGCATTTATACACAAAGTAGTTAAAGTGTTTTAAAACATGACAAATCCATGCCCTTATCTTCTTAAATTCTGCAGCTAAACTGGTTACTACCCATGATGTATTTGTGACTGACTCTGATACCAATTATTATTGCCTGGCAGACATGTATAGAAATAGGCAAACCCTTGCCTATCAAAATGTGCATTTTCTTTTTCCTGCTTGCGTCATAAATTTTCATATGAATACCCTGTTGAAGCTTTGCCGCAAGATTCTGCAGTGTCACAAAAATATTTAATGAACCAAACTCCAGCAAGTGCTGGCCATGAAAACAACTCAAATAGTATCCCACAATTCAGGCAAGAGAAAACAGTGCTATTATAATGGCTTTATTTTGTCTAAACTTCATTAAAATTTCTTGATGTACTTGGAAACCCAGTCATTTCTTCTTTGAAATCTGTCCTCAGATCAACCCTTTCTCATTACCTGAAGCTTTTTTACACTATTTTTTCATAACTAGAACTGTATCTAGCTATGCTTACTCTTCCCAATGTTTCACTTGCTAAAAAAAAAACAACAAAAAACTCCAGTACTAGCACTCCAAGTTAGCTTTATTTTCCTATCTCTCAGCATGTTCTAATAAAGTAAATTGAGCAATATTCTCAGTTTATTGTATTGATAAACAGACTGTAAAGTGTTTTATGATATGGTACTTCTCCTATGAAAGACACTAGACTAACATAAATTGCAATTGTAACTGTAAAGTACTAAAATATATTTCCCCTCTAGGGCTCTCTAGTATATTTGGCTGGAAAAAAATAAAATAAAATAAAATAGACTTGTTTATTGTGTATATTTTTGTAGTGTAACTAAATGTCTCTATGGTTTCCACTCAGAAACAAAGGCCTTTTCCTCTGTTCAAAGCAGTCTAAAGGCCCACAAATAACTTTACAGAGCTGCCTTGTTCCAAACTGGAGGTGCAAATGTGTTTTCTTTTTCACTTTCTCCAACCTGTTTCCAGAGAAATGGATCTCTCGGCACTCACATCCCTGGCATTTCCAGGCCATGCTAATAGTCATTATTAAAAAACAAGCATCAGACTCTTGAGTCAATCTTTCCCACTGTCCCAGTGACACTGTCTCACTGTAATCTGGATGATGCAAAAATTTCCATTCTCCACCTACCCTGGTGTAAAGTGGATTCCTTCTGGTGATTACTTCTGATCTCATCCAAAGCGAATATTGAGTAAGAAGGTATGTTTCCCCCCAGGATTAGGATTTGTCCATGTGGCAACTCCTGTACCCTAAGAGATGTAAAACGGTCACAGTGGCTTTGTCCCCTACCAGTGGTGGCTGGAGGCAGCTCTCCAGACTTGTAAAGACGTAGAGGTGCTCTGCCAGGCACAGGTCCCACAGATCCCACAGGTCCCATTGGCTCATGCCAATGCAACTACAGCTCTGCAACAGTGAAACTGAGGACAAACTCAGTCCTCAGTGGTTTTATTGGAGAAAAATAGAAATTTGCAGGGTGCTAATGTAGCTACAGACTCCAGAGAGGTCTCACTTCACACATAGCAGCTACATTTTGAAACCCAGCTCTTCAAAGACTCCAGGACCTACTCTGATCCCTCTTACAGTGTTCACCAGCACTAAAATGACTGAAGTACCTAGAACTACTCAAGGGTGACAAGAGGAAAGAGTGTGAGTCAAAGCAGTATCCAGACTCAAGAGTTACGGTCTTTGTTCAGTAAATACAATACTTCCAGTTTCATGCCTCCTTGCTTTAATAGCACTTCCCACCCAAACCTCCCATTAAGAAAGAAGTACTAATGGAGCTGTTGTAATCCTTCGTCAGATAAAAAGCAGCATTTGAAATAATGGATAACTGAGGAAAAGAATACTCACAGAAAAGTCAGAGGACACGTAATGGATCTTTGAAAAAAAAAAGCAGAGGTGAGATACTTAAAAAATTAACCTCCTCCTCTCTTTTGGTCTTGCTTTAATAAAATGGTGATAAATCCATTATCTTTTTTAAGGTTCAGAGCAGCTGCATAATGAATCTGTTGCAATACATGGGAAAGTGCAAATTCGCCATTGTACTTCAACAGCCTGTGCTCCACTCTGAATGATTTGGAGGATTATACAAGCACAAAAACACTCCCTGGAGTAGCTGAATGGAGCTGGTAAAATTAAAGCTGAAACAGTCACAGTTAACTCCTGATACATGCTTAAGCACACAGTGTTAAGCCCTTCTTTTGACACAGCATTCATAAGCTTTGACTGTCCTTAACAGAAAATTTCAGATGGGACCTCTCTCAGTCTCAAATCTACAGCTTGCCTAAAAAAGGGAAAAACCCACCTCCCTAGTCTCATATGAAGGATCACCTTGTTTACCCGTGGCTCCTTCTAGATCCCCAAACTCTCTCTTATAATTCAGGATTAATTTTGATGTTTGTATTTCTTAAATCTCTTTTGAGCAGTGGTCTATCTTGGATTTGAAACTGCCATTTTAATTTGAAAACATGATTGGATCATGTTCATTCCCAGTTTGTACTCTTGGCCAAGACTTCCTTCATGATCTTCAACCATTTTGTATTCTGTGAGCATCTTACAACAGATAAAAACGTCATCATTAAAATAAAACATAAAATGAATACTTTGCATGGTCTCATTGATTCATTCTTCAACCAGAGAATCATACTTAATGGTTTGGACACCTGTGCAGTAGAATTTGTCTCACATCTGTATCTCATTGTACCCATCATTACAGTATATTGGCTCAAAACAGCCAACCTTTTTTATGCTGGACTTTCTGAAAAGGTCATACCTTATGATAAAGCAAAATTTGATAAGAACACAGAATTTAAGACTTGCAAAGCTCATCCTACACACCTGTGGTAGAGCTGGAATAGCAGCAGAAATATTAGCATTCCTCACAAACTCTGGGCAATGTTTCAAGAGGAGGAAGAAAAACCCCATAACAAACAAAAGCAAGCACATAATCACAAAAGTGTACAAAACCTCAGACAATGATAGAATTCATTCTTAGATAATTCATACATAACTGGCTTAAGATGGAAGTTGATCCAGAGCAGCAGGGTCCCCCTTGCCGGGCAAGTGGGCCACCTGTGCTGAGATTGCCATTGGGCAACTTCCAGCATCTGACAAGTAGGACATTTACAAGTAGGTACTTGAGTTGACACATTTCTTCAGCATCTTAGCAGTAAATAGTGTGTGCACTACATTTTGCACTCTCACAGAACCTCAGTGAGGGGGGGATGGGAAAGGCAGATCTCTAAACAAGCCCACTTTTGTTCCTCCTTGCTTGCACGCATTTAAGGGAGAATGAAAAAAGGAAAGATACACTATCACAATGTGTTTTGTGATAGTTCCAGGTACGATCAGGATTCACCTACGTTTTTACTAAATTAAGATGGTATTATATTGCAGACCTCCTCAAAGATTTTTTTTCTTTCAAGCATTTTTTCCTTAAAGATTATGTGATAAATCTATTAGTTAGTGCACACAACATCTGCACCCTGAAGATTGCCTCCAGCCTGCAGAGTGCTGCCTTTTATAATGCACAACCTTCTTGTTGTGTGTTTTCCTTTTATCCTGGGACGTGTTCTGAGTGGTTCTGATGTTTCTTCTCTGTAGTCATGATAGAGGACACATCAAACTTTAATCTAAGCAGCTTGCATGCGGGAAACAAACAGACACCTCCAAAGGAGACCTTATGTACACATTTTAGATGTGAAAACCTCCCTCCTATCACCATTTCATCAGCTGAAATATGCTACAGTCCAAAAGCAAGCAGGTAGGAAGTCTACCACAAGCTGAAGAAACATGTAATTCCTCTGTACACAACAGAACTAATGAAATCTGCCCTCTGTGTTGATTCACAGGTGTCTAATAAAGGATGAAGTTTTTAGTTGGCCCCTCAGAGGGAGACCCTAATAGAATCTCTCTGATCTTCCTGGTCATCTATTTACATACAACTTACAAGATACTCTGAGGCTACATCTCTTCTGTGAAACTGAATGGAATTTTGCCACTGGCTCTGCAGGTTGCTTGGAGAGGAGAAGAAGACAAAAGCACAACTGAGTGTGCTCATTCCATTAGAAGACCAGGGTAAAAATCTTATTTAGCTGCGGAGATGTGGAGGGAAGGTGACACACATGAGGGATGAGAAACATCAGCAAACAAAGGAAAAACAGCATCAGGGCATAGCAAAGAGAGGAACTAGAAAGCCAGTAAACCACACAAGCACCAAAACTTTCTTGGGAAATCTCTTAGTCCTTTACCTCTAAATTCCACTTTACAGTATAAACTTGAATAATAAATTTCTCCCCAGGTAGGCATGAAAATTCACATGCAGCCCTTTTTAATCAGAATATAAATAATATACTTATTTCTGAGGAAACAATTATTTATCAGTAAATAAGGGATCACATGCCTTCATTTAGTGACTTTATTCATAGTTTCCTCATTATGAATAATTCTAAATTATTGCCCCATGCATATAGTTGTAGGACAATTCTGCCTTATGCTACCAGGGATTGAATGTGGCCTGTTGGTGCCTTCTTTCAACCTTTCCTATTGGAGGTGAAACCGCTATTCACTCAGGAAACCCGTCAGCAAAAGGCATGCATTTTTTTTCTGATGTTTGCTCACAATCTAGTGCAGCTTGCATGTTGCCAGTGTTGCTGTAGCTTCTGGGGAAAAGGTGTGGAAAGGAAGAGGGTGAGCATCTGCAGAAGAAAGGAGAAGAAAAGGTTCCAAACAGGGACCCTGTTATAGGTTGTGGCCTATGACTTCTCCTTTCCTGCCTTTGCCCTGCCCTTGCAAGAAGAGAGGGTTTAGCAGAAGTTAATGAACAGCTCCCTAGTGGGGTGGCCTGAGGGGTGTGAATAAAAATTCCCAAAGGCAATTTGTCCAGTGTGACTTTAGGTCTGACCACAGTGCCCTATATCAGTAGCATCTGGGCTCCAGATTAGCAAGGTCTTTATACGTGCTGCTATTCTGGTGGTTTCAGTGGGAAACTACTGAAAGATGAAGTTAGGAATGTGTTTCAAAGCTTGCATCTGTAGAGACCTACACAGCTGATGTTGTGTGATGGATTAAGTCAATATAATGAGCTCTACCCAGCAAGGCTTTCCTTTGTTTTACATCTGTTAGAGATGTTCGGAGGGCAAACATCACAAACTCAAGGGGACCTTTATCTTGTGAGTTTTTAGGTACAATAGTGATTTATGGCAGAAACAGGGAGGTATTTTCAATGCCATTTGTTGACAGAGGAGATAAGCATTTGACCTGGTGCTCTAAGCTCATTTTGTCAGCATAGTATATCACAGTATTTTAAGAGCATGACTAAGTAGGAGACTTGTCTGTTTCTCTTGACTTGGTTGTTTCCCTCTGAGTTAAACAGTCCCCCAGAGACAGAGATTATATGCTCCTTGAAGAGTAACCACCACGCTTAGCTTTAGCTGTAAAGTGAGGTGGGAGGAAAGGATGGCTGCTGGAAGAGACAAGCTTGATGCACAGTTCCAAAATGCTATGTACAACTGAATAGACATTTGGACAATCCTGCTATACTAACAGAATGGGGCTTGCATGTAGAATGGAAAAATAAAACTCTATCCAGGTTCAAGGCAACACTGCAACAGGTTGAAAATCAGAGCCAAAGTCTTCACAGGAATGTTGGCTCTTCCTGGAAAGAAAAGAAACTTGTGTTGTGCATTTGAGGGGGAGAAGAGGCAGAGAATCTAAATCCAGTTTGACATATAATGTTTTTCATTCTCTGTAATGAAAACACTTCTAATGGCTCTATTTTTCCATTCCATGCCAATATTACAACAGTTTCTGGTTGACGATAGTCCAATTATACTCTCATCAACAGAGAAACTGGAAAACTGTCTTAAATTTTCTGGCCCACGTCTTCTTTCCAGTGCAACGTAGTTGAGCAGTATGAAGTAAGCTTAGTTTTATTACGAAAGACCACATTTAGCATGATTCAGTGGAGCTGTTTCAGTATTAGCTACAGAAAAGACAAGGATCAAATGCAATTGAACAGCTCTGAACCATTTCTGAAATAGATACCTCTATCTAACATGTCTTTATGTGGTGCCTTCTATTATTTTTGCAAATTAAAATACACTGGAGCAAGTTCATTTACAACATTCTCTAAAATGTGCAGGGTCTATATGGAGAAGGTGAAGAACTTTTTCAAAGTACTACTAACCCGCTACATCATTTTTACCCTCCTTCCTACTGTTGCTGTGACTCACATGACAGTTGGCTGGAAAACAAATGTTGTTACCCTTTATGATGCTGATTTTTTCTTTTTTTATTTTTTTTTTTTTTCCCTTCTCCTTGCCTTTCTTTCTGGTCCTCTGGTTGGGTAGTTTCAGGTGAGTGGGAGATCCAGGTGCACTCTCTGGAAACTTATATGGCAACTTGCCATGAATGTTTGCCCTCTTTCTCTTGGGATCCCGTTGCACAGATCTTTGTGGATTTGTCTGAAGGTTCCCCGTTCTCACTCCCTGCCTGCCTCTCTGTCCCCTGAGGATAAATTGTGCTGCACAGGACAGAACTAACTGGGGAGAGTCTAACTGAAGGAAAAAGAGGAGAAAAAGTTGTAGGAGAGACATTATGATGTGTACAGCCATTTCCTCTCTTGCTCTGTTTTTCAAGGTTCTCTGTGGGTTGGCTTCCTGCTGAGCAGGAGAAAGGAGAAACTAGGCTAAGATAAATGTACCTTCGTAGGGACGCTGGTGGTTCTCTTCATTTAGACCAAATCAAAGCTTTACTCCTCTTGCCATGTTGTTCCACTTTGACTCTTAATACCTCCCTGCAGCTGCTAACCAGACACCTCCACTTTCTCAGACAACTGGTATATAGATGAGGAGTCAACTTTTCTCTTCAGCAGTTCCAAGCCATTAGGCTTTCCACATTACTTACTTGTCTAATCATTCAAACCTTCATCACTGGGGATGTTAAAATAGTGCCAAAATTACAAGTAATAAAAATGAGTTTCATTCCTAACCTCACTACTCACCAGCAAAGCTTCACAACAGGTGATGCAACCCTTATGATCCTAATGAGACATTCAAAGCAGGTTCTCCTAACTTCTTCCTTTCCTTGGCTATCTCCACATCAAACTGAGAAGGCAGAATTTAGGACTGCACAAAGGTACACTTAATGGGGATAAAACTACACACAACTGAAGCTTTAAATAATTCTCCATATCTTAAGCATATGAGTTATCATGTAATGTGAAAATAAATGGTGCATATTATGCATGTCGACTTGAATCCTAACCACATTTGTAAAACAGTATTAAGACAAGTGGCTAAGAATGAAGCCCGTGATTACAAACCAAACCAAAATCTTTGTATGAGTCACATTTTTTTAAGCAGAACTTTGAGTATATAAACTGAGGAAAGGCAAGACTGACTGGCAATGGAGAAAGTCCTCCCAAGGTCTTTTCTTATTTCAACAACAAAATAAAGACTGTATATCTACAAAAACTATCTTGAATTTTCAAAATTGAAAGCTTAACTAAACAGACAAGTTACACTTTATGCCATATCAATGGAAAAACATGTTCTTCATTTATTTTCACTGACTGAGACCCTGTTTAAGTATTTTCTGATAACTTGCCCAGCACATTATAATCTCTTTATTTAAATATTGTTAAGTTTGTCAGATGATAAACAATGTCTGCAACTGAGCAGAGAATTATATATACAGTATCATTAGTGTTTTATTGCTCAAAAACATTCTGGAGCTTAGGGATTTGGGCTTCTCACTTACTGTTCTAAACATGACAGGGGCAGTCACTTTCAATTTTTTGTCAAAATTTCATACTTGGGAATTCTGACTCGTCTAGCTCAAGACTGCAAATTTTTCACTCTTGTTCTCCACCTGCCTATTTTCACAAGGCCTGTTCATGTAAATCCTTTTGCATGAAAGGACAGGAGGAATCAAGATAAGGGAAAATGCCAGCAGAATATTGTCTTCTACATAGACTTGTACTATCTGACTGCCAATAAGAAGCCCTATTATACATCACTGTTGTCTACTGTTATCCCTACCATTCCAATGCAGTAAGAACAGAGGATAGCTTTGCTTGATGCCTTTTCATAATTATGAAGCTTTTAAAGTCACTCCTTTCAGATAAATACATGTAGACAATGTCTAGTATTCACTGAAATTGATGAATATTACATTGAATGCAAAATGTATATAAAACAACAAAGAGAAAAATGTGATGTTTCATATTGAAGCCTTCAAATGTCTTCAGGCCTTTTGTGTGACTTTCTGTCTTCATCGCTGAATATACATAACTTTTCAAAGATCTTTTCAAAGAATTGCCAAAGACGTAATTCACATTTTTATAAAAGGAGAGAACAAAATGTTTAATTCTAGTGTTAAATGTATTCACTCCTGCCCCTAGCACTCACCTTTTTCTTCAAATACACAATTTTTTGGAGAATGTATGTTTTGATTTGAACTGCCACACTTTCCTTGGTTTGAGTCAAAACTGATTATTGAGGTTGCTAGCCACACATGTAAACAGAGGGGAAAAACCACATACCATCCTACACCTCTTAAGGTTTTTTCTCACTGTATTTGACAGGAAAGCACTCTGCCGTTACTACTATTTTTTGCTTATCCAAGACCAGAACTTTAATCGCACTCATAATTTCTCTTATCAACACATCTGTATCCAACTGTGCTAACGCTTTGCTCACCTTCAACCTTTTTTTGTTTGTTTTGGGAACATTTCTTTGTGGTTCTAAACAACATAAATTTGGTTTCCTCATCAAGAAGCTCATTTAGCTGCAGCTTGATTGCAAGTAATTTGCCCTAACTGTCTCCGTCTTTTAATTGTTTTTGCCTTTTTCTAATCTATAAACTGTAACTTGAGGCAGGCCATTTTTGTCTTACCATTTCCTCTTTGGAAAGGCATATCTAATAACCTTCTTCATATCCTGTGGCTTTAGGCATCTGAAATCATCTGAACATAAGGGATAGACCGTTGATTCAACTCCAAGTTCATTTGAAAAAAATACCTCCATAAAATCTTTTTAAGAAATAGGAAAATAAAACTTCATCCATGAAATTTAGTTTGGTGGAAAATAAATATGTATCACCATTGGTACAGAACTGACTCTCTATTCTGTTTCCACAGAGTTTCCTTATGACCTCCGAGGGACATGAAATTTTAAATGCCAATTTGGGTACTGCTACTCCCCTTGAGTTAATCAGAGTCCAATGAATTTTATTCCCACAGTTCTGAAATTGGCACTGTTTACTCTACTGGAGGCAGAATACATGATCTCATTAGAGTCTCTGGACTTAGTCAAGCCTATGCATGAGGCAGCTTTTTTTTTTTAAAGTAATCTCATTACAAGTTCTACCAAATATGGCATCCATATCAAATCTCCTAATTCCTCCCACTTAATCCCCTTTACCCCAAAGTATAATATAAATGTATTAGTCAGATTAGCAGCACATCCAGGAGTAATCCCTTCCA
The DNA here is from genome assembly GCA_013400055.1 of Nycticryphes semicollaris. Taxonomy (NCBI): domain Eukaryota; kingdom Metazoa; phylum Chordata; class Aves; order Charadriiformes; family Rostratulidae; genus Nycticryphes; species Nycticryphes semicollaris. The sequence continues at coordinate 1,188,500 of VXBJ01002409.1, forward strand.
AAACAAGAGAACTATATGTATTTTTCTTGATCCCCAAACTTTCGTTTGTGTTAATTATTCTGAAGCTGGCTGGCAGTGTGAATAATACTCTTCCTCCCCTTCCCCCCCNTCTGAGCAAGTGCTGGCTCTGACTACTGCTGAAGTCTGTGGCCAAGATCCCAAATGAATGCATAAAACACAAAACACACACAGGAGTACAGCAGCGTTGGGATGGGGAAACAATGCCAAGAACAGTAGGGTTTCTTTCTCTTAAAGTTCCTTAGACAGTTATTTTTTCATATGATCCCAAGACCACAGTTAGCTATTGCACTTGCCTGGTTGGGACTAGGGATTCCACCCAGAGGAGTGCTCTTAGCAAAAAGAATGAGAAGCATTTTCTGAATGTGATGATAAAAGTTTAGAAAGCTTTATCATCACCTTCAGAAATTTTCCATTCCATTGTTTAAACTGCTGAAAATATTGAGACTATATTATGAAATTAGGACCATATTCATGCAGCCAAATTTCAAACAAATGCCAGCAAAAAGCTTTAACCGATCTCTGGCAGCTTTCTGTGAGGGAATCAACAGATGTGTGCACAAATACTCAGAGAAGTGTAGACTAGACACATGCGTGTATGCATTGTCCCTTCAGAGCTCTCTTATCTATTAACATTTTTTCATGATGGATAAAAAAAAGGAAGCAATGTGACTAGACAGCCTGCAAGTTTACTGACATTGAGAAGTAGTCACATTGGCTGCAAAGTTCTATTTTATAAGCCAAGTGGCTTTTGTCTTCTTGCATGATCCTGCAAATTACTGAAGTGTTCCAGTTTTCTTCAAAACCTTTTCAAATCATACTGGAAGCTTCATCAGTTTGTTATACTGCAGTATCTCACATGTAAGCTATGGGGAGACTTCGAGTTGGCAAAGCCAAACTGGCATGAAAAATTGCCAAGACCCTTCAAAATAAACATAATGAAGTACTTTTTTGTACTATTATAAAGAAGGTAATAAATACTTTTAATTCTGAGAAAAAGGTTAATTTGAGTGAACGCTCCGCCTTCTCCCCCAACACAGACCTGAAACAAGGAAGCAATTTCCAGTTGCCTGATTCCAGTTAGGAAAAGAAACTCCAGCTGGCTTATGGACAAATTGTTTTTGCCTAAAAGGCTCAGAAGGCCAAGTCCCATTTTCAAATGTGATAAAAGTTCTTGGGAGCCCAAAGGACACAGGAGTTAACAGGACTGAACTGCTAAAACACTTTAAATAAGTACCATTAGCATAACATTTCTGAAAGTCCCTTGGGGACAAAGCAGTGCAACTCCCATTTGGAGACTTTACGACAGGCTCCCAGATCTCATTTGCAGAGACACCTAGGCTCTTCCATCAAGTGAAAATTCTGTTTCAAAAAGTCCTTTGGGCTCCTTTATTCCCTATTCCCATTGCAGCTAATAAAAGACTGGGACTGTCTGAGAATGCAGAGTAAAGCATTTAGGACACTAAAAATATTAATTCTACAAGTAAAGTATCTCGTCTTTGGTTTAATGAAGCAGATATGGTTAATAAAAGGAAAGACACCAACAAAATGCCACTAGCATGCTGAGTGGGAGTAATATAATACACCATGACCATATGGACTCAAAAGAGTAATTACATATGAGTAAACCATCTGATCTTTCATGTTGCCAGGCTTTTATCTCAGATAGTAATTTTTCTCTGTTATTACCAGCTTTTTGTTCTAATGAAGAACATCCTCCCCTTTCACCACCCTTATTATGTCTAAGTAATCATTATACACAGATAGAGAACAGGGTGAATTCCTCAAAGCAGAAGCATGCCGAGAAACAGTTGCAGCTTCTTTCTGCAAGACCAGAAGAAGCTATATAGGCTCATTTAGTTCCAGTAGATAATTCAAATTTGTCTGTTTTTAGTTGGCACTCCTGCAAATTTTAACATGATTCATATAGTGGAGAGAGTGAAGGACTGTGTTTAAAAAAAAAACAAAATACCAAGCAAACAAAAAAAAAACCAAAAGAGTTTTTCTTTCTTCCAGTATGACATTGTTTATTACAAAAATACAGCAAGAAAGAACAGACTTGCATTTGATCATTACATTGATAGACTCACTGGGCAGTCTAAGTGAAGGGGAAATACACTGGACAAAATAGGAACCTGGCTTTTGGAAATACACACTATGTCCCATAGTGGAGTAATATCATCTCAGGGTACTCCACAAGCATGAATTCCTCTCCTGTCTTTATATCTGCATTAAATGCTAAAGAAACAGCCTTCAGTGTGAAATGAATACTTAGCTTCTAAACAGATTTCACACAAGAGGCAGAGTCAAGAAGAACAGAACAGCAGAGCTATGATCTGAAAGACATAATTGGGACTGGAGGGTAAGAAGGTAGATTTTGTTTTCCAGGAGAAAATGACAGAATTCTACTTTTCCTAGCTTTGTGGCGCTTCGTAAAAATGCCCATACAGAAATGCTTGCTAATGTTGGCTTCAGGCATTCCTACATCATTCACTATGTTTTAAGAAAAAAGTGAAGGAAAAAGAGACAGGTCAAAGTAAAGGGGACATTTAAACAAGTGAACAGATGCATTGTTCATCTTCAGTGACAACAAACCTGGAATTCCAGACAGATCTGAGACAAAATTTCTCTACTATGAAATGGAGGTTAAAAACAGGCATCACTACAGTCAGTAATAGTGTCCTTGTGGTTCATTTTTAATATTCAGGGGAACTATTCAGACCCAGTGTACCCATTTCTAATGGGTGCTGCAAAACCATAAAGGATTACAGTTTCATACCAGATACCTCTGTATCAAACCACAGCCTCCCTGGGAGACTTTGCAACCTATAAGAATCTCAAGCTGTTTATGATAAAGAATCCAACACAGCTCAGAGTAGCATTTGTTTCTGTTGGTTCCTGTCTGTAGATGTGGAACAGAAGTTTGCAGGAGTGTCCTTTATGCTCATTTATAACTGATTACACCATGCTGGCATCAAAATCCTTAACACATTTTGCTTGATTCCTGTAAGGCAATGATTTTATTCACTTCCTTTTGTCTGATGTTGAATGTGGTTTTTGTTTTTTTTTAACCCACATGCCGGAATCATTTGGACATTACAAATTTGATTAAAAGAAAATGCTCCTAAAATAGTGGCTGGGGAGTTCCAGCCGCACTGACAGATCTCTGACAGGCTCCTCTCTGTGTCTCTGAGAAGAGCTATTTGTTTAGACCAAAAGCAGAGATGGGCAAAATTCCACTCTGCAACTCAAAGCATAATTTTTCATGAATTTGCATGAGATGAAAGTTTGCTATGCTTTTAGGGAAAGAAAAATGTCAACCATTTGACTGAAAAATGAGCTGTTTGCAGCAAACACTCATTGTTTTTCTTTTCTGTACACAGAAAAATTCCTCTCCTCTATGCAGAAGAAAGACCATTTTTGCTTTCTCCAAAGGTGTGAGTTCCCCCACTGAATACAGTTTTTGCAATGTAGTTGTAGGCTTTTGAAATCTCAGTACTGATTTTTTTTTTCTCAGTTGGTAGCTTGTAGTCACATTAACCCCATTAAAATCTCTTGTTCTGCTCCAGATTGACACTGGAGCACCTCTGACAGACAAAGACTAGTGCCTGCACCTGAGGATTAGTTCCGTTTACCCTGTGCAGCAACAAAAGCTCTTGTTTTCTTGGGAAGATTTGAGACAGTCTTCTGATGTGATACAAAGTTATTAATGTTGCTTGATATTTGCTTTGACAGCTGCTCTGTACCCTCTTTAATCATCTTCATCATGGTTCACAGCTCTTTTTTCCCTTCATTTCACTTTTGCTTATGCTTCTTAGGGAGAATGATGCAACACACAATTTGATAAATCTTTCAGCCCTTTGTGTATTTCCCCCCTTTATCCTCACTTCCAAAGTTTCACTGTTTGGGTTTTTTCTACCCCTACTGTTCAATAAGAGAACAGAGAAATGTTCCAGATGCAAATACAACTGGAGTATAGTATTTTTAAAATATTCTGACTCTCACGGGAGAAAATTACCTTGCGGCCCACATCCATTCAACAATTTGGTTATGCATTAAGAGGGCTCCTAGAATACTTGAGAAAACTTTTTAAAATCTTATTATGAACATTAGCTGCTTGCCTTTATTGTGTTGGGCTGCCTTTCCTTTGAAGTTATTGATAATACTTAGAGGAACAACTTCCGCTACACAAGAGCTTTCTCCTCTCGTGACACTTTTGGGAATGATGTCACACTACATCACCTGCCTTCCATTTCTCAGGACAAACTGTTCCCTGTGAAACTGTGGTTGTATCCGCCTTGTCTGTTGTCAGGCAGGCTCCCATTTCTGCCTGACAAGGGGCAATGCAGGAGTACAGATTCTCTAAACAATGTCCCTGCCATCCCAGCTCCCCACAACAATCTTGTTCCCTCAGTTCCCTAGAGCAGGGCTACAACCTGATTTGGGTCCCTCCCATGCTCCAGGGTTAAGATTTTAGGTCCACTCAGTTCCCCAAAAGGGACTGGCAAAGATTTTAAGTTATGGGCTATCTCCCTCCAATACCATCTAGGGGTCAGCAACAAGCAGTCAGAGATGCCAGAGGACTGCAATCCTGCAACTGAAAAAGGAGTGATCTTCAACCAACTGGAGTGATTGCAAAGCTTCCCAGAGGGCCAGGATGCCATCCATGTCTTCAGTCTGCCTGGAATCAAGCAGAATTAAGACAGCCAAGAAAATCCAATACCCAAAGCTTTCTTCCAGGCCTGATAACCTATTTCTCATGTCACAGGACAGCATCCACATTCCATGAGGGTCTCTGTTGAGTCAAGTGTTTACATTTACACATCCTTACAATTGTACAGATAGATTGAAAATCCTCACAACTACCTGGCTGGTACTACTGAGAAAGTTAATGAACAGCCAAGCTTTAACGTCCTTCACAACAGTGAGGTTTGGAGATCTAGGAGGCCTCCACCAATTTAGAGGATTCACGCAAAAAAATAATGCCTAAAACAAAATTAAAAAATTGAAAAAGAGAAAGAAATTCCCCAATCACCTGCCAGGCATGTGGAAACTACCATCCTTCAAGTTTTACATAGAAGCTCTGACTTTAAATTCTTGGGATCATACTTCTGTTTCTCTCAATCATATTAAATGCATTCTTTTAATGTCTGTAGATTGCATACATCACAGAAAAGAAATTGTTCTTGATATCAGTCGGTTTCAAAGTCAGATGATTATGATCAAAGTTTAGCATCTCAGCACCTTACAGGGAAAATCCATTTAGAAATACGATGGGGGAAGCAAAGCTGCTCAACTTTGATTTCTAGCTAGGGTGTATCTAAGAACTGGATATACACAGGTATAAGCTTTTCCTTGTTTTTCATGCACTGTAGTATTCATGAGAGTCTCAGGGTGACTGCTTTACCCACATGCATAACCTTTATGTTTCTGCTCACTGGAAAACAACATTTAGGAGGGTGGAAATGCAGAGCTTTTATAAGCTGACTTTCTCCCTTCCAGTAAAACCTTTCTGTCTATCTATATCCTGCCATACATAACAGCAGTCTCCAGCTCAGCTGCTGCAACATCAATACCCACACGAGACACTGCAGTCTCCCAAACACCACTCTGTATCACAGCATCTGACTCTTCCTAATTAATTTCCTTTGTTGTACAGAGAGCATCCAGGAGCTAATTGTTCTGATGAGACAGATAAAACATCAAAGGATGTTTTAAAATGTGTTTAAAAACATGGCACGTTGTCAGTACCGCAGTCTGAAGCCCACCAGAATTCAACCAGCCTGTGCTAAAGAAAGCTGGTCCTTGGGGCCTCATCGAGGTGTTGGAGCACTGCCTCGACAGCCTGCCTTTGCAGGGGAGTAAGAGCTTGGTGTACAGTTCAGTCTCCATATTTGTGCTTCCTGAACTGAGGCTATTGACAAAGACGCAAGCTGTGTCTGTTGTAGGGGAAGGTGGTAAAGGGATAGAAGGTGATCCCCTTGCTTTTTTTACCTTCCCCAGTNGGTCATCAGAAAGTAAGGAGTTTTTGCAATTGGCAAGCTAGATGGATTTGAACTACTCACCCAAGAATTAAAATGCTCCATATGTAGTTATTATAGAATCAAAGAATCATAAAATGGTTAGAGTTGAAAGGGACTTTAAAGATCATCTTGTTTCATTCCCCTGCTGTGGGCAGAGACACCTTCCAATGGATGAGGTTGCTCAAAGACCCATCCAACCTGGCCTTGAACGCTTCCAGGGATGGAGGATCCACAACTTCTCTGGACATCTTGTTCTAGTGTCTCACCAATTTCACCGTAAAGAATTTCCTTCTAGTATCTAATCTAAATCTTCCCTCTTTCAATTTAAAATTTTTACCCCTCATCCTATCACTACATTCCCTGATAAAGAGTCCCTCCCCATCTTTCCTGTAGGCCCCCTGCTTCAGGTACTGGCAGGATGCCAGAGCCTTCTCTTCTCCAGACTGAATAACCCCAACTCTCTCAGCCTGTCCTCACAGGAGAGGTGCTCCTTTGATCCCTCTGATCATCTTCATGGCCCTCCTCTGGACTCTCTCCAACAGGTCCATGTAGTTTTTATGTTGGGGGCCCTAGTACTGCACACAGTACTCCAGGTGTGATCTCACCAGGGAGGACTAGAGGGATAGAATCACTTTCCTCACCCTGACCCACTGGCCATGCTTCTTTTGATGCAGCCCAGAATGCTGTTGCCTTTACCAGCTCATGTTGAGCTTCTCATCAACCAACACCCCCAAGGCCTTCTCCTCAGGGCTGTTCTCAAATCCATTCTCTGTCCAGCCTGTATTTGTGCTTGGGATTTACCTGACCACATGCAGGACCTTGCACTTGGCCTTGTTGACCTTCATGAAGATTGCACAGGCCCACCTCTCAAGCCTGTCCAGGTCCCCCGGATGCCACCTCTTCCCTCCAGCATGTCAACTGCACCACACAGCTTAGTGTTGTTGGCAAACTTGCTGAGGGTGCAGTCCATCCCACTGTCCATGTTGCCAACAAAGATATTGAACAACACTGGTCTCATTACTGACCCCTGAGGAACACTATTTGTTGCAGGACACCACTTGGCTATCAAGCTGTTGACCAAACTCTGTGAGTGTGGCCACCCAGACAATTCCTTATCCACTGAATGGTCTAGCCATCAATTCCATGTTTCTCCAACTTAGAGACATGAACTTTATGTGTGCATTCAGAATTTGTTTGTTTCTCACTAAGAGCACAACAGATGGCTTTATCTTCTGATCTGATCCTTCCATTTCTCACAACAAAAGGCAGTACCTCAGCTGGAAACAGGATACACTCAAGCCCCCTCTACCTGTTGTTGAAGTTTTCTTTCAACTTTAACAGAACAAAAAAGTAATGCAAAAAATTATCAGCCCAATTGTAGACACTGCAAAAAAGTGTTTCCCTTAAAAAGATTTTTCATATGATGAACAGCAAGAAATGTGAAAAAAGGAAAAGTCAAGAAGAGTGAGAGATTGAAGCCCTGATACAGTACATAGGCATATGCTCACCTGGCTTCATGGGACTTAGGCAGATGTACAAGTGCTGTCACGAACAGGATTGCCTCTTTGAAATGGGGCCTTGGAAAAGGGGAAAGTGGAGAGAGGACAAAGAAAACGTGGGAGTCTTTTAAGCTATCTGAAAAGGAATAAGAGGCAAAGATGAAAAATGACTGAAAAGAAACAAAAGAAACAGGGAACAAATAAACTGCACTCAAGATGTTACAAAAGAAAAAAAGCAAGGTCACGGTAGCATGGGGAGAGATGCAAGGACAACATCCAGCTATATGGGGGAGCTGCTGGAAACCACAACACAGATGAGACAGAGCATCCTGGCAGAAAACAGGAGCCCTCACACTTGCAAAACAGCGTGTTCCTGCCCTGTCTCCTGTGCTCCCAGCACTGAGGGACTAGTGCCAATTCCCAAAATCTTTGCAGGAAAGAGGGACTGAAAATCTTTATGCAAAATTCCTTTGGGCCCTGCAGAATTTACAGCAAGAGAAAATTCTCTCCTGTCCCTGGACTGTTAGTGCTTTTTTTTTTTTTTTTCTGGATGGAGGTTGGTGGTAGTGTTTTGATAACAAAGCTTGTTGATACAGGTACAAAGGAGGCTCTTGGAGGTCAACCACCACGCTTGGAAATGGAGCGACTAACTTAACAGACTCACAGTGTTGTTTTTGGTGTTTGACCTTAAACAATGTGTGAAGTTTGCAGGATAAAAGAAAAACAGGGCTATAAGCATGAAATGAAACAAGTTTTACAGAATTCTATATAAAACTCAAACATGAAAAGGTAACAGAGAACAGAAATTACATACGAACAGAAAAAAAAATACAACCAAACCCACAAAGGTGGTATTAGAACTACAAGGGGGACAGTATTCAGAGCAGATATATTGCCTGTCACTCAGTATATCTTATGTTTCAGGCCAAGTAACTGAAAGGACTAGCTAGTCCAATCTGTCTGGAAAGGCTATTTTTTTGTGTTAAACCTCACACTTTGTTTTATTTTCAGCACTGTTGATGGAATGAGATAAAGAGATTAAGTTTCACTTACATCGCACTAAAGATATGTGGACAGAATTTATCTCCAGATCTGAACTCAGACCCAGGTCTGGAGGTACGTGGAGCTGGGCACAGTTACTTTGTTGGCCACCACCGCAAGTGCTGGCACCATGCTCAGCACCTCTCAGAATTTGGCCTTATGCATGGAGGTTTAAAAATAACTTGGCTGGATGGTTCTCTCCCAAGGATAGAAGGAGTTTCACTGAAAACACTGTCACATGCTGTGTGACATTACATTCATAACATGTTCTGTTATCCTGGGGTTTTAAACTTCTTTACAGTGAGACAAACACCACATCCCTAAAACATAAATACCTAAGCGATACAGAAAAAAAAAAAAACAAAATGGGAGAAAATGGATATTTGTAAGAACTGTTGGAAAACAAGATTTTCTGACCTGGGATCTGATTATATTTTTTTTCCCTTTAAAATGTCAGCATTTTCCTAATTTTTTTCCCTTCAACTGCAGTTTCAAAAACTTTTCAATCCAACATTGACTCAATGGAGTCATTTTTGATATACCCTTTCAAAGCATATTTCAAAAAATGAAAAGTCATTGCAAGTTTAATTGTTTTCCCACTGTTGTAAAAAATTTACTTACATATCACCATCCTATTGGTTAAAGAAGCTATAAGTACTGTCATGGTTCTTCCTCTTGATTCCTTTTTCAAACCTGGAGATGTATTTCATTCCTGTGTCCTCCCAGACCTACTCTGAAGTCTTCTGTTAATATGACAATTGTGGAAATCTGTTTTTCTTTTCACAAGCTAGAAGCCAAATTTCCATTCATCCATTATAGTTTGAGAATAAGAATATGAATACTCTTATATCCATTATATATATCAAGAGACTGAATCTACCTTTTTATTCCAAGTGCTAGAGATGACTGCATAGCTCATGAATTACAAAGCAATTTTGAGAAACAACAGTAGTAGAAACAGAAGTAGTGTTTGGCACAATGTACCACACAAATGCAGTATCCAGAGATTGAAAAGTAAAGGGAATTTCTATCTATTTATCCATTCATCTCATTACTGTGTGGCTTTTACTTTCAATATGGGAAAATAAAATCTTCTTTTACATACTATTCTTTCCATGCATACTAGACTTAAACGCTGTTGATTTATGAAGCTTATACCAATGGCATAAAATATAACTGTGTCACAGATATTGGAGAGGTATGTTCAGACAAATATGCTGGAATACCTGAATCTGTGAATTAAGATGCATAGTATAAAAATAATAAATATATTGTTACCATAAATTAAAGCAATAAAGATTTTTTTTCTTACTTCTTGGCAAAGGGAGTGATCTCTCCAGTGTCAGGATTGAACCGCAGGGCACTAATAAAACATGACACAAATAACAAATAAATTTCCTCCGTATTGAATAGTTTTAGATTTATTGAAGTCTCTTATACTAAGATCTATTGGGAGTTGTATAATCTAACATATAAAATTTATAGTTAGGAGATAAAATGTGGATAAAATAACCATTACGTTACAATATTATTTCAACTCTTGCATCTAATTTGAATATTATTTAATACAAACAAGCCGCTTTGGTGGAGAAAGGCATTTACATTGAGTGAAAGTCATGACAGCACTTTGAAACTGAATTACAAAAAGAGAGAGTGCATTAAGTTTTCCTGACATTTTACAAGTACATAGATTTCCATATAAACTAGTGACCAACATACTTTAAGCTACAGAGGGTTTCGGTCACTTGTACACATGTATTTTTTTCCAGCACTCAACAGATTTCTATGCCTTTCAGCAAAGAGTTTAGGTATCCTATCTTGGCTAATTTCAACTGTATGGAGCAGATCCTCAGCTGGCACAGCACAGAGGTTTATGCCATTTTAAAATCTAGCCAAGTTCAGCTAATAAATTCCAAATAACCTGACCACATGAATACCAGTGTAAGAGAGTACAGCCTGTAGTTCTGATTCTGTTTTCATTCATGGTAGTGTCAGTTCAGAGATAAAGCAACAAATTCCATGTTGTCTTGAATGTAAGCCAGCAGGATAAAAAAAAAAAAACAAAAAACAATTGGTTCTTTGGACTAATTTTACCTCTGCTTGATTCTATGGTGATCAAACTGCACTGACATAAAAGTGTTATCACTCCCTATTTATACAAGTATATATAGAAACAGAAATTGCTTCACATTTTATTTCACTTCGGTTTTGCAGAACCTGCCAGGACAGATATCACATTTCTTCAAAGATTCATTATCCCCTTGTTCAATAAGTAAAAAATTTCAAGAAATTTCCCGTAGGGAAAACCTGGATATGGGCGATTGCTATCAGCAAACCTAGCCTTTTACTGAAAAGTTATTCAGGAAAGCCTGAGATAGAAAAGAAGCTTCTATCCTGCAAATTTGAAGCTTCCCTATTTTCTGATTTTAAACTACTCTCATTGAAATAGGTCCTGAAAAACATTGTCACCCACTGAAGAGGCCAACCTGCTTTCCCCTGCAATATTCAAACTCTTTGGGAAGAATTCCAGATTAAGATAATGCACCCTGGAATTCCAAGTCTTCCCTGGAAGCCCATAGAGGTTGCATATTTGCAGTGACAGGGCAAACTCCCTCCATGCTATTAGGCCACAACTCAACCACAGCGTTCAATGTTTATTTCCAGAAGGTGAGAAGCAAGCAGAGGAAATGGCCTCAAGTTGTACCTGGGGTAATTTAGACTAGATATTAGGAAAAAATTCTTCACTGAAATGGTTATCAAGCATTGGAACAGGCTGCCTGGGGAAGTGATTGAGTCATCATCCCTGGAGGTATTTAAAAGATGTGTAGATGTGGTGCTGGGGGACATAGCTTAGTGGTGGACTTTGCAGTGGGAGGTTTACAGTTGGACTTGAGAATCTTAAGATGCTTTTCCAGCCTAAATGATCCTATGTTTTTATTCCGCCCATATGGGCTAACAACATTAAATAGCTGTTTACCTAGATGTTTACTTATCAGAAAGTTGACACCTACTCTAGATTATTTAACAAGGAACTACCATCAGCTGTCAGAGGTAATGGTGTGTTTAGTGTTTACCTTGAAGCCAGATGCAATCATTGACCTTGAGGTGAAAGGCCCAGTAACCTCTTCCTAGTCTTCTCAGCACTTCCAATTACAGAGTTTAGGTATGTATCTTGCTGGGGTTCTTCACACAAACCGCCCCAAAGATTCAACAGCTAATGCTTTCTTTAACTTTTTACCACTCTAACCCTTCTCCTCTGATGGGCTTAGGGACCCTGCTGTTTTGGGTGCTATAAATGAATATAAAATATCCCTTCTGCTCTTATGTTCATGCACATAATTTTAGTTTGTGAGTGGTGTGTTGATCAGCAGAGATGTGATCTTATACTTACTGAAACAATGGACTGAGGGGGTCCTCTTGTTTTTCTCCCCCAAAAGAAAGCTTGGAACGTAGACTGTTCTAGCCCATCCATGTACCAAAAACCATCTCCAAAGTCATGTCTTCTGGTGAGGTCAGAGGTACATAGACCATTTGGCCCAAAGGCTGACATTTAGGGCTTTGGTAATGATCTAGTATAATATTGTAGTGCTCATCTTTCTTCCAAAGGTAGTTATTTATTTTATAACATTTTGGTACCTGCTTTTATCTGTTTGATATTTGACTGCTCCATGTGCAGAACAGCACAAGGACAATTTGACAAATAACCTACCCCAAAACACACCCTCTGCTTTTTGATGAAATGGTTTGCCCACAGCATTCCCTGTGGGAGGGCCCAAATGGTGTCAAGTCACATATCAGAAATAAGCTTTTGTACCTCAAGGGCAGTAATTTGGGCTGGGACACAGGACAAACTGTAATGGTTAATGACAGTTAATGGTTTGGGCAACTGGGGTGCCTCCTGTCATTCTAATATTGCATTTTGCTGTCTCTATTTTGTTTTACCTTTTAATTTATCTGTGTGTAAAGTGGGTTTGGTTCTTATACTTACCTGTCCATAAGGAGCGGTGTTTAGACTTAACGAATACTAACTTTTTGAACTTCCTAGATGAAAGAAACTCCTTAAGTGCAAATCATCATCTTGTCTATCCTCTCTGAAGTCTAACCTACTTTGATGTGATTGTGATCTATGTCACTTGTGTGTTATAGAAGGGGTTCTCAGAGCAATGAATGCAAGTATAACTCTGAGTAACACAAAGTAACCGATGAACGTGTAAGTTCAGACACAGGATGGAAATTATTATTTTAGGCATAATTCCAGGATTTGATTAAGGTATCGTTAGTTTTCAGATTACTTGCTCTCCATTTTCAGATACAAGCTAGCTTTCATATCCTCCTTGACTCATTAGAGGCCAGACCCTCAGGCTGGTATAAATCATCAGTACTTTACTGCTATCAATACAGTTATCTTGATTTGTACTTAGCTGAACACCTAGTCTGGTGAGGTGTATTCAACAAATGTAGCCGGGGTAGTACTGCTTTGAGATGGTTAGTAAAAGTATATGTGAATGAAAGCCGACAAATATGAAAACTGAAATTCCTAAATTTTATGGTCTTTCTTGCAAGGTAACTATATAGGTTAAGTAAACAATCTCTACATTTGTAGTACGATTCACTTTTAACCTTTGCACTAAGAATGCTTTAGGAGATTATCAGCATTTCCTTATAAATACATTAATATAGTTAATATAAATACTGATATATCTATTGTTCTGATGTAAGCCTGAGAAGTGCTGAGAATTAATGTAGACTTTAAAAATAACTCCTATTGTTTTACCTCTGCAGGTGACCCAATTTGAGTCAGTCATGGAAGGTGAGCAGGTTTGTTCACACACGGCTATCTGGATTCCCTTGGTGCACTCTGTCTATTTAGGTAGCACTGGAACACCACATTGCTATGGGTTCCCCTCTGCAGGAATAATAATGATTTCTGTCTCTTGGGAGAAAATGGAAGAAAAGCTTCCAATTTTCTAGGCCTGCAATGAAAAGTTAATTGGGAACAGAGTTTAGAGCAGAGGAAAAGGAAGGGAAAAAGAGTGAGTAAAGTGGGAAGGACCTAAAATTGAGAAAACATAAAGGATGCAAGGGGAGAAGGATGGATGTCTGAAGGTAGTTTTTCAGTTCTTTCTCTCCTCAAAAATTCACTGGATTGGAAGACCTGAGAAACCAGCCAACGACAACCACAGAGCTATCACAGGCAATGTGCATGATTTTTTTCTTTTTAAACATCTCCAAAAACTTGATTCAATCCTTCCAAAATAATTCATAAGTACAAAGTATTCCTACAGACAACATTCAACATATACCTTCCTACAAGGTCAATGCTACATTTGTGAATGCAGGAAGGAAGAGGAGAATAGCACCTGGAACTTGAAGGTCAAACCTCATTCAGCAACTGAGCTGGGTGTTCCTTCCCACCCCTGGTTTCCAACTGGTAGCTGGTTTACTACAACATTCTGCCCAATGTTCTGTCTTTTTGTAATTATTTTTCAAAAAAAAAAATAATTCCCATGATGGAAATCATGAACAAGCAAAATATGCCTACAGATTCAGGCATCTGCCTTAAATGCTGCTCTTCCTTCTCATTTACCCTCTTTCCACCTTCATTTTAAACAAAAGGGACTTGCACTTCATCCCTGTAAACACAATAGTAAAAGCATAATTGGATTCAATAGAACAAATGTTTTCAATCATAACAAAATACTGATCATCCTTAATATTTTACTATACTGATGTATATATTTCACCCCATGAAGCATCCCCTTCCCCCTTTTCTTACTGCACCAAGTGACTGTTTTACCCATTATTAAACACAGTCTTAAACATGTGAGTTCTGTCCCTTGATGACACTCCCACTTTTGAGACTGATTTTTTTCACTGCCAAAACATTTTTATGCCAATGAAATTCTTTTGCATTATCATTATTTTTAGCCTTGGCTTGTACAAAACGCACTGCAGCATCTCCTTCCAAAATCTTCTTTTAAGGAAAATAAGACTTAGCCAATAATAAGAACAACTTTTTTTTATTTTTTTTTCCAAAGCAGTTCAGAACGGGAGAAAGGGTAATTTTCCAGCACAATTTCAATTTGTTTCACCATAAGAGGCATTTGAAATGTTCAGGCCTTTGGTTTCAATGCATGTTCTGACGACTGTACTTTGGTGCAGACTCTGAAATACCAAGTTTCTGAAATAAGTAAAAAAAAAAAAAAAAAGTTCCTTTGTGTGGAAGTAATCCAGATTAAGGGTAAAGGAGTCTGAAGCCTAGACAATACTCGTTCCACCTTCACTGATACCCATTCCCTGGATGTGTAAGTGGAGGCTGGTTAGATAGCAATAGGTAATAGACAGGAGGCTGTTCTTCAAGAAGCGTCATTTTGTGAGTGTTCTGTTCCTATACCTCTCTATTCCTGGCCATTTTTAGGCACAACATCCAGCTAGGCTATCAGCACCTTTTGTTCAATTTGTATATTCTTAAGACCCATCCCACCACAAAAAAATAGCAGCGACACAAATAGCCTTGAACAGTGCAGGGAACTGGGAGCATTTAGGAATAAGTTCTTTACAGTGAGGGTAGTGGAGCACTGGAACAGGTTGCCCAGGGAGGTGGTTGAGGTCCTTTCCCTGGAGATATTCAAGGGGAGGCTTGATAAGGCCCTGGGCAGCCTGGTCTAGTTGGGGGTGTCCCTGCTGACTGCGGGGGGGTCGGACTAGATGACCTTTGAAGGTCCCTTCTGGCCCAGATGATTCTATGATTCATTTGGTACTTTTGAAAATCAGACCACTTGTTCAGCTATCGATAAAGACCAAAGAAACAGTTAAAGTCTGAACATGTAAGACCCTGTCTGTGTCACATTGCTCCATTATCTTCTGCAATGCTGTTACAAGGATGCAGTTAAAGCCCCAAAGTTTTTTTATACAAAAAATGTGATTGTACTTGATAGGTCTAATCCCCCTCTAGCTGAAATTATATCCCTGGCTTCATTAGTCAGTGGAATTAAGCTTGTATTGCTCTGCATGGGAATATTTTGAATCTCTGCTAGCTAGCAGCATTCTCAGACAAAGGAACAATAGCGCTTACCATTTTGGTTAGTATTAGGGCAAAGAGAGACTCTTGATATGCCATTTAGGTTAAATGTATTCTCCTTCTGTTCAACTTGTCTGATACTGTAATGTTAAGGCAAGAACTTATCTAAGTAGAAAGATTAAACGTATCTCTGAGGAATGCACAACATCATTGCGGTTGAATCATGAGGTTAAAGTGTTGCACTGAGGTTGCAAAATATCAGATAGAGAAGAGATTGAAAGGATAAATCCTTACTCATTTAGCATAGTTGCCCTATTCCACCTGCTAATGACATATTATGTTGAGTGCATTGGAAAGGTGCTCTGCATGTTAGATGTTTCAGTATAAGTTACATTGTGTTCTGCTATGGAAAGTGATGGCTTATTCTAATCATTCTTTAAGCTTGTATTTCACTTGGGATCTGAGGAATGTAATTCAAACATAAAGAGAGTTGCCAATAATTCATTCTTAAAGAGACCTATAAAGATGTGTGGCCAATACTGTGGCCTCTTTCAGGAAAAATAATGGTCAGACATTTTGCATGAAATTATCATTTCATTAATGTACCGATCGTTCCAAATGCTTTCAGACTTAAGTATGAATTAAACAGTATCATATTCATCTTCGAGCTGTAGATACAAGCCTCATCACCTGCCATAGCATTACATTTTATTTGCCTCTGGAAACTGACTTGTGTTTATATATTTGACCATTAAAAGCCCAATGAAGAAAAGCAGTTCATCACATGCTTAAGCAATTTAGTGGAGCAGGGTCTAGGGTGGGCACTAACCCTCTTCACTGGTGAGCATTTCAAAAGCAAGCAGACCAATTTTAAAACAATTAAGAAGACATTGTAAGGTGAGACTTCATCAAAGAGTAATTAGACTGCACTGTTACAGGATAATATTAGGGACATTTGCCTTTCCCAGCAAGTTTGCATGCATAAGCTAAACATAATATCCCTTTAAGGCAATACATTCTACAGATGGAAAATACAGCCTGACATTGCCTTAAAATTCAGGATGGCATTTTTTAGTCAGACATAAACAGGAGGTTTTTACCACATG
The DNA here is from genome assembly GCA_013400055.1 of Nycticryphes semicollaris. Taxonomy (NCBI): domain Eukaryota; kingdom Metazoa; phylum Chordata; class Aves; order Charadriiformes; family Rostratulidae; genus Nycticryphes; species Nycticryphes semicollaris. The sequence goes on from VXBJ01002409.1 coordinate 1,205,208, forward strand.
TTGCATTATGAGAGTTGTATATGACAATACTTACGTCTTAAGCTGCCAGAGGCATCCAAAGGTGGGATTTTAACCAATAGTCAGACCGAAGGTGTATTGGAAACAGATCACCAAATTAATCTAATTTAAACATTAAGTACGTGCCTTAAGTGCTGTCCAAATGAAATTCCCATGAGTTCATGGCTATGATTTTTGATTCTCTTAGAATACGATCAAGATTTCAGTGAAACAGGGTATAGCTGTCTATGAAGGCTGAGTTTACATTCTTATTATACAGCTCTGATGTCGTTTCCAGGCATATCTGCCTCAAACAGGCTCTGAGCACAGCCAAAGGGGACAGAACCCTAAATTCTACACCCATATCTGCCAGGGGTTAGTCCTTGTAGTGCTAATCCCTGAAATATAAGTGGATACCTAGACAGGAAGACTAATAAGCCTAATTTCCTGTAAATTTATGGCTCATGGCTAATTGAATTTGGCTGTTGGGAAGATGAAAGAGCCACTTGAAGCTTTTCTATGGGCTTCTTCCTGGCTAAGTGGATTCTTGAAAGGGTTCAACTCTTCCTGTTTCCTCTTCCTCATTTGTCAAAGGCACTTTTTTCCTGTGCTCACACACCCATTTCATACAATATTTTAGGAACGCTGTTCCTACATTCTACCCACAACAAACTTGTAATTGGACAGTAAGTCGGTATATCTTAGTGTGAGTACAGGTGATGCAAGAACAGAAATCAGCTTTTGGAGGGTAGTCTAGGTCTACAGAGCAAACTCATTGTCCCATCCCAGAAATAAGGAGAACAAGGAGTCAGAAGCTCAGAAAAAAATGCAAGTGAAGACTGGCCAAATAGCATTGGTATCACAACAAAGGCTAAGAACCAGAACCCAAATTTGTAGCACGCAGCAAACCTGCAGAGACTGGGGCAGGGATTTCTGCCTGAAAATTTGACAGTTTCTCAACATCCACAACCAGCAGTCTTCAAAAACACTTCGGCCCAGGTACAGTCAGTATGTGGAAGGCAATGGAGGGGAAGATCTTCTTTTCCCCTTTTCTTTTTTAGCTCTCCAAAACTTACTCGGTTCATCTCCTGAGCCACCTCCTTCTCCCCACTCCACTCTCAGTGAATTATTTACCCTTCCCATGTCTTAGGTTCCTCTTATGCACAATGAAGTCAGTGTTACACAAACACAAACACTTGCAACTACCCTGATGGGTACTAGAAAACTTCAGGGTATGTTATTAGCTGTATTTTATGGTGGAAAAATTAAGATTTAGAGAATTTAAGAGACTTGGTCTAACAGGAAACATGGTCCAATGGCTTCATATGAACCTTACAAGACAGTACACACCAAAATACAAGGGTTTGTGTAACTGAGTTACAGAAAAGCAAAAGCAACAGCGACTTCTATTGGTAGGGTTGCCGCTTGCTTAACAGGTTAGTCTATTTCTGAAACGACCTCCCTACTTAAATTCCTTTAGCAACCCCTATTTACTATGATCTAGAAAGTACAACACAACTTACTGCTAGCTGGCAGAATACTTTTGGAGTGTGTCTTAAGCTTTGAAACTGCTGAAAATTTTCTAAGGGCATTTATGTGTGTGGATGGGTGAGGAAAGAGGCAGCAGAGAGACAGAAGGGAGGGGAAGGACATGAAATCATTCAAAAAATGTCTTTGACTTGAGATTTCAGAGTACAGAGGGAGAGAGAAAATGTTTGGAGATTTCTGTAGATTTTTCCCCCAGAAAATTAGAGGTGAATCAAACAAGTACCTTCAGTCATTTTTAAGGATGAAAACTACCACCCAAAAAATATCCATGAAAAGGAACAAATGAATAAATGCAAGCAAAAATATCCTAAGCCAGCAAAACTCCTGAAACATCAGTTTAATATGCTCCACACGTGAAATATTTATATGCATTCAACATCAGATGAGAGTTCACAGTGGTTGTCTTATGTAACCACAAGGTTGCATTAACAAGTCTGAAGGTGACAAAAGCATGAATGAATGTGGTAATCTCTTTATGCATGAAAGAAACAAGGCCAAGAAAGACCTAAAAAAAAGAACTTTAGTTTATTTTGTGTTTCAGGCACCCAAGGCGGTGGACTACCTAACTGTATGGTTTTTTGCAGTGCTGCGTTTGCATTACTGCAAACATTCATGGCGTTATATTAAATTCTGCAAGTGATTCAGGGATTTGCTTCTTTGCATTTTGTAGCCATAATTCAAGAGGCAGATAAAGAATTATTTAACAGGGAAAATGAAAATATTATTTTATTAGGACTGTAGCTACAAGTGACCATGGGAAACAAAACAACTAAAGTAGGAAATATGAAGATTTTTGGTGGAAAATAAAACACATCAAGCATGATAAAAGTCACAGCAACTTAATGTAGACCCACCTAGTTCCTTAACAGCTTTAAAATGTGTGTATATAAACATATACAAACCTGAAGGATAGAGGTGTATATAGAGACATTGATTTAGATATGTGCAGGCTTCTTTGTTGATTATTATTATTCTTGGTTTTAATATTGTTGGTTTTGTTGCTGCTGTTTTTCGTATTATTGTTTTTTGAGAGAGAATCCTGCCCAACATGCTTCCCTGTTTCTGGTCTTTGCAATGACTTTATTCTCACAAAGGAGAGCTTATCCAGCTGATGTGAACCCAACAATTCATGGCAATCATAGTTATCAAATGTTTGGTAAACAGGTCTAGAGTACCCATACTTCCCATTCCTGAGGCTAGTCTGCCCTCCACTGCAGTCAGCCAGGTCACATATTCCAATTCTTGACCCTTACTTAGATTTCCTGTACATGCATTCAGTCCTGGATTTCCAGTACTCTGTTTCCTACACTGGACAGAAACTTGATTCCTCACCTGAATCGTGATTTGCAGCCAAATTATGCCACTTCTAACTATATTGGCTTTTTGCTTTTGTGATTTGCACTTTCCTTCATGGTTCTAAAGAGCAATTAAATCCTTCTTAGATTTTATTCTGCTAGACTAAGCCAACCAAGCCTTTTCATTCTCCCTGTAAGACAACTCTTGAGTCTTTCAGTGATCTAAATGCTCTTCTTTTTCCTTTTTTAATATCCCAGTTTCATTTCATCTTTTTGAATAAGATACTCACTACATAAGAAGTGTTGGTCTGTCCCAAGATATTCCCTGACTTCACCACAAACACCCTACCAAGACATCTCTGGATCACGCCTGCCTTCCTCATGGTTGGAAAGCGCTAGTTCTGATCTTCATCTGTAGGTGAATTACTGCATGCAAATCTTTCTCTTATTTCCCAGTGCAAATACCGGGATGACAGCGGGTACATATATGCAACCCAAATACCCCTAACATCACTTACTACAGTATATGATACTCTGATACAGTAAAAAATAATTTATCTCTACTATTCATACTTATGAAATATTCAACCCATAATACTCATGTGTTATTAGAGGGAGTGCTATTGAGCAGCTTTGGATACCAAATTGGTCTCCAATTAGCATTTTCTCTTGTATTTTTTTGACATCAGGGACCAGCAGGAAACCAATGAATGGCAGCTAAGCAATGAGAGAATAAAAGCACTTGAAAGCAAAAATCATCAAGTCAATAATAATTCCATTCTTATTATTAAGGGAAAACTTAAGTGTTGTATAAATGAGCCTTATGGTTTTGTATGCCAGTCCACAAATATGTAGTTCTGCAGACAGAAATCAAAACTAAGTGATTCACTGCAACAGATATAATTAGAGGATATGTCTCAAAACATTTTCTCCCTCCCTCCTTCACAAAATTTTTCTTCTCTTCCATACGTACATCATTCTTGTCACACCAGAGAACTTGCAGTGGAGCAAATATGAATCCTTAGAGTTAAAATAATGAAAGATGCAAAAGAGAGAAGAATTGGAAGATAACTTTGCAATGTTGATCATACTAATTCCTTATGTAGCTAAAAGCTAGAGCAGGAATAATTCAAGGTGTAATTATCAAGTTGGAAAGCACTTGTAAGAGCTTGTAAAAGGAGAAGGTAGAAATCAAAGGAACCCCAAGATGTAACCTAATACATAAGAACACTATACATTTAAATATGAAAACAGATCAGCTTCCTTTTAATTCAAAATTGGAAAATGTCTCCTGAATATATCTTTAAAATGGAAATAAAACCAACAACCACCATGAGAATGCTAACATTCACTAATGAACATTGGATGAGAGACAAACAATACCTAAAGTATGCCAAGACTCTAAAACATACATATACCTTTCTCTAAAGCCCACTGAAGCTGCTATGGGGATACTCTATATTGACCTGGAAGGACTTTGGATTAGTCCCAGTTTGTACTGAAGCAAAAGCAGAATTGCAGAAAATATCAAGAGTTCAAGCATCTGTGTTTTTCAAAAAATGTTAGCTCAGAAGGGGATGATTCAGGTGCTAAAAATGCAGGAAATTCCATTCTGTGGTCATCCTTTTTCAAAAGGATCTTAATACCTTTACCCCTTTTTTCTGCTAAGAGTTTGGAAATATATTTTCTACCCACATCAAAACCATCAGTGTTCCCACTGGCCAGAATCAGGACTGAAGCTCTGGGGAACTGCTTGATCTTTGTTCCTCTGCTACAGTTCATCAGATTAGTAATTCTCATTACTACAAGTCAAAGCCACAGGATGTCCTCTAAATGCAGGTAGGAAGGGTAAAAGCTCCAGAACCTGTAGGAAGGTCAGTGGCCTCCTCAAGTATTTTGGCCTATTCACTGGACTGCCACTGAGCTCTTGTTACTTAAAAAGACCTCACCAGCTTTTAGGTTTTATGTTGGGTTTTTTGTTGGTTTTTTTCCCCCTCCATTTCAAGTAAAAAGTCTCTATAGCAACTGTTTTGCATCCTGATGCACCTGAAGGATGGGGACAAAAGAGACGCAGTTTATTTCAAGACATTCAAGTCATCCTTTCATTTCCAAAAGTCATTTAAGCAGCATGTGCACAATATGTGTATATACTTTGTATGTACTAAAATTCACCAGAATTCACCCAAATTCCCGTGACCTCCCAAAAAATGCAATGACTAAGTCCCTTATCTGAGATTCCTGATGGGACCTGGCTCAGCAAATGTTGTGCTCCCACCCTCTGGAAAGTTGAACCCCAAAGTTTGGTCCCAAGATAATCCAAATTAATAGTCATGTGCATCCTTCAACTACACTTTACCAAGGAACATGCTGGGAATATGTACGAGCTTTTAGCCCAAGCATCTCAGAGGTAAAGCGTTATTTTTTTTTCTAAGCAACAGCCTTTACTATTCATTGCCCAGAAGGAAAAACAAAGACAGTGAATAATTTTGAAAAAAATATACAGTAACAATGAATCAGGCATTTAAAGTACTTAATTCAAAAGTATTTTGTATCTATTTTGTAATGAAGAAATATTCAGACAAAAGATTTTTCCCTTACAAAAACAGTTTCCAAAATGCTGACATTTTGCCCTCACTTTGGCAATGTTTACTTTTCAGCTGCAGCTCTGAAAATTAGCAAGTACATGCCTTTTGCCTCTTAGGCTAATTTAATTAAAAGCAATACTAGATTATATTATACCTCCTTAAAATACTGTTGTAAGAAACAGCCTGGGGAACCACTCCCCAGCTGCTTTAGAATAATGCATAATGCTGTTTAACTTCCCAAGCAGTGAACAATGCTGGTTTATCATAACTACTTGGAAGGTTGCCATGCCACAACCTAACACTTCTTTTCTTTATTATTGTAATTTCTTACTTCTTAAACTCAGAGGTTGGATACCCAATGCACTGGAGAGAATATTTTGTGATTTTGACACCTTTGAGAAAACTAAACTTCACTGTTTGCTTGTCATTCCTAGAACATGGAAAAGCTCAGTAAATATATACACACTGATAACTGTGCAATGCCTTTGGATGTAAACATCTGTGATATATAGCTATATAACAGTTAGTGGAAAGGTGTTTTGAACAGAGACATTATGGTGTGTGCAGCTAAAACACCATGTGTTGTGGATCTGCAAGAGTATATGCTCTCTCCAAAAACACACATACCATTTTGTTGAGTTCAACATTTATAATCACATACTTCAGAAGTAGTTCAGCTTGCATATAACATGCAGAGTTTACCTACAGAGGCAACTTAAAATGATCATAAACTTCAGGATAAATAGGTACAGGTCAATTTTTATAATAAAGCAGATTTCTAGTGCCTGAAATGTTTATTTGTATATCAAAGATTACAGNNNTGTATCAATGAGTAGACAGGGGGGGGGGGGGAAAGCAGTTGCTTTAGCTGAAATTAGTGATAAACTACCATGTGATCTTAATTTCATGAAAATACAATCCATGCACCATAATTTTCATATAAATTTGCTTTTGTTCTGTTGAGCAGCACTGCAAGTATTTAATTCCTAATGGGAAAAAATACCTACATTCTTTGGAAGTAGTGGATTATAGGGAACATCTCAGCAATGTCAAGACTGATTTTCATTACCAGTCAGAAAAACACTGCTAGACAGATTGGCCAGTGTCACATTTGACCCATAGGCCTAGAAGTCTTTATTTTACCACAAACAGAAGGGAATGAGTTGACTGGGAACTCCTGTGAATGAGAAAATGTGCCCTGCACAAGGAAAAACTGTGGGTTGCCTGGCTTAGGAAACTGTGGGTACTCAGATCCTCTCAGGGTCATATTTTCAAGAACACTATGGAAATCCATGGCTAAGTCCAACTAGCATTTGGATTTTTGTTGTCTACGTGACAAAGATCTTCATGCCAAGAGAAAAAATACTAAAAACAATGAAAAGATTACTGCTTTTGGTAGAATGGAACACCTGCAATTTAAAGAATATTTTTTTTGGGGGGGCGCCTGATTCATTCTAGTATTTGAGTACCAGAAGGGTTTCGATATTTATTTTTTTTTTTGGGAGGAGGGGCTTGTTTGTGGTTTTTTTTAACAGTTTTACAATAATATCAAATGTTCTTTCTGTTTTGTTTTGGGTTTGTTTTATTTTTTTTCTTCTCTTACATATTAATTTCTCTCTGTGAGTAATCCAATCTCTTGGACAATCAGACTCAGGTACTTCCATCTATTTCAACAGGTTTTACCCCAGCCAGCTGCTAGGACCGTGCAGCTGCTTGCAGAGTTCTCCCCCTCCTCCCCCAGAAATGCAGGGAGAATGTGGAGAAAAGGAGAAGAAAGGGAAAGAAAAAAATCTTGTGGGTTGAGATAAAGACAGTTTAATAGCACAGTAACATAAAAGGAAAATAACATAAGTCACTCTCATCACTGGGTGAAGTGGAACCTTCCTGAGCTGTGATCATGGATTCCCACCCCTTCCCCAACCCCCCCGAGTACCCACTAAGCATGACATCTATGGTATGAAATATTCCATTGTTCTGTCTATGCTCCTTCTCCGCTTCAATGGGAAGCTGAAAAGAGTCCTTGAAAAGTATAAACATTTCTTAGCAGCAACCTAATTAATATGCATTGTTGACATTCCTTTCACAGCAATCCCTAAAAAGGAAATTTACTCTTTCCTTGCTGCGATGTAAACTCTTTACCTTTTAAAAACAACAGCCACAAAATCTTGTGGTCTCCACTAATATTTATTTGGTCAAAATTTCTAGTAAAGCCAATAGGAGTTTTGCCCAAAAAAAGACAAAAAGTTCCTTCCCCAAAACTACATTATTTCACAAAAATGTATCAAAACTCTACACTTGTAATAGGCTCATCTAGAATCACTCCTGGAATGGTTATACTAGTTTTCTATAATAGTATTGCAGCTAATATTTGTTCAAATGTAGACATGAATCGGGTTAAATTTATCCTGAAGTTGACTTCTAGAATCAATACTTAGGTTAGTAATTAATTAAGCTAAATTACTTTAACTAATTCATTAAATGAAATGGATTTAGTTTAAACATTAGAAGAACCAAAAAAAGGGGGATCTTTGGCAGGTGGGACTTACCTGCCCTTCAGATTTTCCGTGGTCTTTTTCTGTGTTTTTAAATCACTGCATGTCTCGTCTTGCCTGAATCTCTCCAGCATGTTTATATTGCTACTGGGATATAGCTAATAGTTACAGAAAAGTTTCAAAGACAAGTTTTTTTCAGTTTTTTTCATTTCACTGATTCCTTTCATGACCACCAGTAAATTCCTGAATCTCAGCTTATGTATTTGTTTAAAAAGGAAAAGTTACACCACCAACAATAATCCAACCTTGCAAAAGGTGCTGCAAAATTTAATTAACATTTAAACATGCTCAGTGATCCTTAGGTGACACAGAGTCTAAGTACAGTGTGACTGTTACACCCTGGAGTGTTGAACAACCATAAAAATAAAACTCCCCACGTAGCACACCTGACAAATTGGTGTGAGAAAAATGGAGGCATGTTGCTCACATGCCACTCAATTTCTGTAGCAGCGCTATAAAGGCTTTTGTATGGGTGTGTATGCGTTTGAACACTAAGCTACATGCTGCTGTTATTCTTACTATTCACACATATTTTTCTTTTATTGAGCAGGTTCCAGCAGTCAGATGGATTAATGACATGTTGCTTCATAACAACAAGTCAAGTGTTCCTCCTCATGAAAAGATAAAATAAAATAAAACACTTCACTAACAAGATTCTTTAAAAAGGAAAGCAGCCTGATTCAAACCGAGATCCAGCGTAGTGCACCTGCTGCACAGCCTGACTGCTAGCTCCAGCTGTGGGTGGTGAGGAGGGGTGAAGAGCTGGATGCAATCCAGCGGTTCTTGCCCACAAACGATGTGTTATCATTTGGAGAACATGCTAGGATGCAGAACAATTCCCCGTGAAAGTCTTTATGCAATTTCCATGTTAACTTTCTTTTCCTAAATCACAAAAGATGATCTTGTTGTTAAGAAAATGCAAAATTAATTAATGCATTTTTCAGGCCTTCCCATGCTGCTATTTCTCGCCTCCTCTTATCTCCCAACACAAGCTACTAGAAACTGCAGAAACACCAAGGTAAAGATCTGAGCCTGCCAAGTGACAGGAATCCTCAGGTCAAATTGGTGAACCCTGGGGATGCTCATCTCTTAGTTCAAACCTTCAGCAGCTCCTAGACTCAACCTCCAAAACACCATCAGCTTCTTTTAGCCAATCTACCATGACACAGTGAATATTTTAGCATATACAGGTCATTACCATTGCATCTTTTACACCTGCCAGATCCACCCATACCTTTACCGTGGTTATCACTGGTAACATGAAACACATGGGAAATGGCTTCATAAAACTGTTAGATACAAACAAGTAGCACAGGTATCGATTTCTTTTTTTGTTTCCTAAAGCAATGCAGGCAAATCCATTACAGGACTTACTATTTCTATTTCTCTTCTGTTTGTCTTGTAACATGGCTATTTGCACTGTTTCTGTCATAGGTTCCAATACAGGCAACTGAACGTCATGATCCTATTGAAACTGCAGAAGCTTTGATTTGTCTGAGCCTAGATTTACATACCCTGCCTCCTTTTTGTATTCGCATATCCTACTGATTTTAGTTCTAAGCTGATGCATCTCTAGATGTCACAGCGCGCTATGTAGTGCCAACGCTGTGAATAAAGGAGTGCTCTGTAACAGGTGGGGTAACTAACATGCATCCAACGCCACAAGTATCAGTTATTTTTCCATACTCTGTATCACACAAGAATTCGCCCTGCTGGTTCGTAGCAAGCATCAGGGGCTGGAATTGAAGATTACAAGTGTTAATCTTAGAAATGAAAAATCAAGAAGTCCTAAAATAAAAATGCTGTAAGAGCTGGAAAGGGATCTTTCTAAGCCTGTCAGACTGCTAGTACTAACACTTTCTCCTCTGCCTCGGAGCGCTTCAGGAGGTAAAAGGTACATTTTTTTTTTAGTGCCAGACTTTTGAAGTTATCCTATAGGGTGCAGTCATTCCTATTTCATGTTTTAGGGACAGACTCTGGGCTTCTTAATCACAAATTCAATAATCTAAGTAGTCATCTTAAATCATGTACCAAGTAAGAGAAAACATTTTGTGAATAAGGTATAGATACCTTTTTGTGGGGCAAGATGAAGAAATGACAGCTTCTCTCCCTACTGAGCTTGCAAGAGGAGGACACAGACAAGCACAGCACGAGCAGCACTCAAACTGAATGCTGCACTGAGCAGCCACATCTTCAGACATTTTGTGATGAGGAAAGGAATTTGGCATGTATAAAGGGAGAAGCTGTTCCAGCCATGAGGGGGAGAGTGAAAAGCTGGATTGGGAAGCAAAGAAAGCAGTCAGATAGGACCTGAAGGCAAATGGGTGTGAAAGGGAGGGGTGCAGAAGAACTGGGGAAGAGAGGATGGATCAAGCTCTAGCTGCATTCTGCTTTACGTGACCAGTCAGTCCATGGGACTGTGTTACCAAACAAACTTAACGAGGAATGGCTGAGAAAAGCATCCATCACAGAAGCAATCCACACACAGTTAGAACCTGGGACACAACTTTATTTAGATTATTATTTTCCCTTCAGCCCACAGATTTGTGTGCTATTGATGAAGACTTCTTTTCTCTACTATGTCATAGCAGGCCACAGCCTAAAGAATACAAGTACTGAACCTGTGACCTCTTAAGACATGCTGTCAGGCAGGGGGGCTGCAGTAATGTGAAGCAGAGCTAGCATCGAACCGACAGGGTACAATGGCCCCATTATTGAGTTTGCTTGCACTTGTCTGACACTGGGTAAAATCCCCTGAACAACGTCAAGACCTTTTAAACGTCAAGTCGTCCTGGCTCTGAGCACTTGTGCCTGAAAGCTCCTAAAAGGGCAGCAGGGTCCGGACTGTGAAGAGTGATTGCAGGCTGTTTATGGAGGAAAGTGAGCAGCAGCAAATGAAAAGAAAAAAACGTGCCTGGGAAAAGAGATTTTTGCAGCAATCTGTGAGATATTGCATGGTAATTAACTTAGGAATCATGCAATTGTTGCCAACAGTTGACCTGAGGCTGCCCTCTGGGTTGAGAGCTAAATTCCGTATTTAATAGCTAACGTGGGAGAGGTAGAGCAGATTGAAAGTAGTGGTGTTGAGCAGTATTTGTTAACAAATCACTTTTAAAGTGGAGGGCAAATAGCCAATGAAATATGGCTTGTGATTTTAATATGGTATTGTCAGCATATGGTACCACTCAGGGGACAAGAAGGAGGCACGTTTGTTACATATGTACATGTGACTGTCAAGGAAGCTGCAGTGAGAAAACTGAAGCAAAAATAGATGTTTCTTGTAAATACATTTTATTAGAGGAAATGAAGCAATGCTGAAATTGTTCAAATAGTAATCATACTAATTCCTGTGAATTTTGAGCTGTACCTTGAAGGATGCCCAGTAGCAGAAATGGGAATACACAGACAAACAAGTGAATGCATGAAAAGAGGGGTTTTGTTGTTGAAGTCAGTTGTGAAAAATATAATTAAAAGTCAAGACTTTGGGGAAAAAAAAAATCTGCAATAAAGTGATCTAATATGGATGGACTCATCACATGTTCATGCTCCAAAACTCCCACAGACTTCACAGAGTGCCCACCCCTGATCTGTTCCATCTTTTTGGTTCTTCGGCCAGAGTCCACAATTTAACAACTTAACCGAGAGTCATAGAAAACTCATGATATACAAAAAGAGAAGAAACTAAGAAAAAAGATGCTCCGTGTGAGCTTGAATATATTCCTAGCATTCCCATTCTGCCCTTGCAGATTTCAATGGACTTTGGCTCAAGTCTGTAAACATGGGGAAGGTATTAAGAACAACAGAAATTTTCAGCAAATGTGTTCTTTTGCATTAATTCTCCAGGAGAATATAATACTTCAAGGGTACTAGAAGATCCTTGTGCTAGGTATTTTACTTTTGGTAATGGCAGTAACTTCTTTACAGACAAGTCTTTAGTTCTTCATTTACTACCCACCACATGCTGTGGGCACTTACACTCCTTACACTCGTTTGGCAGAGTATAGGACTGTTGTAACTGCAGCACACAGTCCAGCTGAGCTAGATATTTGCAGAAATAGTGCAATTATCAGGACTTATTCCACTACTTCTGATATATCATGTATTGCTGGATGAACAGTCCAATAATGTCACATCTAAATGCATGACACGTCCAGGTGAAATGCCAAAACTATCTCCTGCAGTCACATTTTTCTTTTCTCCCTATATCTGTCATGAACTCACACAGAACTAGAATGGATTCAGGGATTCAGACTTGGGGGTTTGGTTTTGGTTTTGGTTTATTGGGAGTTTTTTGTTGTTTTTTTTGTGGGTTTTTTCATTTGGTGTGGTTTTTGTTTTTACATAAGGAACAGAACTTAGAAATTTGAGAGAAAAATTACAACAATATGAAGTTAAATGCCACACCATTTCCTCATGGTCTGATAGTTTTCAATCTTGAATCAAAGATGGAAATGTAAGGGGAAGGCAAATCTTGGATGAGTGATTCTTCCATGTGCAAAGCAAGCTCTGCTACCTGATTTGATAGCTATTTGCCTCCCAAAAGCAGTCAAAGTGTGTACCAGAAATTCAGGCCAACAGAAAATTACAGCACCAAAAAGACAAGACTTATCAATTATTGTTTAGAAAATACTTCCATTATAAGAATGTTTTAAAGTACTCAGAACATTCTTAATGACTAAGAAAAGAAAAGAAAGAAAAGCAGGGTCGGGGGGAGGAAACATGCTATCCTTGGGCAGAATACCTTAAAATAGTCCTGCGCCCAACACACTTTTTAAGAATGCTCTTTAGCTCTTTTAGAGGCTCTAAGTAATTCTTGCAAGTTGACTTGTACTGCCTTATTTATATTTTATTATTTTGTTTTCCTTAATAAAATTTAGAAGTAAATTCAGACTCTGATGTGGCTACCAATGGCCTTTACATTATGGTCCTTTCTCTTTGTTCTCACTTTCTGTCTCTTCATTTATCAAATGCTGCTACATTTGATGATCAAATATTTGAGTAGGATCACTATCCATTATTTTACAGCTTTGCGGCTGACATTCATTTAAAAAAACTACAGAGTGGAAGACAGAAAGGTAATCTTTTTTGCAGAGCTCCCAGGAAATAGGCATTAATCTAGTTTGAAGATCTCATTATTTAAGTTAAGATCTACTTTTAGTTCTAGGCACATAAATGCAAAATGTTCTCAACAATGTGTCTGATGATTCTTGTAGGATGTCCACCAAGAGTCCATGAGTCTCCTAAAAATAAGTATTCATTATTCACAAGTATTTGCTGAGATTCATCACCTGTCTGCTGCATTGCCTGTGCACAGTTTGTTGTGCAAAGTTAAGATTTGAATTTCCAATTGCTTTTACTAAACACAAGTCATAACATTCATTTCAGTTTCTTGGTTGGCCAAGTATAGCCTGTAAAAGCATCACTTTGAGCAAACCCTAATGACTGAGTATAAAAAAACCAAACCACCTGCCAGTAATCACTCTGCAATACAGATTTGATATTCACTATAATGAAGAATATTCCTGTTTTGGAAGACAGAAAAGATACCACACACAAAAAGAGGCACAATACAGTAAAAAATAATTTGCTTAAAAATCACAGTAAACACTAATAGACTGTAGGTTTTGTGTGTAATGACCCAGCTGTCATTACTGCCATGGCTGCAAGTTCTGCTTGCCTGCTGGGCTGCAGAATGATGTTGTATCAGTTGGATATCAAGAGCCTGATATTGCTGCTGATCAACATGACTGGGAGCATGCTGCATACAGCAGAGCATGGCTTCCCTACCCAGCTGGGCTCTAACTGGCCCCAGGGCAGAGATGCAAACAGGGTAGAAGAACAAGAGGCACATTTCTTCCAGAAGGCATGTACATTGTGAGGGTTTGGGTCTGCTCAAATCCTGCCACAGAGACCTTTCTGCTCACTGGAAATCTGCATCTGTAAAACTCTGCATGAGCAGTTTGAAAAGCTGTGTGAGGGGAAGCAGAGGGCCCAGGACCTGACACCACCCACTGTGCACAGGTCTCATTCCTTGAAAAATATCAGGAGCCTGAGCAACCTGATCTAGTTGAAGATGTCCCTTCTCATTGCAGGAGGCTTGGAATAGATGACCTTTCAAGGTCCCTTCCCCAAACTATTCTATGATTCTACGGGGTTTTTTTAGAGGTGTGCAGCAACCACCTTAAATTTCAAACAAATCTTAAAATAACTGCAATCTTTATAGAAGTTCAGAAAGAAAACATTTGTAAACTTAAAGAGAAGGTGGGGCAGGGGGAGAGGCTGGGAAAAGAGAGTGAAGAAAAATGCCTAGTTTGATAAACATGGTGAAAGCACTCCACAAGTAAGTGCAACTGTCCCCCCACACCAGTCAGTTACACACTTACAGCTCTGAATAAAATATGGTCCACTGATATTATTGTTCTCTAGAGAATTCACTTCTGTTACTCCAACAACACTTACCCAGAGCTACCTTTAGTAAAAGTGGGCCAGGACTCCACTGCTTTTGACCTTTCCTGGCCAGAAATACTGTTCTTAGAAAACAACTTGTAAGTTATGCATGTTGAATACCTGTTGACAGGAAATTTTAAATTCCCACTGGTAAACATATGAGTGCTAAGTGCTTGTTTGTCCATCCAATTAGTGGGAGGAGGAAAAACAACCAAAAAGTGAAAGTGTGCCACTTGAGTTCTCTGAACAATCACAACTTAACAACTCAGTTCAGTGCTACAATATTTGTAATCAGTCTACACAGTGAAAACAAAAAGTATTTTTTATTGAACATGGTTGAATAACGGATAAGTTTAAGGAAATTGTAATCTGTTTTGCTGAGAAGAAAAGCAGGCTAAATTAATTGAATAAATTATTCATTGTAAATTATGGGCTCAAGTCTGCTACTGTGTCTTCGTATATATACATTCATTTTCTGGCATCTCTGCTGAGCTTGCTAACAAGGATACCAATTAGTAACAATGGTACTGGTGGTTTTATTTTAGCTTTACTTGTCTCTGCATTTCCTGGTTTTGTCTGGTTCCAGAAGCTGATGTACTAAAAGGACATGGATTCTTCCATTTCAAACAAAATCAGAAAACATTGGAAGTATAAAAAAAATAATAGCAAATAGACAACTTGTCTGAGCTTGACAGCTTGATCCTTCAGTCTGAAGTTTAATCCTTTTCAGCAAGTGCCCAGGCGTTGGTATAGGTATTTGGAATAAGTCTTCCAATGTTCCCAGTTGTTGCTTATCTCTAATTATGAAAGAGCAGAATAGGTATCTGCCCCCAGTAACAAATAGACGTCCAGCTTCAGGTAGGTAAAATAAAGCTTATTCTACAGCAAATACATATGCTTGCACAGTGATTTGGAAAGACACACGATGCATACCTGACTTGGGTAAATCAAAGTCAAGTCAGTCAAATAAAAATCTACCTGAGACTTCATAAGAGACTCAGTGGTGTGGGGACTTGAACTGCTTCATAGACAGATAGTACAACATGAAGCAAAGCCCTTAGTTTTTTAAATTAAATTCAAGTCTTTCAAAAGTTTGAGACAATATTGAACTAAAGAACTCTAGGGTAGAATAATGTGATCTGATGTTATACGTCTACATTATAGGTATCTGTGACAGCCTCCATGGCTGCTTTTATAACAGTGCTTTTATTGCAGGTCCTCCTATTTTAAGTGTCTGCTTATGTTGAGGACACCTGCCAGAAATGGAAAATGCTATCCTCACTATTCAGGAAAGCAACAATCGAATGCTCAAAGAATGATTTAAACCCTCAATAACTGCTGCCTTCCTCTAAAACCAAAGTTTATTAAAAACAACCAAACAGATTAGTGAAAACACTAAACACCACAAAAGATGACATACTGTTTTCCAGCTGACAGCCATTACGCAGCTTTCATTTATTTCACCTCCCTTGCCTAGTTGAAACAATTAAGACAACTGGAACAAAAGTGACAGTGTCTTTACCAATAAGTAGAATTGTCTAAGGCCTATTGTCCAAAGTGAGCAAAGCGGTTTATATCTGCATAACTAAGCTGTCTTTGACTCATCCGTGTCAGTTGTTTAAAAGAGTTTCTAACCTATAGTATTCTCTGAAACATGTCCAGGCACTGTTTGGAAAAATAGTATTTGTCATGGGTCACAACTGTTGTGGAGTGTGCTAACAATTTAGTGGTGTGGGGCACTGGGAAGCACTGGTTCAAGACTATCCCTTTATCTCCTTATCTTCCTAGCCTGATCTCACTAAGACTAGCTTGGATTATCTGGCCTTGTTATACCTATACAATGAGGTGACAATTAAGTGACAGACATCACATGAAGGGTAAAACAGGAAACCTTCAGGCTTTACCTAGCTGCATCTTCACTAAAATTCATGGACTTGCTTTTTTATGCAGTCATGTCATTCATCACTCAAGCTTGCAGGGCCGCAACCCTATAATTGGTTGCTCTGTTTACGTACTGACTCAGAAAGGTCTACTGTGTACTCTTCCTCCTCCAAAAATGAACACTATCCTTTTCTTTGGAAAACACATATAAATACAGCTTACACGATGTGATATGAAAGAGACAGTGGAAAAACTGTGGATTGACAGTCTCTCGTCCAAACCCTTCATCTTGACTTTCAGTGAATTTATTTGAAAAAAACATTCTTAAAAATGTCACCTCGCAGTTACCATTTCCATGCCATTTTTATTTGGTTTTAGAATGAGTTGACTTTACCTGCTAAGCTAACTCATGACTGTCCTCTGTGTGGTCTTCTGATTAATCTTCATATATGCATATTTTTTCCTTAATGTGTACCTGATCTCACATGAAGCAGTCACGGACAGGCAGCCAGGTGCAGCAGATAGACTGATATGTTTTCTTACACTAAGACTACAAACAGATCTCTTGCCATGTGATGCGAAGTTTTGAGATAAGCAATTTCAACACAAACTGGCAGGATATAGCATTGCAGATGTTACTTAGTTACATAATTGCTGAGTCTAAAAATTACAAAGAATCCAGGTAGTGCACTGAGCATAACTATATGGATGCCTTTGATGTTTTTCACAAATTCTCACTTCCATATGGATGCCTTTGATGTTTTTCACAAATTCTCACTTCCTTGCTATATGCCCCTTTGCAGTCAGCTGGAGCAGCATCTCTGGAAAACTCAGAATTTCTGAAGGATGATGAAACTTTTTGTTAAGGGTTAATATAGCAATGAATCAACACTATAAAACCAGAACAAAACTTCCTCACAAATGAAACTGTTGATTGTCAAAACAACAGCCTATGCCAGGGTTATGTTATCATTTGTCTCCTAGACTTTTGAGTTTCATCAAGGTTAGATATGATGATCTGGAAATTCCTAACTGACTGTCTCTTTAGAGTGAGAGGAACTTGAAAAGGTAATTGCAGCATGTATTCTGCTCCTTCTCAGGTAGAGGTCTGCATGAGAGTTCACCTGAGCCTGTTGGTTCACCTAGTGATGCTGATTTTAAAAAGAAAAATCCTAATGCCCCCTGTCAAATAAGGCTGAGGACTTGGAATTAGGCAGTGCTAGTGCTGCCATCCTCTCCTGAAGGTCACCGATGTGACTGCCTGGGCTCAGCATTCTCCAGGGATTGCCTATCAATCTATGTTGTCTATCAAAATACTTCTGGGATTAATTGCTATATTTTTCTGTATAGCCCCATGGAATCACACCGACAGAGTATTTTTTCAAGGGGAATCACAGGCAAAATGATCCTGAAGTTCCTTTCTGTCAACTGCTCGGCACAGATAAACATGCTCAATAGAGGTGTTGACCAGGGATGGGGAAGTGTGTGTGTATGCACAACAGGCCACCCCAAAAATCTACAGAGATGGGACATTGCTTTACTCTGTGTACTGCATAGCCTGTGATTTGCTGGATCATTATTCAGCTTGGTTTCTGTTGCTAAGTAAAAATTACAGAGACCCAGTACTCCCTGGTAAAGGGTGAATGCCAGGTTGTCCTTGTTTCGTGCTTACAGAGTCTCTTAGTTCCTTGTTAGATGCCCCCAGTGACAGCAGACTTGACATTGCTACAGTTTACATCACATAGACAAGCTGTTAGGAGCCAAAAGAAAGCGGATTCTTTCCTACATTAGTGTTGATTTTCGGTATAATTAATCCCTGCAGTCTAAATGGCATGGGACTGGATGCTGTTCCCTGTTTTTAAATTTACCAGCTACCCTTGCTGAAAAATCACGATCTTATTTTAGTTGCCTTTTATTTTGCAATCCAATAAATTGTGAAGATGGTTTTCTGCATATCATTCTGCAGACACTGTGATTCATCATTCATCCCTATAAATCTTGTTCTAAAGAACAGTAAACATCACACTTTTTACTGTATGAACAGTAAATAATAAAAAAAAAAAATAGAGAATTATCATTCTGCAGATTACCTGGTGCAAAATAAAGAATTTCACTTTATCCACTTTTAATTATTCTTTCAGGTATTTGAAACTCTTCACCCACCTGCCTACATATATATGCTAAAATTATTAGTAAGTAAGTAGCATGAACTAATGAAGAAATATTTATATATTTCACTAATAACTACAAGAGGTGGAAAGAGCAGCTAATTAAATGACAATTGGATCTGTGAAGGCTTCAAGGACAATGAGGAGGGACAATGCTTCCAAATCAATGAGTAAGTGGAAACATGCATTTCCAAATTTTTCCCCTTTTTGTACGCAAAGCAACATAACTTGTTTTTCCCACTGAAATAGGAAAGCACCAGGCTTCTAATTCTGAAAGATTTCGTGAGAAAATGCTTTTTTGAAACCTAAAACATTAATTTAACTTACAAGAAAGTATGATAAGCACCAAACGCTGCTTTTTATTGAATTTGAGATGAAAGATAATTTTTCAAAATGTAATTTCTTATCAAGGTGCCTTACTAACAACAGCTACGGGTTTTCACTAGCTCAGGCTTTAATTTGAACTAGACTTCAGAGAAACACACTTAAAACCCAGGCAATAAGTAAGCAATTGGTTACAGGCAGAGAAGAGTTGCTCACATGGACTACACAGTTCTTGCATCATCATAGAGTCACCATAGAATCATGGAATACTAGGTTGGAAGGGACCTCCAGGATCATGTGGTCCAATCTTTCTTGGCAAAAGCCCAGTCCAGCACCCTGTCCAGATGAATCTTAAAGTATCCAGCATTGGGGAATCCACCACTTTCCTGGGGAGATTATTCCAATGGCTAATTGTTCTCACTGTGAAAAATTATCCTCTTGTGTCCAATTGGAGTCTCCCCAGGAGTAACCCACACCCATTACCCTTTATCTTTTCCATGTAACTCCTTATAAAAAGGGAGTCTCCATCTTTTTTGTAGCCACCCTTTAAATTTTGGAACACATTGATAAGATCTCCCCTAAGTCTTCTTTTCTCAAGGCTGAACAAACCAATTGTTTCGGCCTTTCCTCATATGGCAGCTTCCCAGTCCTTCAACCATCTTGGTGGCCCTTCTCTGGACCCTCTCCAGCCTGTCCACCTCTTTTTTGCATAGCAGGAACCAAAACTGTACACAGTATTCCAGGTGCAGCCTGAAAAGCTCCGAGTAGGATAATGACTCCTCTATCTCTGCTGGTGATGCCTTATTGATGCAATTAATCATCTTGTTGGCTTTCTTTGCCACAGCAGCTTCCCTGCAGGGAACTGTCCACTTCCCCACACAGTCTGGTACCATCAGCAAACTTCATCAGGGTACACTTAATCCTATCATCCAGATCACTTATGGAGATACTAAACAGCATTGGGCCTAGTATTGATCCCTGGGGCACCCCATTTGTAATAGGTTGCCAGTCTGAAAAGGAGCTATTTACTACCATCCTCTGGGTGTGGCCTATCAGCCAGTTCCCCACTCACCATACAGAATACTTGTCTATACCCTAAAGCATCAGTTTCTCTAGGAGAATGCTATGAACTGTGTCAAAAGCCTTGGAGAAATCCAGGTAGATAATGCCTGCCGCTCACCGCACATCAACTGAGTGGGTTACTTTGTTGTAGAAGATGATCAGATTTGTCAAGCACTATTTGCTCTTGGTGAATTTGTGCTGGCTTTTTCCAGTCACATGCTTCACTTTACTTGTGATAGTCCCCAGGAGCAATGGATGTTATGGATTCATTCCATAGCTTTCTTCCAGTCTTCTGGGACATCCCCCAATCTCCATGACTTCTCAAAGATTATGGAGAGCAGAGTTGCTGATGTCAGTCAGCTCTCCTAACACCATCAGCAGGATAACATTTAGTTGTCTACCACGGAGGTGATCATCTCCTTGTACTCAGCTCTGGTGAGGCCACACTTTGAGTACTGTGTTCAGTTTTGGACCCCTCACTACAAGAAAGACATTGAGGCCTTTGAATGTGTCCAGAGAAGGGCAACAAAACTGGTGAGGGGTCTGGAGCACAAGTCTTATGAGGAATGGCTGAGGGAGCTGGGATTGTTTAGTTTGGAGAGGAGGAGGCTCAGGGGAGACCTCATCGCACTCTACAACTTCCTGAAGGGAGGTTGTGAAGAGGAGGGGGTTGACCTCTCCTCCCAGATAACTAATGACAGGACTTGAGGGAATGGCCACAGGTTGCACCAAGGGAGATTTAGAGGAAAACCTTTTTCTCTTAAAGAGTGGTTGGGCACTGGAATGGCTTGCCCAGGGAGGTGGTGGAGTCACCATCCCTGGCAGTGTTTAAGAAGCGTCTGGATGAGGTGCTACGAGATATGATTTAGTAGCTTAGTAAGTAGTATTGGTGACAGGAGGATGGTTGGACTAGATGATCTTGTAGGTCCTTTCCAACCTTGTGTTTGCATGATTCTACATACGGCCCATCTACTTACAGGGGTCAAGCTCCTGTGGTAGTTTGCATACTTCCTTCACTAACAGTGGGTTTGTGTTTGTATTAACCTGGATTTTTTCCCCCCTCACTTTTAAAGGGGATTAACTGTTTTGTTTCCAGGAGAGTGTTCTTGAAAAATTCCCAGCACTCGCTAACCCCTCAGTCCTTTCCACAGAATCCCTCCCAGCTGGGCTCTGAACAAGCTTAAGTTTTCTCTTCTAAAAATCTAAAACCTTTGTCTCAGTAGTAACCTTCAGTGTGCTCATCAGGATCCCAAACTCCACAATATAGTGATTGCTGCAGCCAAGGCTATCACTAACAGAGATACTGCAAAGGAGTTTTCCTTGGTTTGTAAGTAGCAAGCCCAGCAGTGCCTCATTCCTGCCTGGCACATCTAATGTTTATATGAGGAAGCAGTCCTCTATGCACTTCAGAAACTTGATGGATGACATGTGAGCTGCTGTATTGTTCTTCTAACAAATGTTTCAGTAGTTGAAGCCACTCATGAGAACCAGGGTTGGAGGCTGATAGCAGATACCGACTGTAAGATCGCTGATCAAGGGGATCAGTTTGATGTCATGCTTGGTGCAGGTGGCCTGAAGAAAGCAAGTAATACAGTCTAATCTGAGTGGTTAAAGGGAGTCCACCAGTTAAGAACTTGAAATAAATGTGCCCTGTTATACCAAGGAAGGACAAATTGAACTGTCAACATGAGGCACTTGGCACCTTTGGGAAAACGAAACATTTTCTTTTGGGTGCCTAAGTACATAATTATGAACCTAAACTGGGTTTCAATAACCTGGCCAGGATGTACAGAAACACATACAAGGTTTCTAACACTGTCTATCCAAAGTCAACAGTCCTTGACCTGTGACAGTCTCCATAAATTACACCTTTCTGTTGCTACCGACTTGCAATTGATCAGCCTTGTTTGGGAGGTATTGCCCTTTGCTAACCTGTTGCATTTCAGGTCTGTGTCTTGAAAATAATTTATGGGATTTTTTGCCCATCCACCAGAGCACAGGAGAACAAGAAGCAGAATTGCTGGAAAACACATCGTGCACTAAATCTTAACCTCTCCAGACAGCTCAGGTAGCTGCTGTGACTTCAGTACAACCATTTATGCTCTTAATTCTGCATGTATTGAAAATTTTGTTGGATCATGGCAGCTGCAGGTAGTGTCCAAACTCATTGCGTGGATGCCTTCTAAAAGAAGTCATCATGTGAGATTACCACTGCCCAGTTTAACACAGACTGAAGTTTCACTGTAGTTTCACAGAAGAGGGAATTCCCACTGTGAGGAACCAGCATATCCAGCCATATTACAACTGCAGCCTATGTATGTCTAAAAGTGAGCCTAGCCAAGCTATGCCTACACAAATTATCTTTTGCATTGTTTTAGTCAGTGGTAGAAAGAAAAGAATATTTGTTTCAGCAGAATTATAATACAAAAAAATAATTGCCCTGACAATATAAACATAATATCTAATTTTGTTTAGTCCGTTTAGCACCCGCTAACCTCTCTTAAAATGCATCCATTTCTAAGCAGAATTATCTGCATTCCCTTTCTTTCCTTCACTACTAATACTTTCTGATTTTAGTATGAATGTGTGTATTGCTTTAGTCAGGACAAAAAAAAAAACAAAAACAAAAACAAAAAAAGACCACTGATCTAGCTGTGATTCCTTCCTTCAAAGCTACAGGCAACAGGCATTTATGCCCAGAAAGAACAAACTTTGAAAGTATCAGAGCATTTATAGTGCGATGCTGAACACAAGGGGGAGGCTGAAGAGGGGTACAGAGCCAAGCACGCTGCTGGCAGTATCATGCTCACTGCATTCTCTAACACTGTACATACAGTGACATCAATACTGTTTTTTGAAATATAACACTACAATTTAGATCCAACAGCTACTGTCTTGTGAACTGTTTGCAAAAAACCTTTCCCCTCCTGGGAAAAAAAAAAGATAGTCAGATGTGCAGGCAACCTAGACCAAATTCTACATGTGGGTGAGATACTGTACATAAGGCCAAACCTTTGTCACACTCATTGCTCTCATTTTTATCTATCTTAAAGTCATTAAACAAATGCTGAAAAAAATAAAGATAAAATATCCTAGGCTAGCAATAAGGGTGACACAATAGGCCATGGAAGACTGATATTCTGGTTTTCAATGCTAAAGTCTGCTGGTGCTTCTCTTGAGCCTATGCATCTGTTTCTAAACATTGTATTAGAAAGATTGAATACTCCAATGAATATATTAATGAAAAACAAAAGAAAAGATGAAGATATTCCATAACCAGTCAAGAAAGGACACAGTGCTGATTATCAGAATGCGGCAGTTCCCGGTTGCTACGCTTTTAAATGATTACTCGCACTAGGACATGAAGTAAATTTGTATCTATTTTCTAAAACATGTGTGACAGCTTGCTATTCAGAAATTCTGCATGTACATGTTAGAAAGAGACATGTTAGAAAACTTCCCGAGGCCACAGAAAAGGCCATTATTTTTTCTCCATCTGTATTATGGACTCTACCCTTACTACCTGAGTAAATGTTCTAGTTTCTGCTGTTTATAAGACTGGTTGTTCCTAGCATGGCTTTAGCCAAGTTGCTTTGACAAATGCAGAGTGGGAGTTATTCTGAGAAGGGTGTTAACAGAACCATCCAAGTGTGCCAAATATATTAAATAAAAGCTTTATGGAAATAAATAACAAGATGAAAAGCTACAATAGTAGCTACCTCACTGACAGGTTAATAGCTCAGTGTTTAGAGGCAGGAAAACAAGAGTGGGCAAGAACAGTTGATGGGTTCTGAGGTACCACACTTGAACCTTTTTCTATACCAGGTTCAGATCACTCCTATTTCCAGGCTGTACAAAGCAATGCATGGCCTTTTGGAGAATCTCTTTTATCTCTGTTTAAAAACAGGTAGTCTAGGAGTCCAAGCCTCTTATCTTGGGCACATAATATTTTGAGTCCTATCTACAGTATTCCAGGTTTACACATCTCAGCAATAGCATCAAGCCATGCCCTGAATTCATCCTGTTTAAGTTTTGCCTCCACCATTCCAGATATGTCCTACATCACTGTTTGCAAATGGATCCATTGACTGGTCTCCCCAGTGCTGGCATTGGGAAAAAAACCAAAACAAACCCCAAGCTCAAGATAAAGGTGGAGGGGTTGAGACTGGGAGAAAGAAATACTGGGAAGGAGGTTTGTCTGAACACCAATAAGGAGCAATTCTGGCAATAACCCTCCAAGAGTATTCCAGATGTAAAAAGCTTTGCTGATGCTTATACTCAATTCAAGCAAGAATTCACCTAAATACAAACCATGCTATAAAAAATGGATAAGAGCACATTGAAACTTTGTCTTGATTTTCTTCTTTTTTTCTCTTTTTAGGGAATAAAAATTGTTAATACTATTGTTCATGGCACTTAAAAGGCTCTGTGGGAGACTCAGGTTCAACTCAGTGAGTTTTGTACAAGTGTGACTCTAAAAAAAGGTCTAAATACTCACCTCAAAGCAGTCAGTACATTAGGGAAGCTGTAAGGATGTAAGAATTATGAGGAACCAGAATTTTAATCTGAGCTCCCTACACTGCAGATCCCAACCCCAATCAGAAATATTTTCTTTTAAGGCATCTAAAATTTTTTACAAGAGAGGAAAACAATTTCTTGTCCAGGTTAGGTAAAAGCTGACACAGCTCTCGGGCTTTGAATACCTGTTTGGAGCAGGACATGAGAAACTGGAAGACTCCCACCAACAATGCCATTCGCAACCATGCAAGTCAATATGGTTCTATATCAGTGTCTCTGACAGATTTCAGAGTTTCTGCAAACCAGGAACTGAAAAGCCATTTGTCATTTGCCTATGATCCTCAGGATGTAACAGTCCCAAAATGGCAAGTGACAAACTTTACAGATCTGTATGAAATATGTCACAGACATCCAAATATGACCCAAATTCACTGAGAAAGCTTAACTTTGTGTAAATATTGGGATTAATAGCAGCATTAGCATGAAAAAAAAAAATTAAAAACCCAAGTGAACTAAGAAAACATACCTGGGAAAAAAATGCCAGACCTTATATTAACAGACATGGCATTGATTCCATAAAATTAATCTGCTAGAAGAAAACTGAATGCTAACACAGACAGACAGACTGTAAGGGGAATAAAGAGGAGTGGCTGAGCTGGGAATTTGACCAGTAAACTCCTGTCACAATAACAACAGCAGAAAAAGAAAAAAAAATAAAAAAGAAATGCAGGTTTCCAGAGCTCCAACCACATTGTTAATTAGCAGTATAATTTGTCCTGCCTTTAATGATGGCTTATTCTGCTCTGGTTGTCAGGAGAAGAAAACAGGAAGGGCATTTAGAAACCTTATGAAAAATAACCACAGTTTTAGGGCATTTGGGCTTGAAAAATGTACAGCTGTTGATGGATTAAAACACACACACACACAACTCCCATAAACATTCGAAGAATAATAGATGGAAGGAAAATAGGTAATAAGAGAGTGAAAGATTTTGTTTATAGACTTGACTGGTTGACTAGGGTATAATTATGGGACCTGCTTCCAATCCATCCTATGTAAAATAATTGGTGTGTACGCGAGACGGATTTGCTCATAATAAATGGATCTCCTCACGATGGCGCAGAATGATATCAGTGTGAATACACTAGAATGACAGCATAATTTAACAGGAGTGATGCTGGAAGGTGGACATTATTAGCTTCAGTATTTCTGAAAGCAGTTTTTACTTGCAGGCACATCTTATTTTCACAAACAAGGTGCACAAGGTAAAAGAAATGGTAGTCTTACAGAGGAGAAGTTTTAAAGGGGTTAATTAGATCACACTACTCTTTCAACCCTACTGCTGCTGTGGTATGCTAGGTACTGCAGAAAGAAAGGTGGCCAGCCTCAGATTAGACAAAACCATTCATGTCTGTGTGGTGAAGAACAGGTAAGGTTCTTCCAGAGCTAATCCAAACAAGGCAGGTGAGAATAATACACAGGTGCAAACACTCTTTGTGTTGTTTTGTTCCTGGCCCAAAATAACTCATAACCGAAACTTTTCTATCTAGCAGCTTTCAGACCCAGGAGCCACCTTGCTCCTTTCTAGTGTACTTCAAGTCCCCTTAGCTGCTGAGCAACAAGCTAGGTTGGGCTACAGAAAGGGCACCAAAGTTGATTACAGGCCTTGAGTTAAAGGATCTTCACTGTAGCCCTAGTGGACTTTTTAAATCCCCTCTGTAGTTCTGGAGGGTTGAGGTGTATTCAATGCATTGAACCTTGTTTTCATCAATCGTCTTTGAGGAATTTGGCATTCCAATCAGAATTAGAGCAGTTCAGACATGAGCCGAGTAAGCAGTAACCAAGCATTTTCTGTTATATGTTACAAGTGTTCTCATGGACAGGTTTCATGAAAAGGTATCTCCACTGACCCTACCAAAACCCCTACCAATCACTCTTGGGGCCTGAGGACCTGGAGATGGTCCTTCTAGTTGAGGAGGGTGACATACTGGCAGATCAACATTACAGTATTGCCATCACTACTAGATACTTTTTTTCCTGCCAGCAGTGGGCAAGGCTATTGAAAACAGAAATGGACTGTTAGATCTGGACAGTCCAACCTAACAAACAGAATCCTAAAATAGGAGTTAGGACTCCTGGGCTATACAGTTTACTGTGTAACCACCTGTTTTGCTTATTGTTGTATGACAGAATCTATTTTACCTATCTTTCTTGGGTGTTGCAGATCAAAACAAATAGATATTATTATATTCGCTGATACAGTAGCAGACACAAGTACTAAAAGAAATTCAGAAGTTAGCTGCTCAGCAGTGTGCAAGAAATAGTACTACTATTATTACTAGTGACAATTAGTTACTGAGCAGAGTGCTGTAGAGTTAATCGACTGTAATATACTGTCATCTATACCTATATTCAGTGGAAAGAAATAGTAGGGTATCTCTCTAGAAAAGCCATTTAAAATTTATAACATACAAAAGAAAATGTGGTGAATGACTTATGTAACACACTAAAGCAATAAAAATGCATAGGCATAACTTATTTATTTTTGTTAAATATCTGTTAATTTCATTTTGGAGGTCTTCATCCCCTACTTACAATGCTAGGTTGATAAATCGAGGCTAGCATAGATCACAGCATTAACGTCTATTTTAGTTATCCAAACTCCAAGATACTTGATTCAATTTAAATTTATTAAGAATAATTAAAAGTATATGTCAGAAGGGAAAGGACATAAAAACCAGCACAGCTAAATCACAAGTTTTGCCAAAAAATAAATAAAAACGTTCCCTTGCACCAGCTTTCCAAGGAAGAAGAGCCAAACCTATCTCAGGATCAACCCCACTGAAGTCAATAAGGTGGCACAGGAAATACATTTGGCCAGTGCTACCTGGTGTATGGTCTTCTAGGAAGCAATGTGGTTTATTAACAGGTTGGCCACATTACTTTCTTCAATATCTCAACTGCATCTTATCTACTCTGAAAGGTATATTTCTCCACTGTACTATCCCACTCAAACCAACAGAAAAATAGCACCACAGAGCCCTACAGTAGGTAATGTGAGTATCACTTTAGTCAGGGAACTTACTCTTTATACTACACTCCAATGGTTTTATTTCCTTGTCTGGAAAAAGCTAACATTTACATTGACATGGCCCAGGTAAACTCTGGGCTCTGGTCAAGAAGCAGGAATGGGTACACAGATTGGCGTGTCCTAGAACAGCCCAATCTTTGCTGCACAGATGCCAGAATTGCTTATGTTACAGCTCCTGAATCACAACAGCTTACAGTGTGCTGTTGTGTGCTGTCAAGTTTGCCAATGACAACAAGCTGTGTGATGCAGCTGACATGCTGGAAGGAAGGGATACCATCAAGAGGGACTTGGACAGGCTTGAGAGGTGAGCCTGTGCAAACCTTGTGAAGTTCAGCCAGGCCAAGTGCAAGGTCCTGCAACTGGGTCATGGCAATCCCAAGCAGAAATACAGGTTGGTTGGAGAATGGCTAGAAGAGCAGCCTTGAGGAGAACGCTTTGGGGTGCTTGTGGATGAGAAACTCATCATGAGATGGCAATGTGTGCTGGCAACCCAGAAAGCCAACCACATTCTGGGCTGCATCAAAAGAAGCCTGGCCAGCAGTTTGGGAGAGGTGATTCTCCCCCTCTACTCCGCTCTTGTGAGACCCCACCTGAAATACTGCATCCAGCTCTGGGGTCATCAGAACACGAAGGGCATGGATCTGTTGGAAAGGGTCCAGAGGCAGGGAGCACCTCTCCTATGAGGACAAGCTGAGAGAGTGGGAGTTGTTCAGTCTGAAGAAGAGAAGATTTTGGGGAGAACTTATAGCAGCCTAAAGTGGGGCTAGAGGAGGGATGGAGAGGGACTCTTTATCAGGGACTGTAGCAATAAGACAAGTGGGAACAGCTTTAAACTGAAAGAGGGGAGATTTAGACTAGAAGGAAAAAATTCTTTACTGTGAGGGTGGTGAGACACTTGGAACAGGTTGCTCAGAGAAGATGTGGATGCCCCATCCCTAGAGGTGTTCAAGGCCAGGCTGGATGGGGCTTTGAGTAACCTGCTCTAGTCAGAGATGTCCCTGCCAATGGCAGGGGGATTGGAACTAAATGATCTTTAAGGTCCCTTCCAACCCAAACCATTCTATGATTCTACGATATTAAGAGAACACAAAAAATAAATTACTAACAACTGACAGTAATACCTGAAGCACCATACAACTGTATAACAAATGAAGATTCCAAGCCAGCACTTCCTTTTGCAGAAATGGTTTTGCTGTATTGTTAACCTAAAACATCACCTCTTCCCTAAAGGGCAACACCCAGATAATTTCCTTCCTATTTGTCTTTTCTTAACACAGATACCGCACTGTGACCTGGTAGTGGGGCGCCCATGCCACCTGCAGGCTTTCTGGAATGGCCATGAACAAGGATGCTTCACCTTATGCCCATTTATATGCAGCAGCTGTGGGTAGCCAAAGCTGCAAACGCTTTTGTAGCCATGAGCAGCAGCCATTCCAAGCACTCTCAAGGAGACTCTCAGTCCTACTCCAAACAGATTGGCTATCAACCGAAAAATCACTCCAAAGTTGACTCTCTTTTTGAACACTTTGTAAGAACAAAAAAAATTTAGGAACAGGCAGTGAACACAGGACTGCAGCGTCTAGAAACACATGGCTTTCTTCTACCTGCCTTAATTGCAGGACAAGCACCACAGAATTGCCTTCTCCCAGAAAATGGTGTGGTCAAAGATCAAAGGAATAAAGTAAACTTGCAGCTCAGAGAAGTCACTTCTTTGTAATAACAGCCTTAAAGAATGGCCCCAGCAACATAGTTCTAAAGAAACTATTTAGAAACAATCTGATGCTGAAAATAAATCTAAACTAATTAAGAAAACAAAAAAACCCCTACACATCAAGTCTAAGGAGACAAATAGCATAACAGAGGAGAAAAGTGCTTAAAGCTCTTCAGAAAAAAGAAACAGTATTTTTTTTTATACTGCTGTAAATTAGGAAACTACTTTACAAATTCACATCAACAAATTGTTCAGCAACAGGTTTGCAGGTGGGGTGAGGTGAACTTTGCCCTGCAGATGCTTATGCACGTTATGGCCTACTTTTTAACTTTCAACAAGAAACAAGAGTGCTAGTTAAACGTGTTCTCTTTTCCATTGTAGACTAGGGTTCTGAAGCAGATAAATGCCCATAATACATGAACAAACACTTAGTTGAAAATTGTGCTTAGCTGTCTTTGAGTCACATGAATGTGGGTGTGAGAGAAAAGGACATATGTTCTGAAAAACCTCCACAAGAATTAAATCTGAAATCAAAAGCCTAGATATTAGCCTTTACTGAGGAAGAGAACATCAAGTTCAGTAAAAGAAAATTAGGTAGGCATCTAAAAATTAAGGTTGTAGTAAGTTAAAACTGTAAAAATCACATATTGATCTATTTTTCTGTAGGTTATTCTCTTTCTCTCCTCAATATCCTCTATAGTTGCTCTTGGAGTAGTAAGCAACATTGCCAAAAAACTTTGCAAATTGTGTTTACAGTGAAGGTGCCCACAGATTCCTCCTGAAAAGCTGTGTATGTGGATATTGTCATTGATACCTGTTCTCATTTCTTCCACCACCATCTCTAATTCCAGGAAATAAAAGGGAAAGAGTTATGGAAAAAATGAGAAACCTAGATCAACACATAAATACAACAGGAAATACAAAAAGAGATAGCAGCTGACTCTCCACTGCTTCATAATCTATATAGTCATTTAGATCTATGCAACATGATCTGAAAATCCAGCTGTGCTCTTTCAATTACACTGTCATCAATAATAAAAACTCTGCATTCAGGATTTATCTCACAGTTTTGTTGCCGATACATGAGACAGCAGTGTACAGCTTATTTTGCCTTTCTATCAAGCATACATAATAAGCAAAATCTGAAGCACAGGCTCAAAGAAGAAAGATTTGTCAAATAAAGAGCCTTTCTAAACAACCTATTTTTTTTTCTTTTTTAAAAAACTGCAACTTGTTTGTTTTTTGTCCTTCTTGTGTTTTGATTGTTTAGATAACTAAAAAGACAAAGGACTGTAACAATCATTGTAAGTACTACTGGTAAAGAAAGTCCATGAGTATGATACACATACAAAAACAACCGTGCAAGTGGGAGGTATTGTTACTGTTCATGAAATTTTTTGATTAACTATGAGGCAGATCTCCCAGATATGTATTATCAGAGTTCTGCAGAATAAATGCACAAACAGCGTAGCTTAAACAAAGGGCTAACAAGAATGTACCAGCAGGTGGGAATATGGGAAGAGACAACTGCCTGTAAACATGCCAAGGTAGAGAGAAGAACTTGGGAGAGAAATGAACCTGCAGCATGACTCAGATGAAATTGGCTAAATATAACGGAAGCAGTCCAGGAAAGAAACTAGAAAAACTAGAAGCTACAGAGAGCTGTGTTATTTGCACAACCAAATAAATCGGTTGAGCAAATACCAGTCATGTCAAGTGCCATGGAGCTAAGACCCAAGGGAAAATGACAGGCTCAACTTCTGCTTGATAAAGGCCAGGAGGATAGGGACTGGGAACCACAGGTGGACATGAATCAGCTACATTGACCTACCTTTGGCATATCTCCATGACCTAGATTCATGTTTTGACTGCAGTGTGAGGATTGTAGGTAAGATGCAATGAGAATGGTGCAAACCCAGAGTTAACCAGGGAGGGCTGACCATATTCATCCATAGTCCCTTTGTTCAGGCCACTCCAGGGAACGTCATACTCTAGCAAATTCCATGCTGAGGAAAAAAGGGGGGCCTCACTGTAATATGATGTGTGTGTTTGGCCTTGCTGAAGCTGGGAGAGAGTTATTTTTCTTTCCAGTAGATGCTGTGGTTGGGATTTAGATTGAAAATAATGTTGATAACACATATTATTTTAATTGTTGCTAGGTGATGTTTACATTACTCAAGGACATTTTCAGATTCACATAGAAGCTGAGAGGGAGCATAGACAGGACAAACTGGCAAAAGGAATATTCCATACTATAGACCTCATGCTCAGTATGTAAGTGAGGGTTGGCTGGAGGGCAGGAATCCATGATCACTGCTTGGGACGGCCTGAGCAACCGATCATCAGGTGGTGATAGTGACTTGTGTTATATTAATTTATTTTGTATATTATTTTACCTTATTATTTTATTCTTTCATTACTGTTCTGTTTAACTGCCTTTATCTCAACCCATGAGTTTGTGGTTTGCCTTTTTTTTTTCCCCTCTCTTTTTCTCCCTCTTTTCCCTACCCTGCTGGGTGGTGGGTGAGGAGGGAAGAGTGAGTCAGTGGCTGCTTAGTCCTAGTTGCTGGTTGGGGTTAAACCACGACTGGTCCACAAGACTCCCATGCAACTTGTGAATTTGTCTCCAGCTTTGGAAAGTTATAAGTGCTTTCCACTGTCCACAGCTGAAAGAGCTGCCTCATTAATGTACTACCTTAGAATCATTGAATTGTCTAGGTTGGAAGGGACTTTTCAGATCATAGAGTCCAACCATCTACCTAACACTGACAAAAACCATCACTAAATGGTGTCGTTAAACTTTATTTGGTTATGAAAGTTCTCATAATGCCGTGCGGTCATGGTTGGTCATTAGCTAGCATCTCAGACAGATCCCAGTTCAGTGAAGTATATTTTGCCCCATAAGTTCCATCTGCTGTTGTAAGTATATGCTGCAACTCTTTGCTTTCACCTGCAAGCCATCTGCATGTAGTTGCTATGCTCTTATGCTAATATTCTTTCACTGGTGGGTAAAATGACCTCTAAGAGCCAGTTATTATTAATCAAAACTGCTATTAGGCATCCCTCACAAAAGACAGTGACAGTAAATCACCTAATGATCATAAAGAGCTCAAGAGAGATTTTCAGGGAGAGATGCAATATACATGCAAAATTCTGAACTGAAAAGGAAAAGCTAAAATAATCATAACAATATTTGTTTTGAAAGGAGACAGTTTCAAGCACAGTGATTGAACAGTGGATTTCAAGAGAATTAATCTCCTGCACGTTAGCTAGCTTAATTGAATCATCCTGTAATGTTCCACTTAGCTTATAATATTCAATGTTATAGCAGCATCCGGAAATACTCTATCAAGAAAGTTGTTTGGAAACCCACATACTAGCTGAAATGCTAAATACAAATATATTATAAACAAGTGAATGGAAAGATACTTTAAAATCCATTTAATGGCTCTTTTTTGAGCACTATAAATATCCTGTGGTTCTCAGTTGGGGGTTTGAAAAACAGCTGATTCCTGATTTACAGAATTGTATCTTCAGTTTCTCACAAATTTCTTCATTGCTTACAGGAGGCATAAAATCATTTGATGTTTCCTTTCAAAATAAACCACTTTGACAGTAGAATTTAACAGGGTAGGGATCTTGTAAACAGATACTTAAAAGGAATTTACTGAAATTCCCAATTTCATGTGTTTCAAGGCTAAACAAAACTATGTCTATTTAAGGAAGCACTGGATCTTAAACCAGAATATATAGAAAAGGGAGATGATGCCTTTAAAAATATCAGGGCTTTATCAGTCTTTGTCTCCTTTGAAATTCAGGAAGTTGTCATGGTCTGCATGAAAGGGATATGCTAAAACCCTGCTTTTTCTCTTGTACTATTTCTGAGATACTTCAGAAAGGAAATTTCCTCAGTACAGTTTAATAACTAGGAATAACAAAGTAGTACAGAAAGTTACAGATGATTTTGGCATTATAGATCATGCAGGCAAGGCAGAATGCTCCCTGGGTAGCTTACTCTTTTAGATTTAGAAATGCACTTTGCAGGCAAGTTTTAAAAATATAAGTAGTAAGTAAAATAAGCATCCCAGACACTTTAAAAGAACACAAGGTCTGATACTGTTCTCTGAAACTATTGTTTGAAAGGAAAAAAGGCCCAGGATATTCCTTCTCAGCAGGTGAATGCATTTATCTTATGCAGTTTTCAGATTTGTTTCTTCAGACTCTTATGGCTATAGCTTCCCATATCTGTTGGGCCTCTTATAAACACTTTGCGTACTTTTATGAAAATACTTTAGCTGAATCCTTAGCACTGCAGGAGCAGGCGCTGGCACACAGTGTGGACAGACAGCGGCACTTTCTTAATTCTCCTCTTCCTCATCCTCAAATCCAGGGCATCCTTGACAGCCCAGAGCAGCCAGCATTGCCGTAGGAGTTATACATTCTGTTTTTGGAAAAATGTTTTTCTCTCCATCTCTGTTTTGATTACTTCAGTCTTTAAATCTCTCTGGTTGGTTGGGCCCGTACTGGTATTGTAAGGCACAGGCCAGGCCTCAGGCTGCAGCATGAAGTCTGGTACAAATCTACTCAGCCATGGAAATGGAGACTTAAGTTGACTGTGTTCTCACCTCACCTGTACCACTGGGTTATTGTATTACCTAGGGCAAATCAGCTCAGCTCTCTGCATGGCATGTATAAAATAATACATACCCATCTCACAGGGGTGCTGCAAAGACTGGTTAATTGATGAGTGCTTGTAAAGCACTTTGGGAAGCTTGGATATACCCTGCTCTGTAAAGGTAAAGGGGGTGGGGGAGGAGGGGTATTTTCTTTCCAGACTTTTTAATTTTCTGTTTTGTTTCCCTTCACTATTACTTGGAGTTGTAGCAAAACAAGAGCACTGAGACAGGGAAGAGTCAGTTTATAAACACCTTCTCTAGAATTCATAATGACATATAACTTCTCTTTACTCAAGCAGTAAGAGTATATTGTACAACTTCATCATGCACTCATACTGTTGTTTGGTTGTTTTTTTAAAATATACTGAGGTTTTATGAAGGTAGAAAAATAATGGACTCATAGATCTTACAGTCAATAAAGCACTTTAAGAGATCTAGGCAAACTACACTGGTACAGCTACAAAAGTTTAGGTGTACCTACAAAGATGGCATTAAAAGAAAATAAGAAGAACCTCAAAAACCTTGAATCTCCATTCCTCTCACAGAATAGCCTACTGCATTACAACTCCCTCCTTCACAGGTAAGAAAGGAGACCTTTGAGTGAGAACCATTGGCCATGAACTCTTCACAGACAATCAGTAAAAGTTATTTAGCACAGATGTTGCTGTAATTGTGAGATACTGGGAAAATCAATGTTTAATGGCAGACTCCCAACTCCACCCTGGCAAAGCTCTTGAGTTAACATCACCTGGCTAGAATTTAAAACATGTAGAACAAAATTGGCTGAGATAAGTCCTCTAAAGTTGTTATCATCACTGACAGCATCCCATGGGTTTTTTTGATCCCTGAGTCACCCACTGATAAATAGATTGTGATTTATATCCATGTACTTCTAACCTCTGCTTATCTTCTACCAGTTTAGGGATGATGCTTTTTTGAAGCTCTGCACTTATGTATAACGTTATTCTTGGGGTAGGAACTGTCTTTCTGTTCTGCTCGAATAGTATGTATCATAGTGCACATTGTTTCAATATGAGGTATTATCCTGAATGTTGAGAATCTCAGACAATCATTATTAATGAAACACATAATCATAATGCATCAGTAAAAGGTGAGTATGGAAGCGAATGCAGAGAAATAAGTGGTGTAAAATTTGGTAAAACATTGCCAGTGTACTCATACCAATTCTGCATAAAGGATGAAGGTGTTGATGACACCGGTGAAATAATTCATTCTTCGTTTCATTTAATGAGAATATCCTAAATGCAACCCAACAGAATTTGTTTCATCTCTCACTCCCAATATGTGGTCTCACTCTCTTTCTTTCCTAAACAAAATAAGTGTAGAAGATATATATATAGGAAATGTAATTTTGTAAGCTTAGTGACATTCCTACATGGCATACAGGAGTCTTACCAACAATCCACAGATGTACACACCACACAAAGGGGTAAAATGTAATTTGTAAGGATGACTGACTGATCTGTATCCATCTGTACATTCAGCCCAGGATAAGCATTCCATCTGCTGCAGATGCTAGCTACAGGGGTTTTGCAATTGCAGCTTTCGAGGCAGGGAGGCATCTATAGTATACCTAAAGGGCTGGCCAAGAGAGACAGCTAGAAGTGTAGTCAAGTTGCACAGAAGGGCTTTAAGTGGGTCAGCCATCCAGCTGCAGAACTGCATGACATATTCCATCTGCATTAACAACACTTAAAACCTGCATAATCAGTGAGAGTGCTGAGAGGAAATGTCCTCTGAAAAGGTTTACTTTTCTTTGGTGTTCACATTCAGAAGCAATTCTGTTTATAACAGAGGAATTAGGATCCTGAGCTCTTTTCCCCTGCTCTCCCTGCATGGAAGTGTTTATATGTGCAACCTGTCTGTCTGACCTTAATTCTACTGAATCCCTTTCCTTTTTGCTCCCCGTGCCTAGTGAATTAAAGAGCACACTGACTAAAATGCTGACAGAATTGACCAGGATTACTATTTACTGCCTTGAAGGCTTTTGGCTTGCCTATTGCAACAAAGGTGGTCTCTGCCGTCTCTGCCGTCACATATACAAGTACATACTTAAAGAAAAAAGGACAAAAGACAGACAGAACTGAAATAGTGCCTCAGCTTTCAAAACAGCATCTGCAGTACTGAACCACACAGGACCCCAGTCTATGGAGAACAGCACATTTTTACTATCTAGAACTTAAGTACCTTCCGACGCACTACGACACAAAGTGACTAATGTCTGTCGTGTGGTTTGCATTTGCTCGCTCACACCTACACCCACGCACTCATGTACAAACTGTGTGACTTAGGAAAAAAAGACCAAAACAACCTGTCAATGCAATATGTCTAAAAGCTGAGGGGAAAAAAACCCCACACTTGAGCACATCTTGATCAAAGACCAGAGTTTATGGATTAACAAAAAAGCCCCTGTGACTGCATAGCCACATAATACGTTTTGCACACTTCTTTTTGGGCTCTAAGATATTTCTAAAGGTAAGGAAAAACTTCAGGGTGTTTTTGCCATGGGAGGAGTTACATTCTTCAGTAGTTACAGTCACTGACATAAAAACCAGTAAAAAGCCTGACAAGGAAAAGATGCCTGTAATACAATGTTTTGCATGTGGAACCTATTTCCACAATTAGCATCTTATTCCAAAAGGTACCTTACTGACTTTTGGGGAGTATTCAAGAACTAAGGTGTATTTCAGTGGGCACAGTTTTGTTACAATTGAGCTGTAACAGAAATATTTGGGTAGAGCAGGGCAACGCAGCAATTAGGAAATTGCTAGTTGCTGACTGCTTCCCTTATGGAACTATTTGTATGGATAGGAATAACTTTCTTGTTCCATTTTAGGAATAACTGATCAACCAGTAACATTGTACCTCTGATATGATTTCAAAAATCTATCCAGCCTTGCCAGAATAAACAGCTCACAATCACCAAAAGCTCTGAAAGAAAAGATGATTTTGCCCAGTAATTTTCCTTCGTCACAATTAGACCTCAGTGAGACAGGTTCACAAAAAGTTCTTCGAACATTTTAGGGTGCCCATATACAGTAGGATTCACAAGAAAGGAATAGAATATTTCCAAATCAGCAAAAGGAAGAAACACTCTGGGGCTTTTAGCTGTTCACACACACTGAGCAGCACGTTACCAGCTGCCAGGATCAAAGCTTAGCAGGAGTTCCTAAAGGGGCAAGCGACTACATAGTGTGACTGCTGATTACACCTTCCCCAGACAGCATTGAAATAGGAACGTTATTAAAACAGGATTATTTTAAGGCAGCGTTCTCAGTTTCTCCATCAGGCTGAGCTCATGAGGTAAAAGCTGTAGTTAACATCACAAGTAAACCACATCCAGAGGTACGCCCAGTGTAATCTCCATCTCTACATTTGATCAGAAAAATTCCAGCTAGAACTTTTCGTTTGGAAATATGGATGCATGTTACAGAACACCTGCTGGTATTTTGTACCATTTACTTTCTTCATGCAGCTGACTTGTCTAAATCATGCTGTTCTGCAAGCCTATCCATCACAGTGGCCAAACCAAGACGCCTGTGCGGCTTGGTGTGTCTCCCCAGCAGTCCTGCTGAGGTCAGGGGTCTAGTGGGACCAAGAGCAAGCAGCAATGCCACAGCACCAGCAAGTGAAGAGACCTTATATGTCTCTGTCCTGGCTGAAATATACTGAATGAATTTTGCCTGCCCAAATAATTAGGCTTCCACTTCTGACCCCCAATGAATGCCTCAGTAAAACTCTCCTTGCTTTCAAGATAAAGCTAAGTCTTCATCAATGGGGGAATTTTCAAGTTTCTAGTTTCTCATAGAAACCCCTTCAGTTAAAATGTGTCCTTTCTGCCTGGAGCATCCCCCCAGGCCCCAAACACAAACACCTTTTTTTTTTACTTCTTGAAACTAGAAATACAAGGTACAATCATTGCAAAGCGAAAAAAAAATAAAAATGGAATTTCCCAACTTCTAGTTTACCCAGGTATATTGCAAGAAATAACAAGCCCTTACAAAATATTTTTCTTCCATTCTGTCCCAATTATATGAAAAGATTGAGGGGAAAAAAATAGAAAGGAAAGAGAGAACAAGTACTTTTTTTTTTTTTTCCCCAACGAGATCTTTGTTTGGGAGAGAGAAAAAATGGTATGCCAAACCCCATCAAATAAGATGACACTGTTACCTTACTCAGGATGGTGGGTAGGACTGTGATGGTGCTTCTGTTCTCGACTATTAAACAGTAATTTGGGAAGCTGCTTCTAACTACTACTCTGAGGAAGGAACTCCATCTCCCACAAGATTCCAAAATTCCAGTAAAAGGTGTCCCATTTGAGTTCAAGTTCTGGTAAAGTTCAAATGTGCTTATCTTTCAGTACCTGATAGGAATACATATTAAGATTCACAGAATAACACAATCTATATGTGGAAAAGACCTCATACATTTTATTTTTCTGCACAAGCATACTGTATGTTTAATACTTCTCTTCAAGTCTCATTTTAAATATTTCAAATGATAAAGAGCATTTGGGATCCCTTGGGATATTATTAGACTCATAAATCTCAATGTTGGGAATTTTTTCCAAGACGTACCACCTAAACTTTGGCTTAAGTTCAC
Source organism: Nycticryphes semicollaris (assembly GCA_013400055.1). Taxonomy (NCBI): domain Eukaryota; kingdom Metazoa; phylum Chordata; class Aves; order Charadriiformes; family Rostratulidae; genus Nycticryphes; species Nycticryphes semicollaris. Next base: position 1,243,686 of record VXBJ01002409.1, read on the forward strand.
TCCTTCCTTCTTATTATTATGCCAAGTAATTCTCTACTTCATAGGTACGCTTCTCCAGCATCTGTAGACTTGCCCATCTGCAAGTCCACCATTGCTTAAGCAAACTGCAGCTACGTACTTAATTTTACATTGTAAAGCAATCCTTCCAGTCCCCTCAACCTTTCCACTGCTTTCTTTCTAATAGTTTTCTGGTAATAGTGTGCAGCAAAGTTATATGTACTTTAGTTTGTAGTCTTTTTGAAAAGAATACCACTGTCTACAATTACAGCACAGGATCTCAAGAGTTTAACTCTCCTCCAAGAAGAAACAAAACAAACTGACATATTTTTTCCCCTTCTGTGTATATTTCAGAATTATAATTAGATTTATTAGCACTTGCAACTGTTAGTGAGGAGGCATATCAACCATATTTTTTTTTTTGTTATTATTACTATTTCTGTACTGCTCATTCGCCGGCATAAATTCACAAATTACAACAGTAACTTTTGAACTGTGAAATACAGAAATCCTCACTGCTGATATGACCGAGCTCAGACCAAGAGGTTCAAAATCTTCTTTCCACAACTGCAGACTTCTCAGATGTTCTCTATGCTGAGGGGCAAAGCAATGGTTACAATTTCATGCCTGCTCTGTGCACACTTCCGATAGGAGCAAACTGTGCTTCTTGACCCATAACTGAAGGAATCTCAAAGCCACATCCCAAGCGTGCACACAGGTATGTTCAGTTCGGTGTTTGATCTTAAAACAGAACAGCTCCAGTCTGAACCAAATGATTGCTTTACCCAAAGCCCATGAACATCTATTTTACATTTCTGAAACAATGCTAGAAATACTTTCCCACTGTTGATGCACAGCAACATGTTTCAGTATGCCATGTGAGAGTGCAAATACTGCAAAGCTTTAGCAAGCTCAAATGCACACAAAAGCCAGAATGAAACGAAAGGCATGAAGACACTCCAGTAAAAAAACTTGATTTTGTACCTGAGCTACAATATTTTGAATTAAATAAACCACAGTGTCTTTGATCACTTCCAACTATTAGAACAATTATATGAGGAAACGGACACACATTATTTAATACAACTATACCAGATAAATGTGTTGGGGAGTGAAGTGGATTTTCCTAGAATTTTGAAAATTCAAGGAAAGAATGGAAAGTTCAGTCAACTGTTCATTTTACTCAAGGACTGGTCTAGAAACAAGTTGCAGGGTTCCACATGAATATTCCTATAAAAGACATACATATTTTTTTTACTTTGCTTTTTTTAATCACATAGTTCTCCCTTGAAAAAGCCTCACTATCAGACTACCTCTTCCCAATCCAGTTCCAATGTCTAAAAAATCATTTCATAATAAGAGCTACATTCCTCTTTGCCATAGGCAGCCACAATAGTTTGGTGATATTGCTGAGCAAGATTAGCCTGGCAAGTATAGGATATAATGAATATAATAGAATATAATGAATGAATGGATATAATGAATGTATATACCCTCTATAAAGAGGGACAGGAGAAAAAGGTCCGAACAGGAAAAACAGAAATCAAAAGCAGCTTGTCGGAGTTTTAGCAGCACATCACATTCAATTAATTGATTGAGTCCAATTAAGCTGCCCTTGAAACCTCATGACATATATCACTATTAATGACTTATCAATTCTTCCTTTCATTTGAAATTACTTGCAAACATCTACGTTCACATTCAGCCATAGATTCAGATAAGCTTTGAAACACAAACACAGCCCTAGCCAAAACCCAGGAGTACATCTGAACACCCTCCCCTATACATCTGCCGTGTCCAGCTTTCTGGTACTGAAGTAAAATTTGCCTTGACACAGTTAGGATTTCAAAAGGTATAAACCTAAGTTAGTTTGAACTCGAACAATATACATTTTAATCCTCCTCCAGGCACATACTTGGATACTTTTTCATATCAAATCTAAGCATCTCCCTGGAATGTTTATTCAATGACCTTAGAGTTAGCATCAAGAGATTAATCAGTCAACTGTAAATAACTCCAATCTGTCCCTGAGAGTTTAAAATTTTTCAGAGAAACTAACTATAATGAACAATAGAGAATTGTTTGGTTTTCATTCTGAGGGCCCCTAGAAGAAAAAAAAAAAAAAAGCATTTGGGAGGAGGAAAGAAAGCTAATCCCAAGCATAACCGACTATGTTCATTTTGTCACTTCAGCATCTCATTTAGCTTATACCTCTGATAGATTGATATTTCACTCATTATTTCCTGTGTTGTCATCCAAATACCAAGATGGCTAATTCATTTTAGAAGAACCTTTATTTATTACTCTCTCCCATCCTGCCTTAATTTCAGGGGGTGGGACCGGTAATGTTTTTTTTAATAGGTTTCTTTTAATGGACTACAGGATGTTGTTGTAAGGTCACTGACCACACTGACAAGAAAGAAAGGACCATGAATCTGTATTATTTTCAGGTCACTGAGTGACCAGGAGAGAATGGGCTGTGACTGGGAAGTGCCAGCTATCATTCTGCATATGTCTGAGTGACCTTTCATTTCCACTGTCCTTATCTACCTCTGCTGTAAGAGCTTCCTCTATTTTCAGCTTTTGCTCTGCAGTATCCATTTTCAGCTATAAACTCCTCATTCCAATAAGGAAAACTGTCAGGAGTCTGAAGCAGTTTGTTCAGGACTGGTTCTGTCCCAGGCCTCTCCCCAGTGTTGTTCCCAAACCGTTCTCTGTAACTGTCATGCATAATTTATACAGCAGGGCTGTAATAAAACACATTTTCAGCCTATGGCAAACATCCATATGGCTCAAACTAACCCTGAGTGAACAACTACAGCTCATGCAGTTGCCTCGAAGTGCTGTGTTCACTAACACATAAAAGTACAACCTATTTTTCAAATAGTATGTTTTCTCTGGGACACTCAGCTATTGTGAAGTTTGTTTTTTTGATAAAATAGCTATGCCTCTGACTGCTCTGCCTAAAATAGAGCATCACTTAGCAGCGACAGTACAAAATACAGTGGTCTGTGCTAGGCAATAGTGGTATGTAAGAGAAGATCTTCTCCCCCTGGGCTTAGAGAAAATACCCTACTTCTCCTACCTTTTATTCATTACTACAGTTTTGCTGAGCATCTGTCTTTTTTGTAGTCCTGCCAGTCTCCAGACTACACAGTGCATGTATTGCAAACCATGTAACTACAATATCATTCAAAAAATAACCGAGACAGAAAATTTAGGAAAGTTTAGACAATGAAAGAATAGAATAAAGGAGAGAAGGATGGCATTTGAAGCAGAGCAGAAGAGGAAGATCCCAGGAGAGGTGACTGGAGAACTGAAAGGTGGAGAAAAGAATAAATGGTGCTTCGAAATGCTCTTGAGAAATACTGAACACTTTACTCTTCATTTACTCAAAGTACTCCTCCGCTAGCAATGATTTTTCCCCCAAACCGGAGTTACAGCAGAAAATAACTTAGTAAGATTCCTAATTCTTAATTCAAATAATTTTGAAGCTTTATAAAGGAAGAAGATATTCAGAACCACAGTACTTAACTGATATTTGAGGTGGAGGGAAGAATATAGAAATATATTCTTATACAAAATACACATGAACATCGAATACAGAACTTTGGCATTCTCCCCAGGAAACATTAGACACTGTGAGAAAGATAAGGGAGAAGGTGGAACACAGATCTTTGTTTTGTTTGGGGTTTTGGGGTGTTTTGGTTTAGGTGGTATGGTTGATTTTCAACAACAAAAAACTCCAAAGATATATATCGAGCAGCACTGTTGTCTGCAAAAATCAAGATCAAGGCTCCTACACTGTTCTCAAACAAGAGACTCTTCTCAGCCCTCAGCATTTCTGCAGTTTACCATCCACCTTATCTTCACTCCTTTCAAAGATATGACTTTTGTTCTCTGTGCACCATTTAGCAAGTTCCTGAAAATCTGGAAACCTGTTCTTTCTGAAACATGGAAACTGTTCCTACTAACTTGTGCCTTTAGAGAGGAAGAACGGCATTTGGTCTATATAGGTGACACACAACACACCAGAAAATTTGGCTCTTCTCAAGTAATAGACATTTAGGACAGCCAAGAAAGATCAAGTGCAATGTATAAATAGCCTGGCAAGCACATGACTAATAGCAGAAGAAAGAAAAAGATCAACAGGCCCAAGGCTTTTGGGGTGAGAGGTAAGACAGGGTAATTAGCCAGTGGTGAATCAACAGAGAATATAAGGACTCACATCACAAAATTTTATTGTTGCAAATCATTGATTGCTTACACATAATGCTATTTACTTTAATTCCACACGTTCATCACCACATCTGTCATTGGTGAATTGGTTCATATTTTTAAGATGCTCACATATTACATTATAGCCACTCCATTTCACACTAACAACAATGCTATGTAATTCATCACTGCCACTTCAGGCAGTGTTATGTAGCTGTCTTGACCTGTAAAAACGAGAGGCAATAAAGACATAGAGCAGTGTGGCTCTTTGAAATCTAGTCAGTCAAGCCCTGTGGCAACATGCTTTCAGTGCTGAATTTCTTTAGCAAACTCCAGACCAAGACAGTTCTTCTGTGAAAAGAAGACAAAAAGGACAAGTTTCTGTCCCTGTTGCCAATGATTAAAATCACCAGTCTGCTAGGGACTGTTATACAAATGCATAGGCAATTCCTAGACAGAGAGCTCCACAGTTTTGAAGAATTTTAGAAATTCTGCACAGCTCAGAGACATGTGGCCTTTTGCATCCACTGGGCAATGTCTGTTTCAATGGAGGTACACATTTGCTTACGCAAGCTGAAATTAGACAAGTCTAAACATCAGACATCCATCTGTATTCTCAGTCTGATGGCCTGCAAGGCAACTACATTTTCCAGAGCAGCTATTGGGATCCAAACAATGGTAATGTCAAACTAGTCAGTGAGGCAGATCAGTGTTATGCAGCAACTTTTTATTTCTAGGTCCATGTAAAGTCAGTCAGACTTTGCATGGATCAGTGTAAACCCGTGAAAAGAAAACGAGAAAAAGAAACTTTAGGCAAGAAAACACTATTGTGTTTTAAACAGCAATACCCAGAATAAAGTAAATTCTCAAGTATGTGAATGAGATGGCTAGAGTACTTGGACCTATTTCCTTATTGCTTTGCTCTTTTACGAGACTGCTCATTTCTTCCAGAAATAAGACTGTAACTATTTCAAAGCTCAATGCAGCCACAAAGAGAGCTCACCAGAATGCATTAAAGATGCTTTCTGGTCTCTTGCATGACAGTTGCTATTAATATTGAAGCAATGAGGAACTAGTGAAGTGGAAAAAGTGCAGACATACAGAGCCTGACATAAACTCTCCCACATTTTAGGCAAACCACAATAACCAAAAAAATACCCATTGAGGCTTTTAGGTATAAACACAAGACAGGAGGCAATTCTTTTTGTCTTTGACCTCACTTATTTCAAAAAAAAAAAAAGAGTAAAATCTAAACTTCTGATCAATCTCTAGCTATAACTGTCCTGGCAAGTCAATAATATGACTCACAGAGAAAAAGAAAAAAATTCACTCTTGGAAGACATAAAGCAAAGCATCAGCTAATGTCAAGTCTCTTGATAAGGTATAATCCTTCTGTCCTCGATGTTATAATGAAAAATTTACAAGTTTAGCCCAGGAAATGAAAAATTGGTCAGGATAGGCCAGGGTTAGGGGACCTACCCAGACAGAATTTGCTCCCATAGCCGAACATCCAAAAAGGAGCATCATTGCATACCAAAATGTGGTATCTGCCCAGGAATAGCATTTCAAGAATGTTTCTCTGATACAGGTAAATAATGCCTACTGCTTGGTGTTCAATGCTGCAGCTGGCCAGAGTCTGGTAATTTTCAAACGAGCTTGTATACCTCAATGACAAGTAACAATAACATGTATGATTACCCTTGCCTTAACTTCAACGTTTTTCAGTATTTGGTCAGTTAGACAATCAAGGCTGCAGAAAGATAAAAAAGGTTACTATGGGAAAAGAAATATTATGATCCCTCATTCCTGTCAATTAGATACTCCAAAAATCACATTAACTGCCAGGTCCTAAACCTTAAAAAACATCCCATTCCCTTGGGTGATATTCGACATATCAATTCCTCATGCTGGAAAGAGTAAGCAGCTAATTTAGTTCCCATCACCACTATTCCAACACCAAAAAGACATCACCCAGACTAAGTGAATAGGGAAATAATTGTCCAGACCTGATTTTCCATCTGTATTTCCATTTAAATTCCAAGACCTAATCCTTTCATGCCTTCTCCTAAAACCTTTGTCCATGCATTCATTTCTACCCAGAATGCATAAGAATAATAATTAGCAGTGAAAAATAAGGGGAAGAATGGTATAGCTAATCACATTCCATTTTAAGAAAAAAAAAAAAAACCCAAACAACATCCAGATGCTTTCCTCTCCCTAAAATTACCTAATCATTACTTTTGATTACAAAAATTAAAAACCAAGCTATTCTTCTGGAATGAAAGCTAGCAATTTCTGAACTATTTAGAAACACGACTTGAGAATATAAAAGCTAATGGGTGCTTACATTACCTACCACCATTAAATACTTTAACCTTTTATAGTAATTGAGCATATTTAAAAAAATAAAAACCAAACCAACCACACAGGAAAAAAAAAAAAAAAAAAAGAAAATGAAAGAATATTGGGAGAATAAGCAAGATGCTCTACAATGTTGTCATCACCTTCCTAGCCACCTGACAGAGAGTTGTATGCCTACCAACGAAGGTATTGGGCCTTCAAGCTGGAATTGCTACACCTTCTCAGAGCCCTACAATCTTATCCATGCTGATGCCTTGACTCTTTTCTTACCTAGAAATCTTACATAGAGAGTGGCTATGGAGAAGGATGGGCAGGAGATTTGATTCTGTACGGGCTGCAAGGACAGTGACAGTAAGTACACCTCTAAAATGGAATAAAGGGTTTCAGGATTGAAGAGGTTGAGTCAAGTCCTCTGTAGAGGGCTCTGAGTCTTTTTGTAGCTCTGAGTCTTTTTGTGGCCTGAATCAGCACCCTTTCTGCTGAGACGGAGCCATAGCTCATTGAAGAGATCCTGCCCATCATTTCTGTATGGAAGGTGAAGCAAGAAAACCATTCCAAGTCTACTCTTTCCATCTCCAAGCTAGACATAACTGGAAACTAAGATGGAAAAAAAAAAAAAGAAAGAAAGAAGCACTATAGACAATAATATGAAGCAGTGAGGAATCTTTCACAGTGCTTCTCTTCCCACTTCTCCTCCTTGTCCAGACCCTCTCTTTTACGAGTGCAATCACTGTTGATTATGTAGCCACAGCATTACAGCATTAGCTTGCAGAAGAAGTCACAGTCCAGGACCTTAATTTTGAATTTCCCAGTACAATACACAAGTGCTGAAAGAAAGCTCCCTCTAAATACCAAACTAAAAGGGGTTCAGGAGTCTGACCAAATAAAAATTGAGTATAAACCTGGTCCCAGAGTAATATCTTAAAACAAACCGAAACAACTTTACTGCATCTGTTTACTGAAGAATTTGTAAAGAAGGTAGAAGTTTTCTTTTGCTCCTCTTTTTTTTCCTCACAAGAGTGTGTTTTCCTTTGCATAAAAATAACTTCATTGGAGTAAAGTGAATTGTGAGCAAAGTTGTCTAATAGCAAAAGCAGTTTGATTCAATTTTATTTCTGATGCTCAAATTCTGTTCCTTCTCCAGCCTTTATATCCAGTCACCATGGCAACAAAAGTGCTGAAAAATCCTCTGCCCATTTGATAATCATTTAATCGTTTAACAACAAAAGAGATTGGGAATGGGAGAGTGGAGTAGTGGGAAGCACCAAAAGGAAAATAGAGTCTGGTATAAAAAAACAACACTGCAGTCAAAAAAATAAAAAGAGAAAAAAAAAAAGGAAGGAGAAAAGGAGAAGGACAGGAAGCCAAATGGCCTACAGGACCTCTGTGACCAAACTGAGAGTAGGTTTATGCCTCTCGTTATGCTCCCTCAGACATGATGGTGTCTTTTTTAATTTTTTTCCTGGGGAGCCTGCATGCTGTTTGAAATGTCCTTCAGGTAACTGAAAAAATCCAGAGGAACCATGTTAAGAGTCCTGAAGATGATAAAAAAATCTAAGGATGGCCCTAACAAAAACTCCATTCTGGAGTTTGTCTAACTTCTTGTCAAAAAAGGAGGTCTGGGTCCAGTGAGGGGATGACATGGCAGAAGTCCCTGTCACTTTTAAGCAGCAGAGTTTATGCTCTCCTGCTGATGAGAATGGTGGTCCTCAGCAGCCAGTAGCCTGGATCAGGATGCATTCCCTTTCCCAGAGGATAACACAGTTACAGACAATTTTCCGTCAGGGTGAAAACTCCCCTGCAGATAAAAGAAGTTTTCTGCAGCATGTTCTTGCCCCTAACACTCATGTAAGATGAAGCCCAGTTCACCTCTGAATACAGTGGCAGTTACCTCTTTGTCCCCACTAAATGTGTGCTTGGGATGGAGCTACAGAATGGGTGAGACATGGAAGTGGGGTTATGAAATGAGGTTGCACAGAATGAAACAGCCACAGGAGAAAGCCACAATATTGGATCTTTTCTCCAGCACAAGCCCTCAATACCTAAACACAGGACATCTGCTCTTGCTTTTATTAATGCCCTAGCTGTGATTAAAATGAATACTTCAGGGGCTGTTTTGATTTTTTTTTTTTTTAAACAGCTTCATTATACCTCTATCCCCCAAAAAAGCTCCTCCAAAAAACCAAAACACTCCAGCAAACATACATGAAGGACAGTCCGTTTATCAGGACATCCAGGTCAGCTTTCTACCCATCAATTCTGATATGGACCTGGAAGCTATCAAGGTACTAAGTGACTTAACTTACACTTTCCCCTCATGTTGAGATGGAAAACTGCATTTATCTTGACACCACTTCATTAAACAATAGTTTATCTGTTCAAGTTAATTCAATGGGAATGGAAATTCTTTTTTAAATCTTGATGCTAGAAGACAGCAGCTGCTGTGTCACAGCTAGCCCATTTGATATGGGAAAGTGCAAACAACCAAATGTTCTTGATGTACCCTTGGCAAAATGTTGCATCACAAACAAGGTGATGAGGAGGGGAAAGAAATTTGTGTAACACTCTTGGCTACCCATACCTGCCAGAGAAGACCACCTTGCTCTTTAATGGGTATTATTGCAAATACCTTATGAAAAATAACTTCTGAGTATGCCCCTAACAGGGAAAGGTACAGAAATTTTACATGACATTGAATTGATAAACCCTGATATTTTTTAAAGGACTGCTATTTCTCAGTTAGGAATGATGCATCTTCAGGTTTTAAAATTATTTGTAATGATTTCTGCAAGGTGCCACATCCCTGTGGCAGCTCAGCATTCAATGCAATTGAATTGCACCTATTAGGTAGGAAAAGCTACATTATTCCCACTACAAAGAAAGGGAACTGCATACTACAAATTTGTCCTTCAAAACCAACACATATGAAGGTCACTAGTACTGTTAGAAATAGAAGCTTGAATCCTGTTTACATTTTGCAGTGCTCTCACCACAAACCTCCCCTTTTTCATATGAGGGAAGGTTGAGGAACACTTGTCATCCTCAGAGCTTATGCCAAAAGGGTCTTCTTCATTTATGCTTTCTCTTTAAATCAGGAAAGTTTTAATGTGGACCTACATCCATTGACAACATTGAGAACCCATTGACCAACAAACTAAAATGCCAAATAGGAAACCTCCAGAACTGGGGAACTTTGGATTTAAATCCAAGCCACAAGACCTTTTTTTTTTTTTTTTTTTCAGCTGCCTCTAGATTTGCCTTACTTCACATTCACTGCAATTTTTTTCCTGCAACCCAAGGACATGTCAAATCTAAATTCTTGTCACAGACATCGAGGTGAGCACAATGGCAGATACAGACCCATGGGAATTTTTGACATGATCTGCAGCCTTACTCACTCATATTTATGTAACATTGACGTGCATAAGGGCTTTTAACACTGCTTTCTTTAGTACCTCTGCCTGACCTGAAGCACAGAGCCACAGCACAAACTTAGACCAATGAGCCTCATTGTACCCAAAATACAAATAACCATTCAAGAAGCTTTCCTCTGGAAGCCCCCACATAATTCACACTTCCAAACCTCATTGAACAATTTCAACCAGAAATTGTCTCAGTTCTTCCAAAACCCCAGGATAACACCACCAGAACATTTATACCCAGTTTTATGCCAGTCTAGACTGAGATCTAATTGATAACTTCCCAAAGCAGGTAAGCTACAGTGCAACTTGAGGTTTGAAAATTCTTATTAAACTCTTCTGGGCATTTCCCTTAGTGCTAGGCAGCCAAATGACCATCCAGATAGAACAGACAAGGTGAGAGGGATCAGACTGAGCACTGACATTTTCATGCCACCATTGCAGTGTGGCAATCCAGGCTGGGGCCACCAATGACAGCAAGAGAACACATGCATGAAATGAGGTGTAATATGTACAAAAGGATGCCTCATAACCAAATCATAACTTTATAGTCTGCAGATGCCTATGCTACAGAGCAGTGCAGAGTACACCATTCAGCCTTAGCTAATTCATTTAACTTCTTAGCAGAGTAAATTATCCCATGCTGAACTCCATGCTACAGGGTCTAAAGTATTACTATAACCTGAGCTAGATTCATTAAAGTGATTTCACATTTTTCTGCACTGCATTGCATTGCGATATACAGATATTCCTTGCCTTACCTTATACACATGCAGGTTTCTATTTAGCCACTAACATCTCTGTGCTATGTTTTTTTCTTTTACTTTTTATCTTTCACTGAAGATTTGCTAAAAGTTGTTCCCATACCCTTTGCCAGCTTTTTTGTCATTCTCTACTGACTCACATACACAAGAGGCAGATTCAAAAAAGGAAAATATACTCTGCTTGCAAAAAAATCCACCAAAAATTGGTCACAGAATCACAGAATATCAGGGATTGGAAGGGACATTGAAAGTTCATCTAGTCCAAGCAGGAACACCTAGATCAGGTCACACAGGAACATGGCCAGATGGGTTTTCGGTATCTCCAGAGGAGACTCCACAACCTCACTGGGCAGCCCGTTCTAGTGTTCCATCATCCTCACCATGAAGAAGCTTTTCCTCATATTTAAGTGGAACCTCCTATGTTCCATCTTGCACCCATTGCCCCTTGTCCTGTCATTGGATGTCACTGAGAAGAGTCTGTCTCCATCCTCCTGGCACTCACCCTTTACATATTTATAAACATTAATGAAGTCTGCCACCCCCCAGCATTCATAAAGTGGGAAAAAACACCAATAAATCTTGCATTTTTATTTGTCATTTGGGCTTTGCACCTTAAAAATACACCTAGATTAGAATTCAGAGATGTTTTTCCCCACAATCCAGGCCAAAGAAAATTACTAAAAAGAATAGATTTCCTTACCTATTCATTTGAGTCCAGAAACCGCAGCTTTCGGTGAATCACCAGATCATGTACAGCTGGGCTAAAGTCACAAGAAAAGGGCAGGAGTACTAATACTCCACACCTGATTCTGTAGCTGTGGAGGAAGAGGGTAACAAAAGGGTAAGAAGAGAATATGAATCACATGGCTAAATCCAACCGCTTAATTCTTTCACTTCTTCATCTTTCTTTCTTCCAATTGTATTATGGAGCAGACAGAGCAAGAAGAACAACAGTAGGCAAGAGGGCACCAACCCAAAGACAAAGACACCAATATACCTTCTTATGAACTCTGTCTTTTTGTACTACAAGTATTTTCTGATGACCCCTGTCAGGCTGTTCAGATATTTTATCTAACCCCTTGGGTCACCTATAACTTGTCATCGTATTAAAGTCCTATAAAGCCTATGTGGATCCTAGATTACTATTCCTCTGATTTTACTACGTGTGTGACGTGATCACATTGGCTGGGTACTACACCAAAACAGAAAGGAAAAAAAATAACTTCTGCTTCAAAGAATTGTACTTTCTAGTTACCATGTGGCTCTATTTTTATTTTGTAACTTAAAAACCCCACGTCTGTGGGAATAAGCGTTCTTTGTATTGTAGGCAACTGTCATATTTGATGTATCAAAGGGAAATTCTACAACTTAAGTGTAGGCAGAAGTGGGTAGTAATCTCCCCCCATACACATAAATCATAGCTTGTCTTTTGGTCTCCAAAGGCAGGATTCACCATGAAATCGCACTGGGAGAGGGGTGTGCCATCATTTCTTATGCAGGTAGATGCAGAAAAGGCTAAAAAAACTTTGGCTTTATACTCAACTAGCTTGTGTTTCCATGAAAAGGTCATCAATTCCAGTATCACACTTACAAAATTGTCTCCTGTTCTCTCAGACCTCCTGACTTAAGTCCCGACAAATCCAGGCAGTTAGCCCACTGAAGCATCTTTATTATTGAAGAGGAGCTGGCTGTACTGTAACACAGATGCTTACTGCTCCAGTGGGATAAAGCAAAATAATTAAGTACAAAGATGTCTAATATTTAACTAGTGCTGTATTTAAATAACTCTTTATTGCTATTTTATAGTAATATAATTTTCTAATAAAAGAAGTCATTTGAAGTTAATAGTACTATTCCTATCTAGAATTAAAAAAGACTCTTCAACATTTAGACACCCGTTTTATTTCAGAAGGATCCCAAAATGTTGTGAAAACTATTTTGTTCTAAAACACTTACCTTTAACTTTACTCACAGAGAAATGCAGACACTTCTATGAGAGATCCACTCCATAATGGGTAAGGTCCTGGAACAGGCCACTGGAGAGAAAGCATGAAGAGCATATTCATTTGAAACTGCAAGAGGAATTTTGCCCGGGCAAAAACTCATTCCCTAAACTGGAGTCTCTCCAAAACACTGGACCTAAAACCCTAAAGCAAATGAAAAACTGCAATGTTTCACTTCGTTAATAGTCATGTAATTAATAATTTCTTTTTATATACAAATTACACTAATTAGGCATCAAGTTGGTTCACATAGGTGGGGAAATGAGCTCTGGTATTTATATTCGCATAATTTTTCAGAGGAAATTTTATTTAAAACCAGTTGCAACAAAATTTACAATATAAGATCTCTTACTGTATAAAGAAATTCAACTCCTGTATAGGTTAACAAGACAGAGACATTTAGAAATAAAAGAAAAAGGTGAAAAATGCACTTTTTTCTCATTCCTTTTCAGTTAGGGAAGCTTTCAGTAGGGAAAAGTTTTCCATTTTTAATTGATCATGGCTGTGACATATAAAATGTCCGTGCAGCACAGAATTTATTTTTCTTTCAGAAATAACATTCTACTAGTTGTGCCAGGAGATGGCAAGTTTTATGTGCTTATTTCAATTGAAAACATCTGCACTAGATAATATAAGCCGCTGGGTCACATGTTAAGTAACACTTTTATATGTGACTGCATATAACAGCTGCTTTGCATCTTCTTTATAATGGTTTCTAACTAAGCAGAATTGTCTTGGATCATTAATTGAATTTGTTGTAACATTAACCCTCAATGCATTTATACTTCTTAGTTTTTCAATTAATTAAGGTCTGATTCAGTTAAGTACTTGAATGTGAGCCATTTCCAGAACTATAACACAGATACCTACAATTCTAACTCGAGTACAAAAGGCATTCTCAAATCACCTGCTTGCCTCCTAAAATCTCAGATGCCCACAGACTTTTTATGTGAGAATTTCCAAACTATCCAGTTTTCTGTTCCTGAATATCTCAGTGCTAAAGGGCTCCTTAACAAAAAATATGTGCATCTTCTTTGAACTGATAATGTTCAGAGAGTTGTCTAAATAGGTTTTGCAAACATGAGTGCCAAAGCAGCCTAGATGCTGCATGAAGTCTGCAAGAGTGGCGAAACATTGCTACAACACAGGCCTACTCCCACCACCATCAGCATCACTCCTTGCATCTTTCCAGTGAGACAAATGCTTGAGAACTTCACTGGAATCGGGGTAACTCGGGTTGTCCAGCCAGCTTTTTAAGTGATTGACTTAAAATCTAACATGCCTGAAAATCCCAGTATTTGGTGTAAATCAGAAGCTAGTTCACAATGGAATTCTAATGAAAAATTAACATGCACCCCATCACATTAAGACTCCCTAGATTTGAGTAAATGATAGAGAAAGCAACGTGGAATGGGAGAGGATGTTTCATGTCCCATTTGTCCTAAAATTTCTAAAAGTTCATAATCTCATTCTAGTTATACCAATTAGTGACTTGTTGAAAACTGAATCTCTGGCTTCCCAATTCTACCTTGCTTATGAAGTAAATATGGAAGTAATTTCTAGATAAGAGTTACATCAATGTAAGACCGGCGTGTTTGGCCCTCTTCCCAAATATTTATAACACTGGAATTCAACACATTCCATTGCATGATAACAGATTAATGTGTTGAGAAAGAATGAAAACATCTTACAGAGCAATGTGCCTTCTATAAACACTTGGCTACAACTTGTGGGAACAGGTTTCAAAACCATGGATGCAATCTTATTCAACACACACTGGCAACCAGGAATCTTCTCATCATGACATACATACAGCTCGTTTGCTTCTGCTAAATGAAGGCATTGATGATATATTCCACAGAAATTTACTTTCCTGGAAGTTTATATTGAAGCTGATAAAGGCTAATGATTGGAAGCTATTTCAGATAGACCTGACCCAACTTCTCTGCCAGGCTACTAGGAGAAGAGATAATATATTGCATTATACTTCACCAGTATAGATTTGTTCTATTCTAACACTTACAGAAATGAAAGGTGCAGAAAAACAAAACAAGGCATATTATTGTACCAGATGGTCCATTTTAGAACAATTCACATGCAGGTCTAGAATACACATCAATAAGTGCACATGCAGACTGTTCCAATAGTTCCAGTCCAGTTTCCTTACTTTGATCAGGACTGCAGAATTTATGTGTTGGTTGCTTTCAGGATTTAATCTCATTTGTTTAACAGCATTATAACTTCCACTGGCAAGAGTTTATTCATTTATTTTGACATTCATATGGGCTGCCATTGTAATTGTTTCACTATCTCAATATCCATCATAATGGGATCTCAGCAGGATTTTCTCTTAGTAATCTCACTTTGTAATTAGGGGTATCGTATCCAGTCTTCTAATCAAACTGGCAGAAGTATAGTGGTTGCATGTAAATCATTTTAGCATTCCCAAGCTAGCAATCTGCGAAGCCCAGATGTATTTGCACTCAATGAACTAATGATAATAGCTTCACAGTGTCTATTTGACATGGCACCAAAAGGAAGTCTTCCCCATTTCTGAGTAACAAAAAAGATTTTGTTTAGGATCCACAACATGGTTCTCCATTTCTTCCACTCCTCCCAAGACCCTTTGCATTAAATAATATTGCCTTTATATTCAACATTATATGATGTAACCCAGTGAACCACAACATAACCTGTCATTGCTTAATACAATGGGATGGGAAACATTTGAAACAGTTCCATAAATTTATTTTCTTTCAGATTGGGTACTTGCTGCTATTGAACTGGGTCCTAGCTCCAAGTTAAGTTTGGGCAGCACATAGAAATATTTCATCAGGATAGCCTCTTCTCCCCCAAAAAAGACAGCTCCCTATCAGATTCCCAGACTACTTTCTATTCAACTATCCCATCTGTTCCTGGGATTTTTTGCTTAATGCATTCTTTATGGTGAAAGAATGCACGTGCATTAAGTTCTCTTTCTTCCATTCACTTCCATCTTATCAGTTGATTCAATAACAAATATGAGAGTCCAGTAAACAGAGCAGTAAAACAATGTTCTCTATTAGTGCTACTTAGGAATGAGATTTCCTGTAACATTTGCATGCTGCCTGAAATGAACCAAATATGCAGCGAATTGTGGCCAAGCCCAGAGACAGCTAACTGATTCTGATTTAACAAGTGCTATTACATAGAGGGAGAGGTCTCTCCGATAACGGCATGGAGAGGTGTATTTAACACAGTTGCCATCTAAATTCTGAAATGCCACAGAATAACTATGGATGAGGGAAAGGGTGATATCTGTCTCTGGGAAGGACAAACAAGCTGTCATATGAAAGCATGAAGTCAGCAAAGATGTTTTTTAAACTACCATGGGCTGCACCATGACAAAGAAAGGATGACACAATTTATTAGGATTCAAATGTCATTTAACTAACAACATTTTGGAACTGAGTATGGACCTTTTACCACATCACACTGATTTAAGGGGAATAAATTGCACCACCTAATTAAAAAGAATACAGATAATACAAAAGGACAGAGGCAGGGTTAAAGCTGACACTGGAGAGCTGTAATTTGCAACAAAAATCTGGAAATCAAAGCCTGCTGGCAAGGCATGCACTGAAGTGAATGAGGTGACACATACATGTGCTGTCAAGAGGGCGCCTGTACATCAGCTAGTGTTATAGTTTACTATTTTACTCAAACATGTTTCCAGGGTTAGGAACAAAGGCAGAGAGTTCAACAATGAAACTATTTTGTTGGCTCATCAAAACTGAAACTCTTTGCAGACAAAAGATTCAATTTCTACTTATAAAAGTTATTTACTTTTTATTTATTTATTTTTCCTGTTAAGGTATTCTAGTTCAAAAGGACTGCTTTGAAACACTGAAACACTTGGAAGTTTGGGCTGAAAAGGACACTGTGCTCTGAGTTTCTAGGAAATTAATGACAAAATTCTACTGACCCAATCCCTTCCTCTCCAGCCTAGGCTATTAATTTAGAAACATTCTTGAGACCTTCAGCATTACATCCCTGGTCAGAATAGGAGCTAATCTGAAATCTTTTGAGATAGGAAGCTCAACTATTATTTTGTTTTACTTTGGATTTTCCACTGTTGCCAGAGAGTCTGTTGCTACACATGGTTGTTTTCCTTCACTGTCTGCAAGTGAGAATTTTGCTTGCACTGAGCATCGACAGGATGCAGCTCTGTCAGAACTGGTTTGGAAACAGGACCATCTGAACAGAGCTGCTGTTTTTGGTTCAGAGCAATATATAGAAATTAGAATTAGTTTTGTTGGCCAGATTTAGGGGTTCTCTCTTTTTTTCTTTTTCTTTTTCTTTTTTTTTTCTCTTTTTTTTTTTTTTTTAGTAGAAAGTCAAGTATAAGCAGATCTAGGATACAGCTAGGGCCTTTCAAAACTTTTCATGAGAAAATGAAACAAAGGCAGAAAATGTTCATGTCCAGGAATGGCAAGCAGGTCAGCAGTTAGGGCAGTAGGAGTGGACAAGGAGAGAAACCACGCTCAGGAAGGAAGAGATTCTGCTCCTCTTTGCTGCATTGAATCTGTTTTCCGATATTTAGGTGCAAGTCAAAGAGACCTGTGGAAGCCTTTTTTGGAGTAAACATGCAATGGGTGAACACGGGGCTGGGAAAGACCTTAAAAGGTGAACTTCCTTTCTCCAGTAGGATCAGCTCTACCTGTTGGCAGCTGCTCCAAATCCACAGTGATTAAACAACTCATTAACTGTAGTATTTCCTGATTAATTCACGAAATGTTTTTCTTCACTTTTCTCTAGATACTTTTCTCCTCATCCAAATCTTTGCTGAACGGCAGTATTAGACTGAACCCAGAATTAGACTGGGTCAATTAGCCATTGCCTTACCACTTCTAAAGAGAATGAAATAATTACACCCTGTGCCTTACAAATATTACTCTTGTTTACAAGCCAAATACGGTGTTTATAATTTTTTCACAAAAGCATGAGATTATTGTCATAGCATTGTGCCATTAGCCACAGACATATATTTCTTTTTCTTTGTAACAGGACAAAGCTGGAGCAACTCTGAGACTGAAACTTTTATTGATGATACATGTGAGATAAAAGGGAAAAAGAAGATAATAACTTTCAGGTCTCTGTTATAACAGCAATGCGTTCTTCCCTTGAAATGGAACAAGTGAGGTACAAAGTTGCTGAGTTACATTAAAATGGAAATACCCAAGATACTGGGTTTTGAAAATCACTTTTGAGAGAATAACAGTGAAGCAAGAGAATTTATATGTCTAGTAATTTTGCCCTTGATAGCATAATTGCCATTACTATTCAGATTCCTAGAGGGTCTGATTTTACAGAGGTGCTGAGCAGCTGCAGCTTACATTGATTTCTGGT
This sequence comes from Nycticryphes semicollaris, assembly GCA_013400055.1. Taxonomy (NCBI): domain Eukaryota; kingdom Metazoa; phylum Chordata; class Aves; order Charadriiformes; family Rostratulidae; genus Nycticryphes; species Nycticryphes semicollaris. Next base: position 1,261,836 of record VXBJ01002409.1, read on the forward strand.
GGAACTGCAAATGATCAGGACTTTTGAAAAATCCATACCCACTGTGATCCAATCCTTACAAAAAACACTACCCTTTTTCATATTACCCAAAAGTTATTTACTTCCCTAAACAGGTATTTTTGATATAATTCTACAATAAGTAATAAATTGCACAAAGAACATCCTTCAAAACATCTAATAACTAGCAAATGCTTTGCATGTCTAGAAAGTGCCTATTTTTTTAATATTTTGGAAAGTTGTTTTTCAGTGTCAGCCAGTCAAAGATTTGTTCTTGGACAAAGCTATCCCTGTTTATGCATCTTGACAGAGCTTGGCAGCTAATAGCATGCAGTTCGAACCTGCTGCAGCACTTGGAGTTTATAAAAATCACTGGGTCAGAGCTCAGCAGGCCACACAATACACTGAAGCAGATACTATACGTAAAAAGTTTGGACACCAGAACTATTTATGAAGTTGTAATTGGGCTTTTTATTAATAGTTTCAGCATTTGAAATGAACTAACAGGAAATAACTCCTACCTATTCTCTGCTGGGCATATTAATTTCAAAGTCCCATTAGTTGTCGTATTTTAGAAATTAAAGTCTGGGTCTAAACAGCTGCTGATTTTGTTTTGCATTTGGAGGACAAGGAAGTGGAGTTATGATGAAGGAAAATTAAACATGCCTAACTTCTTCATTGGCAAAACTGTCATGGTGCTATTAACTGTGAAGGAAGAAAGTAAAGCAGAAATGAAGGCAACAGGCCATTGTTTGAATAATGCGCATTTTGAATGAATAATTGAGCCCAAAACAACAGAAGCAAGGAAAAACAAACAGCAAAGGGAACCTCAGTGGAGTACTAAATCAACGCTATCATACAAAAGAGGGTGCATGAATACAATTACATATATTTAAATATATCGCATGCTCCTATTAAGTAAAATCTACCATGTATGGATAGCTTATTTATAACAGTTTATTTGATCAATGAAGTTAGATTTTGTATGTGAGAAAGTTACCAAATCCTCACATAAAATTTTCTGAGGCGAGATACATTCTCTGTTAACCATTCTGCAAAAAAGTATATTGGACTGAAGAATTTGACGAGATTCATTGTTGGAGGATTTTGTGTTTATTTTTTCCATAATTGTAATATACTGGTCTCTCAGATAAGTTGTTTAAATTATGTCATATGCCTAATAGTTTAACATAAATAATGAATAATCTCAAGGCAAACAATGCTCAAAAAAATCCTTAAGCTTTAAGTTATTAATTGAAGATATTCAGAGACTACTCACAAATAAAAATGGCATTCAAAGAAATCAGGACTAACTCATGAATGATTCACAAATAAAAGAAACAGCTGAATTCATAATTAATATTCTTTACTTCAATAGTTCAAACAAAAAATCTAACCCTATTTGAATGAAGTGATCTGAGTTGCTTACCAAGGAATCACAGGACACTATATAATAGTCCACAGTATCTCAGGAAAAATAAGACTAACTGTATGACCAGACATATTGTGAATAGTAATCTGCCTAGTGAATAAGTTGATTGAGATGCTGTTTCACTACATGAAATTGTTCTAACTTGTCATTCTGTGCATTGTTTGCTGATGAAAGCTCAAACCCATACTTTTGTGAAATGGTATGGAAAAGAATTAGACTAAGACTGACTAGATTTCTGGGAATATAAAGAAACTCCTTTTGAACAACAACTTTTTTTTTGGCTTTTCCCAAAATTGAAGAAAAAGAAGTTTTATATTCAAATTATTCATGATGAGGAAGATAATTTTAGGTCCAAAAAATCTTCAGAATATCTTCCTTAATGAAACATTACAAAATTCTGGCAGTTTGATCAGGTTAGAAGAAAAAACCCATAAAGCTTTGAATTTCCTTCAGAATAGAACTGATCTTAACGAATACACTTCTAAGTACTTCTAAGACAGTCAATAAAGATGTCACATAATTTTCTTGCAGATAAAAACAGAATTTCTGTTCCATTTTTAATTGAATTGAAATGGTCAACTGAAAAGAAATAGCCAAACATTATGTTGGCTAAACATTTCATGACAGGAAAAAAAATGTCAATAACAACCCCAACATTCCCATTCTAATGACTACTTAAGAAAAAAAAAAAAAAAAGGCTTGCATTTTAAAGTATCTTCCCATGTTTTCTTGGTAAGAAAAAAGACTAATTCTTATATCGCTAAATTTCTTTCCTTATTTTTAGTGGGGAAAAAAAGGGATAAATAAAAGAAGAAGGAAGTATGTTTTCTTCCAGTAAACAGACATTGAAGATGTTAATTTATTTTAAAATGACATTCAAAACTCACAGTTCCTCTTTCTTAACTAATTCTAATAAGAATTCTCAACTAATTCTAATAAGAATTCCTTATGCCATCTCTTCCACAATGGTAACTACTCCCTGGTGTAATATTAGATCACAGTTATTCTACAACTTTTTTCCTCCTCCCTGCATCTTTCCAGTATCCACCATCTGAATTTCTACACTACAAGTTTTTAGTTACAGTCTCTACTTCCAGAAGCATCTCCTGAAAACCCAACACTTAATGTAATCTGTTTCCTAAAACCCAATAACTCTACCTTTATTCCCAGATAGACTGTCAAACCTGTCCGGGCCTACAATATTTTTGAGGGCAATGAAAAGAAGGCGTTTTAAAGAAGGAATGGAAATAGTTTGAACTTTTAATTTGGAGGAGAAATGGTTAATACTGAAAGCTGGGTGTTCCCTTCCAAGGGAAATACTGGAGGGCAGATGAGACAAAGAATTTCAGAATTTTGATTTTTATGTGAGTAGCTTACAGCAGCTCAACCTTCGAAGTTTCACCTATTTTTACAGCTTTTACATGTCTTAATATAGAATTTGCATCCCTTCCTTCATAAAAGTTGTTCTGTAATAAAGAAAAAGCATAACTGTAATAGATATAGTACTGCCATGAGCTTGAGTCCTCCATGACAAATTTTGAAAAAATAAAGCTGAAAACAGAAGCTAACAAAATTCAGAGTCAAATTTTCTTCAGTGCTTGGTTTCTTCCTGAAGCAGAATTGTACAATAGAAACATTGTACAAATTACAAGGAACAAAATGCATCCAGAAATGTCAAAATGTCCTATTTTGACAAGTTCAGTTAAAACATGTGAAATTTGTGGAAATAAGCCATTTGTTTACTCAGTTACCTTTTAGTATTAAACTTATTATTCTCTCAATCCAGTTTTGCCTCCCATCTCCATAACAGGTGGGCATCAGAAACAAAATAAACCATCGACAGCATATATTAGGTCAGGGGAGACTTATAATTCCAGAAAATGCATTAGATAATACTAGTTCAACCAAAATCAAGCTTATAAAAGAAAATAAGTTCTGTAAAGGCAAAATTTATTTATGCCAAAATGCTATTTTATTTTATACTTATTTAATATTGATCTGAAGCAAAACAATTTAGATCAGTGTCAAAACAAAATCAATACTCTTATTCAGGTCAACTAATATGATAGCAATTTTAATTTTCATTTTCCATCAGAAAAATATGACACTTAAAAAAAAATGCTCTCATGATTTTTCCCCCTTGGAAATTACACTTCACAGTGGAATATCATTTTGGTGAAAAATTCCCAACTACCTTTAGCAAAAATCCATGTCCAGGTACTTAAATATGTTTCCTGATTTTGCAAAGGCAGAATGCTCTGTGCTTCCACCAGAATGGATTTGTACATAATATAGCCAGAAGGAATATTCCAATTCATTAGCCTGATGCCCTCTATAGCACAGTCAATAGAGATTCCCTGACTTAATGTTTGATTTAGATGAAAAAACCAATAAATTTCAGAGATGAAAAATCCACCATGCTTCTTGGCAAGTTTAAGTTCTTCCAAAGGTTAAATAACCTCACTGCTGAATATTTGTACCCGATTTCTCATGTGAATTCATCATGTTTCCATTTCCAGACACAAGCTTTTACACATTCTTCTGCCAGACCGACGAGCTTTTTATGACTTTGCCACTCCCCATGTAGTTACTTACAAACTGTGATTAACTCCCCCCTTAGGCTTGTCTTTGTTAGGATAAACAGATTGTGCCCACTGGAGTCTTTGACCATAATGCATGTTTTTGAGGGCTTTAGTCATTCTTGTAGCTATTCTTTGATGACAGAATACTGCTGTTAACAGACTGAAGGCACTGTGAGCCCATAATTTGGAAAACAAGGCCTGTTACAGTGCCCCCGGAGCTTAATGGAAATCTTCCACCTGGATGTGAGGAGCTTTGCTGTATAGTGCAGAGTACATGCTCTTTTGTGGGAGCAGGGTACCAGCCGGCATACTGCCTGCTCACCTGCCTGCCCTCCAACTTGGTTTCTCTCCAGCTCCTGCCTAAGAGATTCCCTGCATCCATTTCGACAGCCTGTATCCCACTGAGACTTTGGCCTTAACAGCATGCCCATTAAGTCAAAATAAAAGCAATAGAAAGCATATAAATTGAGCTGTCTCCAATGTGCAATTTGTGAATGCTCTTTTTATTGCTATGATTTAAGTGGAAGGATTTGGAAATCAGGACCGAGAATCTCTCTTCCCCTGTATTCCTTTATGGGGGAATCAATGGGTGTTCATTAAGTAAATGCTTTTGACAATCAAAGGCTAAACATTACTTTGCTGGTGGAACAAAAGTATTCAACAGTTATTTAAAAGTCTTTAACATGGATATGCAGTTCCTGAGACAGATTCAGTTAAAAAAAAAACAAGTGTTATGCTTCTGGCACAAACATATAATCTCAAAGTGTGTTTTACAGTTTCACTGACTGGTTCCTTGAAATATAGACAAAGTTCATTCACATATTTTCTTTCAAGATGCTGACAGCTGTATTGCTGGTTTTTTTGTTTTTTGGGTTTTTTTCTGTATTTCATAGCACCTTATTTAAAAAAGACTTCAAAGAAATGGAATCAAAAGGCTGCTTGTCGCTGACAAGGGTTGATTTGCTACCAGTCAGGAGCTGCCCTCACTGGCCAAATGGTAACCACCTGAGACAGCCTCTCAGTCAAACATCCTCACGTCAGGGATCCAATGCCTGTTGGATAGTGAGGAACATTTCATACACTTTTCAGTTGGTGGGACAGTCAGCTTTCTGGACAAATAGAACTGTGTAAAGCTTCTGGTCAAAATGTGACATTATGAACCAAAATCTGGATGAGTGTCATCTCATCACATGATAAAAAATAGTAATAAAAAATAAAGTAATGGTTCTTTGAAGTTTTGCAATTTTGCCTGTGGAAAAAAAAAAATCACTGCAATTTTCACACCGAGCTGATCTGCCTTGAGGCAAAAAGCCACCTGAGCAAACTTATTCCTTTGGGCCCCACTCCTTGCAGAAAACTTCGCACAATTTTATGTCTTTTCCACACATCACAGTTTCTCTGTCAGCATTTTTATCTTCTGGCTGCTGAAACACACAATTTGAAGTAAAGCAAGTATCTATTTAAATCCCTTCCTGTTGTCTGATAGCTCTGCAGTAGCTTAGCTATTCATCACCATATAATATGAGGCAAATTCATCTGTGTTTGTAGTCCAGTATGTTAACATGATCTGTTCATCTCTTAAGTGTTATGTGTCAAACAGCTGATTGAGCCTAATGATCTCACAGCCTTTAAAAGATTTTATTGTTAACCCTGAAGGTTTTCATTTTACATTAATTTCTCAGTGTATCAAACTAAAAATTGCTTATCATAAAGCAACACTTTCTCACTACTTCATTATTAGGTATTCTTATTGATCCTGCTTTTATTTCAAATAAACAGCATGATCCAATCTCTTTGAAGTACTCTTTGTGGCCAGGTTGCCTTGGCAATAGAGCTATGTGGGAAAAGGAAATCCTCTCTTCCAGGGAATTTCCATATTTTGAAATCTGGTTGCCTTCAGAAACAAGCCTCGTCTGCAAAAAGAAAGGGGGCCTTGACTCTGGATCAATAAGTAAATTAACAACAGCCCTGAGATTGCCAATGCAATGGCAAATTTTTTTGGCAGACTGCTGAGGAGGAGTATGGAAGTTTTGTGAAGAACTACTTTTGGCTGCAACGAAACCTTATCTGTGACAGTTTTTAACTTCAGAGACTGAGAAAATTCCAACACGAGTTGTTTAGTCATAATTTTGTCCACTAGTTCTAATTGGCAAGTCATCAAGTTGAAAGGGCACTGTGATGAATACTTTGATAGTTTTAATTTTCTCTGTAGCATTTTAGATTTTAGAATTTAGTCAGCATCTTTACTTCCCATGCTATACAACAAATAGCACAAACATAAAACAATATCTGGAAGAACCACATTAATATTATTACCTACTACTTACAATGTATAGCAGGAAGCAAGAGGTCAGACAAGAAAATTGCTTTCTAAATTCAAAAATCTTCCCAAACGTCACCCTTAGCCTAAGCACCCATAACAACTATGGTTATTTTGTGAAACTGCAGAAGCAACACTTGTTCTTTTGTAAGTATTAAAAATTCAGTCCTTTGGCTAATGTCTACAATTCAAAATTCCACTTACATGCAAATGTTGGCTTACTCTGTGAAAATTCTAACATGTCCTCTGCAGTGCTATCCTCTCTGTGCTGTATGGTGTGGAACAGTCAGCCTCTGTTGATTTAGCTGGAGTATTCAGGGAATGGTGCGGCTAGACAGTCAGATACAGCTACTTGGTCAATATATTGGCTTAGACAATATTTCCTACTCAGACAGTAGTAGAAGAGGCTTTTGTAAAAAAGCAAGAAAGGCCTGTTATGTAACAGTTATGCATACATGCATATAAATATCAGTATCAATAAATTCTATTAACTTCTCTGGCACAAAAAAAAAAAGTAATAATTAAAACACCCTTAAAAGCTTCATGTCTGGGAGGACAGGGGAAGGAGAAAGATCTGTATTCACTTCAGATGGAAATGCCTTTAAATAGGCTTACACATGACAATCTAGCTCTTAAAGAAGTATACTATGTAAAAACTCCCATTTCACCCTCGAGCATGGGTGGCCAAAAAAGGATTTCACACTCTTCAGTCAAATGCTGAAATTCAGCATGAGTCGCAAATATTGATTTATACCTATAAACCTGATGCAAATTGTTTAAAACTTGCTAATACAAAACCAGACTGAAATCACCTGACAGTTTTTCTTCAGCTGTTTGATTTTTTTTAAGTATAAGGTGGTCTGCTCTCGTATTTCAGAGAATTTTAAGAATCTGAGAAAGGGCAACAATGAGCCCACACAGCTTACAGTTACATCCAAGGCTTTGATAATAATTTCATAATGCCGTACTTGTTTTGAGAAATATCCACAACGCTGCTCCAGAGGTGCAAGGCACAACAGAATAATATGGAATTGTCAACCGATATTCTTCTGTGAATGCAGGTACAGAACGCAGTAGATGATAGTTACTTCGGCAGTCACCAGCAGAAGTGAGCCTTACGTTATGATGCGGCTTGACGGCAAGTATGAAGACGATAGCTCATATTTATTTAGAAAGTCAGTAAAGAGGATAAATAAACTTGAAATGAGAATTTATCTCCCAGTTAACATTCAAAAAAAGAAAAATTAATCTACTGAAGGAGAGTGGAACAAAAGTGAATAAAGAAGTATGTCATAGTCTGTGAAAAAAACCTCCGCTTGCTGGGTACCTAATCCAGCAAGCAAATTTTGCATCTCAGCTGAGCCAGGGTGTATACAGAACAGTCAAACACCGAGAGCTACGTATAGAAAAATTATGAGAAAACACTACTTGTTAATGTTGCAGAACAGATAAGCACTGAGTATGTGCACTATTCCAAACAGTAAGGAGTGACCCCAGAAAGTAAATCAATCAATACACGTTTTTAATTTAATTTTCTTGGTAGTCAAGACATACAAACACAGATAGCATGAAGATGAATGCCAGCTCAGAGTGAGAGCTGCAGACCTGTGTTGCTGCTCAGATGAGTATCACTGCTCACAGAAACTCTTGAAGGAAAAAGGACGTCTAAAATAAAGATTTTTCTCTTTTAAGAGTGTACTGGGTTTAGATTGATTGGTTTACTGTGGTTGGTTAAATTGAGTTTCTCATAGTCTAGTGAACTGAGCTGTTTTGGTGTGAGGGTAGAAATCAGTACTGTGCTGATTTCTGTTTCTGGTTTTGAAGAAGGGTCTTCCTGTTGTCAAGAATACATCACCACATTAGGGTGTAAGTAAAAGTTTAAGTAACACAGAAACATAAAATCTTCATCTCACTTGTCCAAAATCATGCAGAAAGTATCTTAATCCTAGTTTACGCACTAATACATCTTTCCCTCAAAAAAAGCTATACCCTGTATTAGTTATTCAGCTAAATACTTTCTTTTCCACCCAGAAGTGACTCTGTATGCATTTTGGTGCCAAATCTATTGTTACTAATGTCAGTTTTGTTATTAAGACAAAGAATTGCCTTTGCTAGATTGTGAAACTGAAGTGAAACTGGCACATTCCCATTAGATGATGTATCTAATGGGACCATGTTCACTAAGGCTTGTTAAATCCTATAGCTTGAATACTGAAAAAGTAAACATATTCATGAAATAATTATGTAATTAAACCAGTCATACATAATAGGATAATGTCTGATTAAAGTCTCAGACATTTTAGCATTATTATGTGAGTAAAGGGCTTAATGTTACTGCTACCTGCTCAGTCAGCACATCTTCATAATTTATTCAATGGATTTTACAACTATACAAACAGCTCACAACAGAGATTATTCTAGAAAGCTCATAGTAGCTGCTTATAGAGTGCCCAGACATAATGTGTAGGCAAGATAGAAGCCTGGACTATATGAACAACTCATAGCCTGTAATGTATTAATTAGTGAATCGTTATCCCTAGTCTACAGACATGAAACTAAAGCTACAGAGAACATGAAGAAAGCCCTTACAGCACCTAGCTTCAAAGTATCGGTCTTGGCTAGCTAATTTAGCCTCCTTACTTTCCCTCTTTACAGTCAAAGTAGACAACTGAAGACATTTCCTGAGCAGTAGCATTTCAAAAGTACATAGAAAGTCTGCAGCAAAAGAAGACATTGAATCCAAGTCCTTAAGAACTAAAATGACATTGTACTTGTGCCAGGTGTAAGGTCTCATCTAAGATGAACATTTACTTATGGACCCATCCAATGTCTTGCAGCATGTGTTTGAAGACTGGACATAGAAATTAAAATAGGAAAATAAAAGCACAGTTGCATTTACACCATAGCCTGAAGAACATGTACTGCTCAAGAGCTTCCTTTCCATGCTTTTTCCTTCTCCGTCTCTTCACAAATCCTTTTCTGTAGTAATAGAAACAAGAAATGGGACTAGGTCCAAGGTATTCTCATTCCCAGGGAAATTTCATCATCACTAGACTGAAGAGTTGATGCTGATTATCAAATTGGCCCAGCAAACTCACAGTTATATCAAGCAATATGAAACAGCTCCAAAAAGAAAGTTTGAGGCCCCTGTACTTCACAGCACATTTGTAAGCTGAGTTAGGGTGGTCTCCTAATAGAAATGAAGTATGTTTTATGAACACTGGGTCAGGAAATGAAGGAACAATACAGGCATGGAGCCATAGAGCTATTGGATGACTGAAGCAATTGCGGAGGAGGAACACAACACTTTCCCATCTTTGGAAGAAAAGTCTAAATCTTCCCCAGATTTTAGCCTGGCATATGTTATGCCTGTGGAAATGATCTTATGCAGTCATGTGGTGTGCTTGCTTGTCTATTTAGCGCTTCATAAGTGCTTGAATATGACCAATTTCTGGCAGTGGTCTCATGGGTATCAACTTCCTACAGGTTTCATGCAGGTAAGCAGCAGCACATTTGTCTTTCTTGTTGAGGGAGGGACAACAGATTGAGCTCACTTGCTGGATGCTGGAGCATCCATATAGAGAGAGAGGCTACCAAAGACCCCACTGTAAGAAACGTGCCAAAGGAGCTTGCTCATTATTCATTGTCAGAGTTTCTGAACAGGAGACCCCAAACTGGAGGGAAGCAAGCTGCTGGCTCTGCACCTTCTGCAATTATTTGTTTCCTGAAAAGGCTTTGGTGCTCAGCTCTTGCCTGAGTCTCTAGAGCTGGGAGATCCGAGTGGAGGGAGGAATCTGCTCATGGGCAGAGTAAGGCCCCTCAGTCTCAGAGAAGAGTGGGGTTTGACACATGGCTTTTCAGGAAGGGTGTTTTCTTACTTTTGCTTTAGAGGCAAGTGGCAAGAAAGAGGGAAGCAGGTAATCAAATTAGCTCCAGAAAAGCAGTGATGTAATCCCCCCTGGACAGAGTACCATAATATGTCATTAAAAAACAGTGAGATGTTTAAGGGAATTAATTAGTTTACAGTTTCTATAAATATATTCTTGAGTGGCAGGTGTTCTGGCAACCGTAGGAAAAGCCCAAATACAATTGTGAAACCACCCACCAGGAAAAAAAGTCATGTTTATCTGCTGAGAAAATAGATACATTGTGCCAATATGTTCTTCTCAGAGTAGCATGTATGTCAAACCTCTTAACTCTGTCATGCCCATGTAATCACAGTGAACTGTGGAAATATAGAGAGCTAGTATCCCTGCACAAAGCTGAGAACACTTTCGCTTTTCTTTTTTTTTTTTTTTNTCTTTCACAAAAAAAAAAGGTGATAAATAATTTACTGGCTTATCATAAGACACCGAAGAGCAGATTCTGCCCTCTACAGTTACTTCAATTTTTCACTGATGTAAGTGATTCAGCTCTCTACTCAGATGTTTGCAAGTGCTCTTAAGTCCTTCTGAGTGAAGTATACAGTTCTTTATACTTGTATGTACTTTTGACTCAGATTCAGTATTCTAAATTTAAATTAACATAGAGTTCAAAATTCTAGTCTTTAGCTTTTAAACCTCTATCATCAATTAATATGCAACACAAAAGACTGCCTTCCCTTCTACTGTGAGGTGCTGTGTTTACTCGATTAAAGAATCACACACAATAGTTGAGGTTGGATGAGGTCTTTTGAGATCATCCCATCCAGCTCCCCGTGCTCAAGCAGGGTCACTCAGAGCTGGTTGCTTAGGCTTGGGTTTAGAAGACCTCCAAAGAGGTAGCCTCCACAACCTCTCTGGAAACCAGTGACACTGTTCAGTGAAAATATTTTGATGAGCTTTTTTTTTTCCACATGGAGTAAAAAAAAAATATTGTTCTTTTGATATAAGACCACCCTCAGTACGTTTGGAGATGACATTAAATTAGGTGGGAGTGTTGACCTGCTTGAGGGTAGAAAGGCTTTGCAGAGGAATCTGGACAGGCTGGATCGAAGGGTTGAGGCCAATGGGATGAGGTTCAATAAGGTCCTGCACTTGGGTCATAACAACCCCATGCAGCGCTACAGGCTTGGGGAAGAGTGGCTGGAGAGCTGCCTGGCAGAAAAAGACCTGGGGATGTTGGTCAACAGCCAGTTGAACATGAGCCAGCAGTGTGCCCAGGTGGCCAAGAAGGCCACCAGCATCCTGGCCTGTATCAGGAACAGCATGATGAATAGGACTTGTGAAGGGATATTCCCCCTGTACTTGGCACTGGTGAGGCCCCATCTCAAGTATTGTGTACAGTTTTGGGCCCCTTACTACAAAAAAAAGACATTGAGGCACTGGTGTAGGTCCAGAGAAGGGTAACAAAGCAGGTGAGGGGTCTGGAGAGTAAGCTTTATGTGGAGCGACTAAGGGAACTGGTCTTGTTCAGCCTGGAGAAGAGGAGGCTCAGAGGAGACCTCATCACTCTCTACAACTACCTGTAGAGAGGCAGGGGTCAGCCTGTTCTCCCAAGTCACAGGTGACAGGAGAAGAGGAAATGGCCTCAAGTTGCACCAAGGGAGGTTCAGCTTGGATATCTGGAATTTTTTTTTACACTGAAAGGGTTATTAAGCATTGGAATGGGCTGCCCAGGCAAGTGGTTGAGGCACCATCCCTGGAGGTACTTAAAAATCAGGTTTACATAGTGCTTATAGTGACATGGTTTAGTGATGGGTTGGTTGTTTTTCTATCAGAGTTAGGTTGATGGTTGGACTAGATGATCTCAAAATTCCTTCCAACCTAGACAATTCTATGGTTTTACGACTTTAAAATATGAGCAATGAGAACTATAGACTAGTTGCTTTTAACAGTATAAAGTATGTTCAGATGGGTAGCTGAAATTATAGAGTTACTGCATGTTTTCCACCTTACAATTAATTGATTAATAAACCATTTGCAAATTTTGGAAAATACATGGATATCTGTGTATATATGTTAAACAAGATTTATCAAAAACTTGCCAACCATCTGACCAACTGGCAAATTGAAGGAAGTACCAAGTAGTCATCAAACTCAGTAGCTGCTTGATTTTATCACTCATCTTATTCATTCACGCAACACTGCTGCCACCTTGACTTTATGCTCTATTTATATATGTGAATATGTAAAGTGGGCAATGCAAGGGAGTTGGACTAGTATAGTACTATAATAGTACTAGTGTTTGTAGTAAACAAAACCTATCATTTTTATTTAAAGGGAAAGTAATCTGCCATGTAAGAGTATATGACTACAACAGGGATATCAGCTTGTCTGGCTTCAGGAAGTGTGCCTTCCTTCTCATATGGTTTGGTTTTCTCCAGCTTACCTCAGGGTAGGGTTGCAGAGGTGAGATGAAGCACCAGCTGAGTCACAGCAATCTAGCCCTGTGGCCACAGCTTTTGATTAATGGAAATCCAGCCAGCTCTGCCAAAATGATCTGTCCATGCCACTGCTATGAGCACCTGTTCCTTATTTGCCGAACAAAGGAATCCAGCTTTCACAAACGTTACTTAGGCATTTGACTGTCTTAACATGCTGCCCTCCTTCTGTATCACACCACTTTCTTTTCCATCCATACATGGCTTCCTTCTTCTGAACATGGTACCCTGACCCCATCCCTGAGTGGCAACAACTCTGCTAGAAGGCACTGTGCATTATAGGGCTTTCTTCATAACATGGAATACCCACCCCTGTGGTCATGGCTGATGTGCCTTTTGCGGTGGCAGAAGTAAATCACAAGTAATTAAGATTAAGTAAACTAGGCTGAGGCAATATCTATCTAGCACCCTAGAGAAATCAAGCCTATATTTGACAAAAGAGTGTTTGTCTTGATGCTGAGATCACAGAAAGACAGTGCTTGGAAATCTCTTGCTAACTCTTACATGCCTGTAGCTGTCATTTTGTAGCTAGGAAGTAGTCTTCTTAAGTTTCTTCACTTCCCTTGCCATTTATGCAGGATACTGCAGCACTTACAGAATTTATTTAGAATTAAAATAATAAAGAGACATATCTGACTATAGACTCCTATAGCACCTTCATTAACTTATACAATACAACGAAATCCAGCAGCATTAATTTAATCATTTCAGTAGGAATACAACAATGTACAGAAATGACCTCCTTTCCCATGATCGCTGTAAGAAGTTTGCTTTCAGCTTTCTCCAAATGCTCTTTGAACAGCTGGCTTTTATAGCAGCCTGAAAAGTTACCACAGAAAGGCAATTTTTGACCCCAGGGCAGGCAGCAATTTCAGTTTGCTCAGAGCCATCAGAGCTGCTCTCCTCTTTCATAATGAGAAAGCTCTAGTTTAAGGATTACAGCTGATACAGCATGGCCCAGAGGAGAAATCTCCCCATGTATGAAGTCCCATGTCAGAGTCAGCAACTTCAATTTCAGCTCAAAGTGTCCACAGTTTCTAGAGCAGTGGGTCACATTTGCCCATATGAAATGTTTCCCAGAATAAATAGCTGCATTCCTCAGTAGATGTGGTTTCCAAACGATTTAAAGTCACAGACATTTTGTAAAGTATAGTGCAAACATTTAATCTTAAAATGATAGAAGAAGTGGGGGCAACTGCGCTAAGTGCCAAAGCCAAAAGGAAAAGTTCCAGTCTTCTAGCCAGATGATGATGGTAGGGTGACAGGTGTAACATGAGAGTAGAAATGGCAGCATGCAAGCAGAAGCACTACTGTAAACCATTTTCATCAAGAGCAAGCAGTTTGTGAAAAACCACTCCTCTTTAAAATAAACATCAGGTTAAAGGGTTTGAGGACAACCCTTTTCTACTTTTTGTTTGAGAAAGATTAACCTTTGCAAGGCCACTTTAACCAAATATTATGCAAAGTCTTAAGTGGCATAAGCACTGTCATTTCCATCAGAATCTAGGCAATTTTTCATTCTCATAGCTTTCACTACTACCCTTGGGGAACTACATTCAGAAGTCCCAATGTAGCTTTCAAAATCGATTGCCCAGGAATTTAAACTTGCAAAATATATGTTTTTGCCGCACTCAAAAAGCCCAGACTCTCCTGAATATCTGCATGTCAAGATCCCACCCAAGTATATGTTCAGATGGGACAAAAATGGCATTTGAAGTTCTTTTATCTTGCCAGAACACAAGCCAGACTGACAGTTGGTTTCTACAGTATTATTAATTTATATTTATTAGCACGGAGTTCAAAGACATTAATATTTTATGCTCAGAGGAAGAAATATCCTCTCTCATTATAGTCTGACCATACTGATGCTATCACAGTTATCACTCCAGATTTAAGAAAAACAAGAACAGAAAAGCCCAGTACTACAACTGGGTTGTTCTGAGGGTGTAGAGTATTCCTTCTGTTTCCAATAATATGGATGGAGCCTTAGAGAGCAGGCTGAGAGAACTTGTTTATAGCAATTTTCTCCACATTTTTTCACTTCCCTCACACATTTTCTTCTTGATAGGTAACAAACACACAAGGGGCAAAGGATTCAAATAGTTTCTTTCTGTCCTCAAGGTGTATCCTTTCTTTACCTACTCCTCTTTTTCTTACTTTACATTTGCCTCTTTCTAGCTTGTACTGTGCACCAGAAGTGTGTGTGGCAGGTAACTTCCCAAGCATAAGTCCTCCTGTCCATAGATAAAGTCCTTCCCAGAGTCATGGGCAATCCAAATACAGAAGAGACTTTTGATTAACTGCAGGTCTCATGGCAAACAGTATGTACTAGCTGCTGAAGGACAGAGCAATCTGATTCTGTGGGAATGATGGAAGCCAGTGGGCCCCTTCTTACTGGTTTTTGCTTACTTACTCTTCTATTGTTTCTCACTTAAGGTCAACCATCACATCTGCAGTAAAATAATGGAAGCTTACTCCTTTTCTGTACAGTGATCTTAGGCTCTCTTACACAAATATATGTGGGGAAAAAGACATAATTTTTATATTTCTAGGAGGACCAAATTTATTCTCTGCATGTAGTAATTAGTCGTGCAAATGGTCAGTAAGCAATGCTTCCATACCCTAATAAAATAAAATCCTTGGTTAATTAGGAGATGAAAACACATAAAGAATATATGAAGTCTGTCTACTGTTCTAACGCAGGCCTTCAGCTCATTTATATTGTTAATTGAACAATTAGTATTGCTGAACAGTAAACCCACAGGGGACAGAAGAGAGTAGAACATGTTCCTGCCACACTGCATTACGCTGATTGGCACCAAATAGCTGTGACCACAGGAAACCCGGCTGTTCTCCAAAGTCTTTCAACAACACAGGTGGATTTCAACCACTAGGGAGGGAAACTTAGGTGCATTGCTGTTTGCCTTTTGGTGAGACTGGTCATGGTGTGCTTCTCCAGCAATCTCCCAGCCCATGAAGAGTGACAGACAGGAAGATAGAGGAAAGAAAAATGGAACGGTCAAGAGGAGTAATGTACCATACCCAGTGCAGCCAGACATTAAGGCTGTCCTTATTCATGTCCCCTCTTCAGTTGGCAGAAAGTAACAATGTCCCTGAGGTTACTCTAGTTGTTATATGTTGATATGTATGTCTGGAATAAATTTCCAGATTTTAGGCAACAGTTGCTGAAATGCAAGACTTCTGAGCTTGCTGATTACTACAGAAGGAAAAAAAAAAAAATGGATAAAGAAGGAGCATGTTTAGAACAGCACCTGACTGATGGCACGCAAGAGGGACTATGCGGGGCGCAAGTTTCTACTGTGTTTCTGTTGATAGCCTAGAATAATGCATGGGCTGGACTGGGTGGAAGAGACTCATCTAGTCTTTCTTTTGCACAGATCAGCAGACATAGGCACACCAAGGAATTTAAGATGGATGATATATCTGGCAACAACAGAAAGAGAATGTTTTTTGCCTAAAAACATATAGTGGAGAAATTGCTCAGGAACAAGTAAATAATGAAGCATTATTGCTGAAATGTTGCTAACATCAGTACCTGTATGGGCTTTTTAACTTATCATTCACAGTTATTGTTGGCCACATAAATTAACGTCATCCAGAAGCTAATCAGACTAGCCTTCAGGTTCTCTTGAAAATTTCCTCTAGTATTTACTCCATTTTTTGCTGTTACACACTGGGAATGCCAACATGACCTGGAAAAGTTAAAATTATTTTGATGCCCTTCCAGTAAAACATCACCACTCTGATAAAGAACCATGAATGGAGATGTGCTTCCTTCCCAATGAGAAGGCAAAAAAAATAGGGAAGAGGGAGAGGAAGCTACACAGTTTCTCTCATCTTGTGAAATGGACCTTGTGACTAGCTGTTACCTGGAGATGCTTCAGGGCATGTAGTGACTTGATAAAGCCACCACTGAATAGCTCCACCTGAACCAAAAAGTGAGTTATTTAAGAGGATAGGGTCTGGCAACCTTACACAAGTCTGCAATCCCTGTTTCACTGCACAACTACATCCATGCTGAGAAACCAATGTTGCCTGAGCATAGCTGTCCTGAGAAGCACTATAATACATTAATTTCAATGCATGTATGCCTCATGCTATGTGGGAATAACATCACCCAATACTGTGATGAAACATAGAACTGCTTAACAGAAGACATCTACTGATGAGGTCAGGAAATGAAAATTATAGTGGGTCAAATTGGATCTCTGCTACACCTATGAAACAACACAATAGTTATTCTGTTATTCTTTACACAGATTTAAACAAGGCAGACTTCAAAGCCACTGCATGTGTAGTCCAAAATGAACTGTAAACAACTGGAACACAATTATCTATGTTACAAATTGCTCTCTCTGCCTTTTCCTTAAAGCATTGATAAATCTTGCATATGTCTTATTCTGGGAGACCTTATATCAAACTTCTCAACTACCTTACACAGGTAACTGAATGTTAATTGGGACTTGCACAGAAATAATTGCTATGGGTTAACGTAAAAAATACTGAATGATTTTTCAGTGGAATAATCGGTGAAATCCAGAGTTGCAAACCATTTGGCATATCATTATTTAATTCAGGGAAACAAAGCACAAGCAGTGTATGAACAGCACTATTTATCCATGGAGAATATACGTCATTGTCACAGGATATTATGCATTCTAGAAAGTTCACATGATTTCAAAAAAACAAGTAGACAAATTCATGGAATGAAAATCCAACAAGTGCTATACAATTCAGAAATAAATATCTCTGCACAAGAATATCTGGTCTAAAGATAGCTGATAACTGTGAGTGTATACCAGGGAGGCAGTACGTCACGTTTTTCCCAATCTTCCATTTTTTCCCAGGTATCCAGTTAATCACTGCCAATGATAGGATCCTGGGCTGGTCTGAGCTTTGGTCTGAATCATACAACTATTCTTGTGTTCTTCAAGGAGAATTTTGCATTTATTTTTATTACACATAGCACACTCACTGTGTACAAGTGATATAAGATATGCAAAATCATGTAAAACCAGGCATCATTACTGAAAAAAACCTTAATCACTAAATCATTATTCACCTCTACAGTAGTTAGATTTGCCACTGTATTTTAACAGAAAGAATTTTGCAAATCTGGTGCAGCAAGTGTTGATTACTGTATTTTGAATGATGCACACCCATTATTACAACTTTGCCACAGTCCAACTGAAACTATAATTTAGAAAAATTTCCAAATATTTATTTTCTTTCCTCTCTCCTCTATATTGAAAAGCTCTTAAAAGATGTTAAGAGTTAAAACCATTGCCTTAACATGAGCAAAGATAGAGATGTTCCATACTGCACTGAAGCTTCACTTTTTCCCTCCCAACCTCTGACAATAAGCAGTCCAAAACAATCACAGAGTTTTACTTTATGGCTACTTTTACTGTCACTACATGTCATCTATGTAATCATTTTTATTTTCAATACATGATACAAAAAATAACTGAATATGAATGCCTATGTAGATTTTTTTTCAGTTTACTGATCAACACTGTCGCATCCAGCTAGGATACTGAACAGCTTACAGACACAATGGACAGCTGAGTAGTTCCATGATTCTCTTGTGGAAGACAACCTGAACCCTAATCTTACAGTTAAGCAAGAATGCATAGCTTTACTCATGCACACATTCGTCATGTATTAACAAAAATTATCTGCATTAGCGTTAGTCTTTGTTTTTGTCTTATTTAGACACCCTTAGTTGGGCCTAGTCTTGGTATTACCTACACTTATGTAAAGCTGGAATAAATCCAGTAAAGCGGTTATATAGAATACAGCCAGAGTACAATAGGAACAACTCATTCTCAGCCCTCCCTACATGTGCTATACTTTTAAAGTTTGACTTTACCTTTTTCCNATTTACTCAAAGTAAAATTGTCTTTTAGCTAGTCCTTTAAAATAAAATCAATCTTTATGACTTCTGAAAATTTATATATATTAGTTATGAGTCTTATGTGGTTTCTACAATTGTTCTCTGTAAAATTTGTCAGGTTTTTGTTTTTGTTTTTAAACTGAAGCTGTGTGTTTTATGTTAAAATTAGAATCTCTTCCTTTGTGGCCTTTTCAACTTAATTATACCTCACAATTGTTCCTGATTCTAGAACCATCACAGATTTAACCTCAAGTATCTCTATATTACTAACTAACTCTTTACTGTCTAGCATAATAATAAAAATGCCAGACAAAGAAACAGCAGAGGCAACTCCAAATTTTCCAGCTCAAAATCACTAAAGTACCTCTTCTTAAAATACCTTGTGAAATCTAGCAGTGTGCATAGCTTTTAGTTGAAGATTAGGTTTTCAGTGTTGCATCCCCTTTTGAGTGAGAGTAAGACATCTTATTTAGACACCCTTAGTTGGGCCTAGTCTTGGTATTACCTACACTTATGTAAAGCTGGAATAAATCCAGTAAAGCGGTTATATAGAATACAGCCAGAGTACAATAGGAACAACTCATTCTCAGCCCTCCCTACATGTGCTATACTTTTAAAGTTTGACTTTACCTTTTTCCCACTGCGTGGCAGCCCACCATGCAATGAACAAGTGTGCTGGTGCTTTTTGCTGGTGTTTACCTTATACATCTTTACTACTAGGACCATGGGTATTTCTGAAAGTTAAACAGTCAATTAAAGTAAGGGGTGTGGCATCTAAGATCTAAATTTCAATAATGTAAATGAGTGGCAAGTGGGAAATTTATGAACAAAATAAATTGTATATAGTCCAGCTACATCCATTATACAAAGAAAAAGCAGTATGTCACTGGAAAGTGTCGAGAAAGGCTACAGAGAAAAGACTTTCTTCCACAGGGCCAGAAATGCCCTTTTTCATAGACTCTCCTTCTGTCTGCTGCATTTACCACCTACTATTAGGGTTCCCTGCTGGCAAGCAGAGGACAAGAATTTGCGTAGCCTGGTTGACCTGGTAAGTTTTCTGACGACCATTCAGTTACATAAAAAGCAGGTATCAAAAAGGGACATGGTGTTTTGCTTTTATTTATTTGGTGCTTTTTGTTCTTAATTACTTGTTTTAGGAAAGGGTGCATTTCCCTCACTTTCCATAAGTAATTGTGTGGCACATCTCCTAAGAAAACAGGCACCACGAGGGTGCCTCCCTGCCTTCCCTCTGACCAGAAAAGGCTACCATCTCTGCTGAATCTTTCCCACTATCACCAGGCAACTGCTAAGCAGGACCTGCAGATCATCATGGACAGGAAACTGAGGCTCTACACTTTGACCTTTTCATTTATTTAGCTTAAGCGCCTAAGCCAGATATATCCAATCCAGTTCTACCATCTACCAGAGACCCCAATTTTGCCTGGGGCTGCAGGAGCTGATACAACCCAAATATTAAAAGCTCTTCTGTCAGCTGACAGCAATCTCTATAGTATTGGTTTGTCCTTTCTCAGGCAGTAATTACTGCAGTTTTCTGTTGTAAAATCTCAACAAGATTATAACTCCTACAGAAATACTTTGCTCCAGCATGCCCATCAGCGACAACACACCCAAAGTCTCCTTTCTTTTTTCAAGTACAAAGGGATGGCCAACAGGAAGTTTCCTACAAAAAATCTCTCCAAAATGCTTTTCAAAATAGTCTGGATTTGATAACTTTCTGAATGTGATCCAAATAGCTGATATAATTAGCAAAACCAAATAAACTTCCAGTTACTCAGCTACTCAAGCTCTTTTTCACTTCTGAAACAGAAATTATGGAAGATAATGAAATTTGCCTTCCTTCTGTGTCAGCCAGGTTCTTTTTTGGTTTTTTTTTGGTTGTTTTTTTTTTTTTTTTCCTAATAGTACCTGTTGCTGTACTAAAGGCTAGTATTTCTCCCTACAAACTTTGACCCAGAATCAAAACCTATCTGAGGGTTCTACTTAAGACAGAATGTGTGCACCTTAGATAATGAAGGGAAGAAATGACCAGCCGGACAGCTGGAATGGATTTTAATACTACTGACACACAATATGTTTTTTTATTTATTACATGATTAATCATATTGGGATGCCTAAAAAAAAGAATAGGCATCTTTATTTTTTCAATCAATCAATCAATCAATCAATCACATTTTAAGTACAGTCTAACAGAAGTGTGGTTTAAAATCAGATCATCCAGGGTGATGTGACAAGAATGTTCTTTGCAAGCTATCCACCTCTTTTTCAAATGCTTATAGCTAAGGAAAGGTCAGTAATTGATGACCATTCTCTACAAAGTTATTCATCAATTTTTTACAGAGGGAACTAACAAAATTGTGGAAAATCTGTTGGCTTAACATACTGTAGTCTATGGGTGTGGGATTTACCTGTGATTCATTCAGTTCAGGAAGTTGGGAGCTGAATCTCCTATTTTGAGAGAATTTTCTTGCTACTCTGTTTTTTCTAATGTGTATCTGAGTACTCCTCAGAAAATCAGAGAAAGAAATATTTTTCTTACTGACATATACTTCTATGAACAATCACCAAACATTTAATTCTGAACCCTGGTGATGAATGGTCCCAAGGCACTCCTCATAACATCAGGGGTTTCCTCTAAATGTCCTTGGGCAAATGGTAGATCAAATGTCTTTTCTCTAAGGGTGGTGACATTCGGAGCTGTTTGGTTGCTAACTGCTGCCTGAAAACTAGCTGCCATTCAGTTGTGGTGGACATACATAGATTCTGAGAAACACTGTCCTTTGGGACAGGAAAGCACTGGAGAAATATTGGATCAACTTTTTACAGAAAAAACAGCTGAAGGAACCTTGGATCACTGTCATACAGTAGAGAGAGAAATAAATGTGAGCTTCACACCCTCCTGCTAGCCAATGTCAAATGAGTCAGGCCTGGCTTGAAACAAACGCAGTGTCTGCTCAGTTGCTTTGAAGAACCGCTCAGCAATAGGGACTTCTATCAGGAAGCTCACACAAATGAGCTCTCCCTCCCCCAGTGATTTACTATTAATCCTCCTTCTTTGCTGTCACTGCAGGAGTTACTGCAGCAAAGTTACACTCTGAGCCTCTGTTGGGAGCATGTCCGAGGCGGACATTAAAAAAAACAAAAACAAACCCCAGGAATATTCCAGGCTACCAACACCAGGTGACTGCAGGTCAAGGGCAACTACTCTAAGGAATTCCACAATTAGATCTCAGTCCTCTCACTACACCTCTGGTTTCTGAAATGCCCTCCGTCTCATAATCTCTTACACAATTTTATTTCCAGGGAAGCAGGAATCTACTGTTACATCCCTTGAACAAATGGGAATTGAGGAGATAAGCAACTTACTCGAAATCAAACATCACCCTTAAGATGGAGGAAGGAATTAAACTCATGGCTCCAGAATTGCAAATTTTCACCCTGACCCCTAGACTATCATTGCACCATGTACCATTAGGTATTTAGCATAGGTGTTAAGGATACTTCTTGAACAGGATGGAGCCATGTGGCAGCATACCCTTCTCTCCTCCTGCAAGCTTATCAGTAGTGACAGTTTTCAGTATCAAGCCAGAAAGTTTTGAAAACAGGGGCCCCTGCCTGGAATTTGTGCCCTTCTAAGTGTAACTTCATATATCCCAGCTACACTGACATGCATACATCACACCTACAGCCAGCAGTATTTTTTTTTTTTCCTGGCTTCTGTGCTGAGAAGGGCATGATGGGAAAATCAGTTTGGCCCCAAGGAGGTAGTTAATTCTAACTTTCTGAAACCTCCTTATTTTCTTTCTGTGCTTATTTAGGTAATCACTGTTCACTCTAGGGCACAGACTTGGAGTGTGCAATTCAAGCTGTGTTATGCTGTATTATGATGCAATGTAACACAGGGCAAGTGCTCACTTCCTCCAAGATGCTGCACTTTGAGATACACTACTGCCAACACATAAGTTTCTGAAACACAACAAATGACAAAATTGTAAAATCAGGAAATACTGATTCCAACTTAACTTAGAAAAGGTTAAAAAAAAAAAGAAAAGAATGGAGGACAGGGCAGAAGTTACAAACACTGTTGACAGTTTTTAAATACAGAGGTTTTTGACAGGCATTTCCTGACTTCCTTTGAATTTTAATACAGTCAATTCTGAAGAGAAAAAACAATTTCTTTTCCCTGCCTAGTCTGCTATTTCTGCATAGTATCCAATTTCAATATCTCTAACAAAGGCATAATCAGATTTATGATTACAGATGTGGGACATCTACTCCCACCACATTTCAAGTTGAAGCTTTAAGATCCACTTTTCACAGACTACTGCAACTACTTTTATTCTGTGTATGGCTTTCTCCTTTGTTCAAAATCTCCGATTGTTTATAAATGTTTAACTCTAAGGTGATACAAAGAAGCTGAATATTAAGATATAAAAAAGATACAACAGATTAAAAAGAGCCACAAAATTTCTAAGATAATAACAATAATAATTAAAAAAACACAATTCCCGCACTCCCAGTTGGTTATTGGCAATTAAAGCATTTTAAAATAGGACTCACTACACTGAGATTCCTGTTGAGCCTTTTGTAACCTTCCTCCCCAGGGATTAATCGGTGGACAGAATCACCACTGAGATAGGTGGCATGTGTGCCCCAATACCCATGTAGCCACCATCCAGTGGGTAATTGGCTTCTGTCACATTGCTACATTTTAGCTCCAAAAACCCATGTTGTCCTAATGGGAATAAATGAATGTCTGCTACTGAGAATAAACACTGCTGCTTGCTAAGAAAATTGTTCAAAATTGGACCAGCCTGAATCAACAGTTTTTGGGAGATGCTGAGCTTCAGTTTCACTAATACCTTTGTACAGTTTAACATAAGGTTGTCACCCACAGTACATTGAAAACATGGTACCTGCAGTTCTCACGCAGGAAATTCTGTAATGGATTGTATCTCAGCCAGAGACCCTTCAATTTCCCAGCTTCTCACTGAAGACTTAGAGACAGCAAATAGAGAGGGAAGGTAGGAATTTAGTAGCAAAGGCAGGCAGCTTATAAGAATAGCCCCAGTATGCTCACCGAGCCCTCTATTCTTACCCTTGCCAAAATATACAGATATAATAGCTGCTGACGTGCTGCTTCGCTGACACTGCATTGATACAGCCCTTTGTGGAAGTGAGCTAATTTCTTAACCCACAACAGATTATATATTCAATAAGACACAACAGAACAGTCAAAAGTAGTTTTGGACCAATATGGTTCCTCCTGTGTGCAATTTGAAAGAGTGGTTTTCAGATTATTATTATTGCAAGTTTTAACTATATTGTGTGGATCATGTAGTTGACACCAAACGGTGCAGGAAAGTGATATAGCCAGGAATTAAATAAAGGTTGAGGGCACACAAATGTCTTCCACATTACTCTCCTGCTGTTGCTCCCGGACAGAGTGAAAAGCTGTGTCCTGTTTCTGTCTATGGCATTGCGTTTGCTCAACAATCTGACTCAAATGCCAACAGCCTGCCTTAAATCTTGGGCTCTTAGAACAAGTAAACGCTGGATTTTAATGAGGCTGAAATACATGGAAGTGCTAAGCTGTAGTCTTGCTCCTTAGAGAAGCCCAGGGGAGTCACAACAGGGGCACATGGGTGAGGTTAAAAATTACAGCAACCTAACATCAAGCATTCCAGAGGAAAAAAAAAAAAAAAAAGAAAAAAAAAAAGGATTCCTACCAAACAAAACCTGTATAAAGAGATCTCTCTCCTGCATGCAGTGTTGAGATGGCTGCCTTTTACATCCAAAGACTGACTGACATGAGAATGCAAATCCTGTGTTTTGCCAGCAATCTGGCAAAACTGATAAATATAGGCTGTGGATACTTGGACAAAAAAACACTTTTCTTTATGATGTCAAAATTTCTAAACTTCATATCTATTACAAATTCAACTGGACCAGAATTGCTAAAATATATCTTCATAACTCTATGAATGTAACTTAAGTTTTAAAACAGTCACCACCCAACAATACAGTACAGCACAGCCTCTTTGTGTAAAATGACTAGATATGAAAATACCTATATTAATTCTATATTCATATGAAATTTAAAAATATATGAATAGATATATGACTTGATTAGTTTCTTTATCTTCCCATGTGAACAGACAGGACCAGCCATTTAAGAAAGATCAAATATTAGGTTATTTTTCTAGTAAATGACATAAACTCTCCAAAACATTCCAAGGTGTTGACCAATTTGCTTAATTGCTTTGCCTTATTTTTCCATCTGTTGGATAGGAATAGTGATATGCTTACTGTAAGTATCTCATAAAAGTATTATAAAATTCAGCATTTTATTAATTTCCTGATGTATCCATGCAACCTCATTGAAATCAAGGCTAGTTTCAATTATCTTCTCCACTACTTATTCTCAGAAACATTGTAATTTTAGATAAGGACACTCATTTTAATTTGCTGGTTGTTCACCATTCACATAGATGTGTTATCCCTGTATTTTGATCACCAATGATTTGTTATCTCAGAAATTCAAAAGTGATCACAAATGTAAGATCAGAGGAAGCTACTGACTCCAGTGTAGTACTCCAAAGTCTTAGGTGTCTTACTCTACTTATGTTGGGTATATGTAGTCCTTTTGGGGAAGCCACAGAACTAATCATATTAGGTAAAATCAGAGAACACAGTCATTGACATCATCATTATTGGCATCATCTGGAGATACCAGACTGAACTGAAGGGAGTTACTATCAGAATGAGCAGAATTTGGAAACTGAAGAATGCTAGATGAGCACTTGATATTGCTTACAGTAATAAGAAAGCCTGACAGCCCCAGTTTGGCATATCACTTAAGCATGTGCTTAAAGCTAGGCATGTTCTTTGGGTGTGTTGGTGATTATGGGTCCCAATCAGTTGAGCAGCACTGTATATGCATGGAGGGAAAATATCCTTCCTGACCCCCTGCGGGCAATCATCTTAGCTCCTGAAGCATGAAATTAGAGTGGCCTTATCTTTGCTTGCCTACTGTAACTACAAATGTTATTAGTGATCATAAATTTAACAAGCCCTATTTTAAAATCCATCCACAGCATTATTGCATGACTTTTGAAGACAGTCCTTTTCGAGAACTTACAACTTTTTCCCTTCCATCTTTTAATTTCATTTGGGTGAACCCAGGGAGGAAGGTCACTGTCAAACCTGCTGAAAGGCAAATATTAACAGTAGTGCTTAGCTCCATTTCAACTACCTTAGAACAAACAGCCACTTCCTGATGTGTAGAAATAATAACATTAAAATAAATACCACTCTGTCCTTCCTTGAAGTCTATGCAAAGACTCTGAACCTTTACACCCTGGGCAGAGGAAACCTCAGCTCCCAAATCACAAAATGTTCTGGCATAATTGATGTTGGCACCTGGCCAACTTTCTATCACTTGAACCCATAGCCATGGTTTGCTTGTCTATTTGTTTCTTCTTGTAACAGGAAAGCGCACTGCAGCTCAGCAGAAATGATGAATCACCAGTACAGAGAAATCACCAATACAGGCAAAGATAATTGGCTGTATTTGGAGGACAGCAGGAAGAACAAAGACCTATCAATGCTTAATATATATCAGCATAACCTTTCTGTTCAGAGAGGGATTCATTGAAGGTATTATCACTGCAGAAGGTGAGAAAAGGTGAATGGCAGTGCTACCTCCCACACATGGAATACCCATTTCTCACACACAATGAACAACACGTGTTTCTCAGTTCAGATGACTTTGTACTTTAGCTAGAAGAAAAACAACAAAGACACAGTGAAAATAAACCCTCCATGACCTGGGGTGGGGCAGAATATATTTCTCACTTGACCTTACGTGAAACCCTTCCCCTCAGCAGATGAGTTCCCACTGAGACTTAAACCATGAACAGCAGACAAACAGATGTTAATAGCGTCTTTGCCGAAACACTGTGCTAGTCCAGAACTCCTGCTGAAAATGCTACTGGGCTTTATCCTCCCTCCTGTAGGCAGCTGTGCTGAAGGAGGCATTCTGAAAGGATTACAATTTTGCTGCAGGCTCACAGAATAGAAAAAGCAGAGTTATGAGGGATAAAACCCTTTACTGAACATTTCTTCAAAAAAGCTTACTTTAACAATCAGGTGGGAAAAGACTAGACTCTCTTTTCCTTCTTGCTTCCAAGCCTTTTCCAGGGTGAGTACCCTGAGATTTACATTGCATTCCAACCTTCCACATGGAGGCCTCTGTTCACCCTCCTGGCAAGCCCTTCCTTTCATTCTGCTCCTGATGTCTGTGTCTATGATAGCACTGATTTAAGTAAAACCATTATATCAGAAACCTTCCAAAGCGGCTGAGAGAGACCACATTGTACTTCCCTCTGAGTATTTGCCACAGCAAAAGTGATCCGTGCTGCAACATACTTGCAATCAACAGAAACAAAACTAGAAAATAAAAAAGAACAAATTAAAAGGTCCTCACATGATATTTCTCTCAGAAAAATCTCGGAGTAGCTGCCACCTTGGCCAAGGAATGAGGCAGGGACTTGCAGTGGTACCCAAACACATGATGCTTAAACTAAAGAGGGCTGTAAGAGATTCATTTTATCTGTAGAACATGCACAGAGGAGCATATATTAACATTACTCTGCCAAAAGTTACATTTGTACCTTTGTTTTGAAAAACCACTCTGGAGCATCAAGTTGAACAGCATCTATACTCAGCAGGTGGAACTGTTTTTTACTTTATTTTTTAAGATTTGAGTTCTGGCATGTGAGCTCTTGGGTCAAAGAAAAGCATCAACATTTGTCTTTTTTTTAGCTGCATGTTATCTGCATGTATCCATGAATACGGTGAGGACTTGAAAGCTGTTTCCTGGAACAGTAGATGCAAACACTTTCTTGTCCGGTTCAGAGTACAGGGCAGCAAAAGGAATTTATGAGGTTTCTATGGTCCAAATAGCAAACTTTGGTGTAAAAAAAAAAAAAATAAAGAAGAAAAAACTACTGGTGGGAGAAAGCATCAGTGAAAATAAAGAAAAAGGGCAACCTTAGATATTTTCTAATTTCTATGGATTTTCTAATTCCTATGGATTGGAGAAGACGAAGTGATTTGAAGAAACTGTGAACATGCAAAAAGAATCAAACAGAATCACGCAGAATCTTCATGGATGGAAAGGACCTTTGAGATCATCGAGTACAACCATACACACACAAAAACCCTTATGTCTCAGCCACTAGAGCATGCCCTGAAGTGTCACATCTATACATTTCTTAAATACCTCCAGGGATGGTGACTCAACCACCTCTCTGGGCAAAATTAATTGTTATAGCAGAGATATCAATGACAGAAAAGCAGATATAGAACCTCACCCCGGTACTGATGGATCAACTTCCATGTCAAGCAACATGGAACAGCCATGAATACACAGCTATATGTATTTTCTATACATTGGACTGGGAGTAGAATATGTTCTCCTTTTCAAAAAAAATGGTATGTACTTTTTTTTTTTTTTTCCCTTTGAGAGAGAGAATGACTTTCTAATGTAGAGGAAATGCAGAAGCAACAATGGTTCCTAAATGTGCTAAAATGAGGTCTCCAGTTGGCAAATGGGTAAGAGCTTCTTTTCTATTTTTTTTCCCCTTTGCTCAAGCTTCTAGACATTATTCAAAGATAAATACATTTCAAGTGTATGGATGCACTTACGTGCAAAGTGCTATTGCATCTCCTTTTCTTTTTTTCCTCTTCCTTGCTTCTAATATTACCAAACGATTTTGAGCTGCAAGGCTTTCACATTAATGGAAGTTCCTGTTCAGCTGAATTCAAAATCCTCTTTACTATGAATACCGAGAGACAACACGAGCAACATTAAAACTACATGGATGGTTTATTTTATTCAGGCGTCAGTTACATTCATATGTGTAAGAAATTACTTCACATTTTTAAACACTTAAGAAAATGAAGAGGGCTTGGGTCAAGAGGGAAGAGAGATCTGCTGACTGGAAAGAAAATATGGGAGGATGCCCACTGCACTGGGAGAAGAACAGACGTCAAGTGTCAAATCTAAAAACTACACACCCTTTGTAGTGGTTTTTAAGCTTCACAAAACACCTCCCTGCAAGTTTTCACTACATATTAAGAGCTTTAATGCTCCAGTATGTTTGCATCACACTCTGAGAAGACCTGTATTGCTATGATTATTATAATCATTACTATTTTTAATGCTAATAATGCAATTTGTCATTGCAATTGAACAGAGGCCACAGGATCCCATGTCTGCTCCTCAAAGCCAAACAACTGCACCTAGAGATGTGGAGAAAATATCAAAAGCATGCTGTCCCCTGTGCTGCTTTCCCCCACTGGAGTTCATTTAATTGGATATTGGGACTGACAACATTAGCACACAGCCTGACAGGTGATGATAGGGGCCCATCTGTGGTTGGCAAACTGGACTGATCAGATCAGGGAGGTTGCTGGCTGATCTCTGGCAGAAGTTCAAAGCCTGAATTAGATCTTGGGGCAACACTTCTATCTTTATATGACAAAGTGAGGAAGTGAATATGCCTTTAATTTGGAGATGAAGTATCCAGGCTATGAAGCTGACATCTGGGTTTTGGTCAAATATTTATATCCTATTTTACACAGCAGTGGATAGAAAACCACCTTCAAAAACTGAATCAGCTGAGAAACTTTTTTTTCCTTTTAAATTTTAAGCTAACTGTATATCCCGCAACAGTACAAAAATAAAACTCTGACAAAACAAAAATGGCAAATAAAAAAGAGCAGAGCAGAGCTGAGAATTACACCCATAGTATGTGCAATTCCAACTAAAAAAAACCCCAACATCTTGTGAGCAAGCACTTTCAAGCAGGATATGAAAAAGATAACTTGGAGTTTATGATACAGTTAATCCTGATGTTACATCTACATGCAGGGAAAATGGAGAGAAGATGTTGGGGTAGACTTCAAACCAAACCAAAACCACAGGAACAAATCACATTCCTGTAACCTGAGGAAAAAAATCACTTTTATCTTTGGCATAGGTGCATGAGATCAGAGGAGGATGTTGCACAGGGCTACAGGTTATGTCCTGACCCCTAAATATCCAACAAAGAGGACCTTCAACATGAGAGGAGGTTTCACTCCATGAATGGAAGGCAAAGTGGGCTTTCTGTCCCTTTGTCCTTTATAATTTGCAGAAGACACAATTCCCTGAGGAAGACTCTCTACCTGGTCCTAGTGCTCCCACCAGTAAAATAAACTGGCCTGTTGCTGTTGCACAGACTTCTTCCGAGGTTGCCTTGACCAGTTTTCAAGCCTCATTTCACAAAGAAGCTGCACCATTTGGCTTTCCAGGTGCTTGTCCTTCTTGCTCCTGCTGCAGACTAGCTGATATCATTCAAAGGCGGACCCAGGAAGTCACAATAAGTGGGAGGGAAGGAGGAGAGGATCAGTCTCCGAGCATTCCTATGACTGCATCTCCAATTGCTTCTTTTCAAAAGCCTTCTTGTTTAGCAAGGATCACAACAAATTCCCCCGCATATGATTGCAGGGCCACTTTGTTTCAGCTTTTATTTCATTTGTTTGTTTCTTCAGAAAGATCAACAATATTATGGGAATGAACATCAAGAGAACAGCACAAAGTTAAACAGCATCCTGCTCTGAAACACTCTGGTTAAGGCAGAGAGCATCTATGCCACTGTATTTTAAGTAGGCATTTGGAAAAGAAGTACCTTTGACAAGATGATAATTTAGTCCTTTTGACTCCATCACATCAAAGCAAATCTATCTGGAAATTCTCACAGGAAACAGAGTTTTGATGAAAAATGCCAAATTCTTGACCCTGACCTTTTTTGTTTGCAATAACAGGAGTGATACAAACTTCTGCCTGAGCAAAGCAGTGTTACTAGGATCCCAGATAGGTTTGTCCCTGCTTCTGAGTCACTGGGAACCCTGCCTGGCAATTTTTGTCATCAGCTGCAGAATAAGGGCATTGTCAGTTTGCCTTTCTTTTTTTTCATTGCCTTCAACTAGCAGGACCTGGCATTAGAAAAGAAGTAAAAAAAAACTCACTCCCCAAAGCAACCAAACAACACCCTCACAAATATATGGTGAAAGTAAAACATTCTTTTGTGAGGTGACCTTGATTTCTTTCTTTCTCAGTAAAGAAAATGTAACTACACTGTCAATACTGGATGTTGCTGATCTGAGATCACTTGGGCTTTATCTACACAAGGGATTTACAAATATTTTCCAACTGAACAGGAAGTAGTAGAGGTAACAATAGTGGTTGCAGCGAATACGCTCTGGAGGCAAGACTTATATTTTATTTGTCTTTTCAAATGAATTATCAGCTTCTTCAGCTGTTAGAATACTTTTCTCAGGAAAGAGAAGGGAAGACAAATCACTGATATTGCTACCTCCACTAAATCCAGGCCAATCTCTCACTTGGGATAAATCGGTGGAAACACACTGAAAGCAATGGATTAATGTTTATTCACAACCAACCTGAGAATCTGTATTTTCATATGCGAATACAAACCCATAGAGAACAGAACGAGGCAACAAATGACACTAGATTGACTTTTCATTTTCTGAGTTTGGCAGTATGTTACACATCCCAGGAGCAGATTTGCCACTGGCCTAATACTTCCCTACATATACAATATTTCAGAGAATGCTGCTGAAGTCTTTGTCTTTACTAATTTAAATATTTGCCCATTTCACAAATCTCAGCTGTGTTTCTCCTGCTCCGTTTCCTCACCACTCTATGGCACACAGTGGCTTACTGCAAATGAAAAATACCAATCCTGCAAATTGGCAAATGCAGAAAAGAACTACATTAAATTGTTTTTTTTCTTAAAATTGAGTTAATCTGGCCACTATATTTATTGGCTCAAAGTTTTACAGCCCTTGCAATGGCATCTGTTGTCCCTGGAAACCAGTAGCTGCCACTGTTTATCTGCTCGCCGACATGGGTGTGGGTGCGTTTCATCTCTAATAACACTTGCACTATTCTGACAATTTCTGAGCAGTCCTAGATACTAGACACAACACTGTTAGAATGCACTGTGAAAGTACCAGTGAAATTAGCAGACACATCCTATGGCATTTGAAAGCTTTCTCGCCTGAGTTGCCCAAAGGGAAACCTTTCGTTTTCTACTTGCAAACGACATAAATGAGAAAAGAAACAAAGCTGGCCACGGCTACTTGGTGCCTGATTAACAAAGTTCATGCTGCTCCACTGTGCCTGAAGGATAATAATTCAATTTAAAGGTATACATTAGAAGCACATGCTACAGCTGATTCTATGCACTTTTAATTGGCTTAACTACCAGGTTTACAGAGAGGAAGTGGAACTCTTGCTGAGATGTTCACTCAGTACAGAATGACACACCACCACAGACTGTCAGTTATCCAGAATAAAACAGAGTTGTGTAGTGCCCTTCTTTCTCAGTGTTTTCTAATCCAAAACATTCCCCTTGCACTCGTATCTATCCCTCCAAGTACTAATGAAAACAAACTTATACCATAGCATTTCACATGTGACAAAAGCTTAAAAACAAATATAAAAAGCACAAAATGTTGCTTATCTCTGATATTTACCAAAACTTCTGTTTGAAAATTGCACTATTACTGCACTTTTTAGGAAAGATTTTATGAAGTTTTATGTCTATCATAATTCTCATAATTCAGTCATCAATAACAATATCACAGTTTTGCTTGTTCTGCCATTAATCTGGTGTTACTCACTTTTCTTGTCATAAAGTGTGCAAGAGTGTTATTATAACCTTGTTGTTCTTTTAATTGCTGTTAAAAATCATAGTGATCAGAGCACTCTCATTTTTGGCAGCAGTTTCCAAGCTTTCTAACGGACTCCTTTCCACCTGGTTTCACTTCAGGATTCATAATTTCCTTCTTGCTGGCAACCCCCACTGTTGCAGCTGCATTTCTATCAGGCTAACGCACAGAGCTGAGATAGAGACATTTTACTCGGGGAACTGTGGTGACTTGGCCAGTTCATTAAATCCTCCTTTCCCCTTCACATTTCTTTCCATGAAATTCAAAATAGCAGAATATGCATAAGTCTGGGGCTCTGTATTTTAAGCACCTTTCAAGATGTGATTATTTTGTCTCACAGTGAGAGGACTCCAGCTGTGGGATGCAACGGAAGTTCCACCAGGTGAGACTTTCAGGGGCAACTGGAAAAAAAAGTGGGAAAATGTAGCATCTTGCATTATGTCTACAGGATTGTAGACTAGGTAATCTAACAGACCTTATCCATCTTCCTAAATCTGCAAACCCCAAGTAAATCTTGGTTTCAGGTTTTCTGTGCTTTCTGTGCTGGCTAAGGAAAAATAACACCCAAAAAGCCCCAACCTGTTTCTACACTGAACTTTAAATAATAGCACAGAACATTTAATCTTTAAAGCAACATATATGGAGTTTTATGGCTGAACAAAAGTTTCTTAAGTTCCACCATCCTGGTCTCTGTGAATGGCTGAGTATTTCCTCAGAACTTACAGTGTGCCCTTATGATTTGACCTCTAAACTCCATGGTATGTAGAGAATCTGAATTGCATTAATAAGATGGTATTGTAAATGATAATGCAAATTACTTTGAAATGTTCCAGAGGTTTTTTTAAAAACTATATAAGAGTTTGTGGTTTTCTCTGAATAACTGGATATAATGGTTTATATGGAAATATGTACATGGTTCTGGATTATAAATCAAAGAAACCTTAAATTTATAATTATGCTCTTGAAAACAAGGTTTGCTATTAGATGTAGCAGAGAAATGCTGCCTGAGATATTGATGCAAGCCAGGTCTAAATATCGAAGGTTAAGGGAACTCTGTGGCATCAGTATAAATCCATATCTGAAAATATGTAAAAGATACTATGGTGGAGTTCATCCAAATAACAGAACAAACACTCCTTTGAATCACAAGGAATCCAAAATCAAATCCAAACTTTCTAAGATGTCCTGTAATTCTGCAACTATTTCAAAGGAAGTTAAAGGTGTTCAATAGCTCAGAAAAATCGCATCCCAAAGTGTACAGAGCACACAGCAATACAGCTGTTGGTATTATTACTCTCTGCCTCAGAATTTTTGAGAAAGACAATCTCCAGCAGACACTGTTTGAGATTCCAGCCAATATTGCCAGGTTCCAGCTAGTACAATAACATTAGTTATGTAAGCCACTTTCCCAAAATGCATTACTCATTAATAATTATGTACTCTCCGCTGAGTGAAAAACTGGCTGGAGGTCCAGGCCCAGAGAGTGATGGTGAATGGAGTTCAATACAGTTGGCAGCAAGTTATGAATGGTATGCCCCAGGGCTCGGTTTTGTGGGCAGTTCTCTTTTACATCTTTATCAATGATCTGGATGAGGGGATCAAGTGCACCCTCAGCAAGTTTGCAGATGACACCAAACTAGGTGGGAGTGTTGGCTTACTTGAAGAGGGATCTGTTAACCCTACTTTGCAGAGGGATCTGGACAGGCTGGATTGAAGGGCCAAGGCCAGTGGGATGAGGTTCAGTAAGACCAAGTGCCACGTCCTGCACTTGGGTCATAACAACCCCATGCAGTGCTACAGGCTTGGGGAAGACAGTCTGGAGAGCTGCCTGGCAGAAAAAGACCTGGGGATGTTGGTTGACAGCTGGTTGAACATGAGCCAGCAGTGTGCCCAGGTGGCCAAGAAGGCCACCAACATCCTGGCCTGTATCAGGAACAGCATGATGAGTAGGACTTGTGAAGGGAAATTCCCCCTATACTTGGCACTGGTGGGGCCCCATCTCAAGTATTGGGCCCCTTACTACAAAAAAGACATTGAGTAGTCTGTAGTGGGTCCAGAGAAGGGCAACCAAGCTGGTGAGGGGTCAGGAGATTAAGCCTTATGAGGAGAGGCTGAGGGAGCTGGTCTTGTTCAGCCTGGAGAAGATGAGGTTGTAGAGCGGTGGACGTTGGTCCTTTCTCCCAAGTCACAGGTGATAGGAGAAGAGGAAATGGCCTCAAGTTGTACCAAGGGAGGTTCAGCTTGGATATGTGGAAATTTTTTTTACACTGAAAGGGTTATTAAGCATTGGAATGGGCTGCCCAGGCAAGTGGCTGAGTCATCATCCCTGGAGGTACTTAAAAGACAGGTTGACATAGTGCTTATAGTGATGGGATGTTGTTTTTCTATCCGAGTTAGGTTGATGGTTAGACTAGATGATTTCAAAGGTCCCTTCCAACCTAGACAATTCTATGATTCTATGATTGTCAAGGACAGAGAACTGCTCAAAATAAGAAAATGAAGGAAGTGGAGAGAATGGCTCCCAGAGAGATTCCCTGCAAAGCAAGACTGAAAACAGAAAATTCAGGGTTCTTAATGGAACAATCTTTTTGCTTTTCTGGATCTTTGGATGCGCCACACTCTTGCTCATGACCAACTGGAAAATAGGGGGATAGCAGCCTCATAACTCAGGTGTGGTATCTTTTCTACCAAATACATCATTATACTCTACCTGATTATCTGAATATCAACAACTTTTCACTCCCAGGAATTAAACTGCACCCTGTGAGGCTATATGTCATGAAGCAATACATTGTGTAGTGGATTCCACCCAAAGCAATATCTTTTACACATATGTTCACAGTTCTATCTGTGAAGACTGCAGTCACAGATCCTGGTTCAATTTCAGGAATTCAAGTTTCTTACCCGAAGGTCTGATAATATTACTGTTTTACTTCATCATATCCTTTCACCAAAGTCCTTCATGTTAGCTCATTCCCCTCCTCACCACTCTGTTTGAAGTTAGCTAATTATTATTTTCATTCATTGTCACCTGTTATCCAGAGCACATAGTCCCTACTGATCTCAATTCCCGAGTATTTCAGGCTGTGAGCACTTCAGCTGCTAAGAAGGTCTCCTCACCTGCATGAAAATACATGAAAGAATGCTATTTTCTCCTCAGCCAGCTAGGCACATATTTGCATTTCTTTGCATAAGTGGCCATGGGAAAAAAAAAAAAGCTTTAGGAAGGATGACTGTCAAATTGTCTTTTTTTTTGAGAATTTTACAGTTGTCCATCTCCTGATTGTTGTGCCTGTAGCTGTGCATGTCACAATGTGTATTTAATTTAGCACACACTTCCTTGCAGTTCAGCTTTACCCTGCATGTGGGTTCCCAGGAATGGCAATACTTTCCATACATCGCCACTTGGTGACTTGATGGAATCGACTGAACTTTCTAAAAATGCAGAAGCCTGAGCTGCCATATCTGAACACAGGTTTAGGGTTTAAATGAAACAGTTTTGCAATCATAATTGCATGGCACCATTAATAATGAATGCTCGCTTAGTTGCCCATAGAAATTATTGTTCAAGGAATTGGTTTCTGTTACCTCTAAAAAAGCTTTTACCTGTTATTTTTAACTCACAAATTAACAGAGAAAGCCATCAAATGTTTATATGATGAGGATTTTATCCTTTGAAAAGAACAATAACCCTGGTCAATGTATCATCATTTGATGAAAGTCAGAATTAAGCACTGTTAAACCAAATCAAAATCTGATTTGAAAAGTACCTTCCTACTCCTGTGTAATATGAATGCCGTAACTTAAAGCTCCAGTTTTTTGATCTTGCATATTTAAAACTAAGACATATATTTATAGCTATTTCTAACAAGCGTGGTACACTGGATAGAACGCAAAATATGCTAAGGAGTACAGCATTATAAAAAATGCTTTTACAGAATGCATGGCCTTTTAGTTTGTGGACCTTGACCAGCTTTTGATTTTATATATGGACACAACCCATCTTTTCTACATGATTTGATGCAAGTAATTATATCGAGGTGAAAAAGTAGAAATAGACTAATATTGCAATGTTACTTGAAAGATATATTTCATTATGCAGGTGCGTATTTCCTTGCAAGCTTTAAAGTTACAGCAAGGTTATCAGAGATCTTTAAACATGTATGAACTTTGTTCAGTTTTTTAAATTTCTGGCTTATTTCCTGACTCAGGAATAAGCAATAGTACTTCAGGTACACATGAAAATGCCAACAAGCCACAGTTTTTTACTGTTATGATTTTGATTTTGTAATACCAATAAGGCATTTCAGCTGTAAGACTCTTTAGGGATTATTACTAAACTTCTTGGGTGGTCATAGCTGCTCAGCCCATGGCTCTGTGACTCCACACAGACTAAGTAGTATTCTGGGGCATTCTTAGCAGGTATTAATTTACCTGGATACCACCTGGATTGTTGGGTAAGGCAGACAGCTCAGAGAAGCAGGCTGCCTCCTGTCCCAAGAGATTGGGTGCATACCTCTTATCTTACACCCCCATGAAACCTCTTGGCAACCAGCCTCCTCCCATCCCACTGGGCCATCACAGGAGCAAATCAATTCATAAACTGCTGAAATCAGTTTCAAGGGAACTCTTGTTTTTCTTATGCTGAAAGGTAGTCCTGGAGGAAAGTGACTGATTTCTCTTTCTCTTAGAGTTGTCAGAAGGTAGGTGCTTCAAAAAATGAAACTAGATGAATTTGTACCATGGGTAGGGTTTAAATGTCTAATGCTTGCAACTGAGCAAACACATGGGAAAGTTTGCTCATGAAATTTCCATACAAAGCAGCTTCACTTTGTTTTGGAAAGTGAAAACTAGATAATTTCAAATTGAACAATGCCAAATCAGAATCGCTGAATGGCAATTGGCAAACAATATCCTCTTCTGAGAGAAAAGGTACTCAGAAATCTTAGGCTTGTTCTGATACTCCTTTATTCAAGGTGAAAGGGAGCTTAAATGTAGTCTGATCCATGCTCTAAACAACATGGAGCTATTGCCTTTTTCAAGTTTTATAAGGCTCATTCACATGGCTCCTCTTGACTGAAACGAGTTTTAAGTCTCTTGTATTTAAGCATCAACAATTGTTTCGCAGCAGTGTTCTTCAGTCGGTTCCTCAATCTCAGTGCATTTCTAGTCATTTGCTCACATTTGTGAAAAGTAAAATCATGTTGCCAAAATCTCAGAATTAACCACTTTAGCCAGATCACCTGGAAGTCATGCAGCAACAGAACAGTCTTAAAGTTACATTTGTGTATCACTGAGAATAGCCCATGCTTTTATAAAACAATTACAAGCTCAAATTTGTGGTAGCTGCAGACAAGCTGGGTTAATTTTCTCCCTTTCTCAGCTTGATTCTGCCCAAGAGAAAGAATATCTATCTTTCATTCTCTGATCTTCAGCTAAATAAGATGCGATATTTCTCAGGCAGAACAAATAAGAATTAGAACTCTCTGCAAGATGATATGCTGCTGTAGCCAGGTTGAGCACATGGCCTTTCAAAAAGTCCTCATGAAATTCACTGTTTATTTCAGAGACTTTTTCCTACCTTTGGGTTTTATTTTGTCTAAAGTCTTCTGTGACTTATTTGTTAGTGTTGTTAAGAAAGTGGAATAATTTAAGTGAGTGTTATCATGAGCACATGTCCCTTTCCCTTCCCTTCCAAAAACTGTTGGTGTAAATTTCCAAGACTCAAAATATAAGCAAAATTGATCTGATCTACTTGTGGTAAGACATAGTTTGTGTTCTCCATTTTCCTTAACAGTTTCACAGGGGTGTTTCACATAGGCCTGTCAACAGGGCAATATATCCACATAGATACCACAGACACTATAAATTAGGTAAATTCAAATCACTAGTGTTAGTCTGGATATGCAAACCACACATAAAGTAGAGAAAGAGCATCCTGATGCTGATAGGAATTCTTTTGAAATACATCAGTTCAGCATCAGTACTGTCTGTGTCGAACACAGTTTACAGGTAGCTCAGTCAGAAAAATTTGGAAGTTCTGAGTACTTCCACAAACAAATGAGGAAAAGCTTTCTGGGAAAATATTTGCAAGGTCAGGACCAAAAGTCCAGAAATTTATCAATAATGATAATAATATTATAAAAATAGCTTTGTTTAAAAGCGAAAAAGTGGCTTGGAAAGATGCTCTTGCCATAGTTCTGTTGCATAAAACCAAATTAAAAGAATCCAGTGGAGCTCACACATTTGTAATTGGCAGAAGAAAATGTGCTAGAAAAGTTGAAGCAAAATTTATTCAAGGTTCCCCCCTAAATAGACATAATTCAATATCCGAGATTTCTCATTCTACTTTGGTTCTATATATATGGTTCCGTCTTATTTAACTTTGCACAAATAACCATTATTCTTCTAAGCAACAAGGAGAAATGCATATTATCAGAGACAACTTCCCAGAAAATCAGACAAATCACATTACACCTGGTTCAGAATACGAATTTCTCAATGCTTATGCCTGTGTTCTGAGAACGACAACAGCCTGGCTTCATACCACCATCCAAACTTTAAGGCCCCACATGTGCTGGGTTCTTTCTCTAACAGCTGGAGGTGGATGCTCACCTTCAGAGGTCTACTTATCTCACTAAGCTAAGAAACACACCTGGAAGAAATGTCCTCCTGTTAGATGCTTCAGAAAAATTGAATGACATCATGTCAAAATGCCCTTGTACTCTGATCCTCAATGTAGACAGATCCACAACATGTAGCGGTTTTCCATGAGTGGGTATGTACACATACTATCAAACAATCTTCTGAAAGTCCTTCATAGGGACTACAAGATGTATCAGCCCAAGTGGCTAAAGAAAAGAGGTGGAAAAATTATATACATGATATAGATCTTTCCAGTCTTGAGACAGATGCTGAAATTCTGAAATACCACTCAGAGTGCAGTTTGTTCAACTTCTTTCATGCAACTTTACAATCACTCCGATCTAACTGCCCCAAGTTAGCTGACAAAGCCAGTGTTTCTGAGGGAAGACTGCAAAGCAACCTAGACCCTGGCCATAGACTTGAGCTGTTATAAACTTTACTTATGTCCTCATTCCTTTTTCTCACACACAGAAGACACCTTCAGATTTTTTACTCCACGTTCACACTTCA
The DNA here is from genome assembly GCA_013400055.1 of Nycticryphes semicollaris. Taxonomy (NCBI): domain Eukaryota; kingdom Metazoa; phylum Chordata; class Aves; order Charadriiformes; family Rostratulidae; genus Nycticryphes; species Nycticryphes semicollaris. The sequence goes on from VXBJ01002409.1 coordinate 1,301,424, forward strand.
TAACAATCAGCAGAAGAAATGTGGATTATGACATTTTAAACAAACTTAATTTTAAGAAAAGTAGATTTTTTTTTTTTGTAGTTAAATAACTTTTGGGAGTCTTGAGGCAGTATTGGTTCAGATTCTTTTCTTAAATAATACAGATTCAGAGAAGGAAAAAAAATTTACAGCCACAAAGTCAGGGCAGGGCTGGTGTTGCAATTTGAAGGACTGCAGAAACCCAATTTTATTTATTTCTATGACATAAAAATACATTGGGCAATGGAAGCAACCAGACTGGTATGGCAGGATTCCCCTCTGAAAACCGTTAAAGACAGAAGCACAATGAACTTTCTCGTAGCCATTCTATGTGTCTGATAAGCACACAGGACAAAGGAAGCCTCATATTCTAATTTGACATGAGCATATCTGACTGGGCAGATTATACCAAGGGAATGAACAAATAATAGACATCATCCTCCTCATCCTAAATCTGTACTTGTGCTATAGCTTGCCTTACAGTGAGCTTAAATCAAATCTACAAATGTTCAGGGCATATAAAAGAATAAATTAAACTGGAATCCAGAAAACAATAACACTGCAATAATACTACCCAGCTATCTTCATTTTCTGTACCTTTAGCTTCTCTCAGAGCCTCCTTAGGTGCTTGGCTGTGCTCGTTTTTGTTAAGAACTTGTTTCAGAGTTGGAATTCCAGAAAATAAGAAAGATTATTCTTGCATAGGTCTCAGAGCACCGTTGGGTGAAACCTCTGAACAGGAACGCCTCTGTCCACAAAGGATCCAATTCCAATCAGGCAGAGCTCCAAGGCAGCAGGAGACCTAACAGAGTAAGGGCACATCATAGTTATGCAAGAAGGCTCAATTCCTGGAAAGGTAAAGTTGCAATGATGCCCAGATTGCTCTAGGACAGCAGCCAGAGACTGTGCCAATGGGAACACCTGCAGGGTGCTATAAGAATATCGAAATGGTAGTAGGAGAGGAAATAAAAGGTGGGATGCCACTGAGGCTCTCCCAACTAGCATCTCTCAACTTCAGGAGACCCTTTTCACACGTAGGTGCTTGGAGGCAATTTGCAGTAAGCAGGTGGCAATGAAGAGGTGAGGGTGTTGGGAAGAGACAATTAGATCCCAAAACAGGCAGGAGCAGCTGCTGGAGCTGCAGTGATGTTGTAAGACTCTTTCATTACCTTGTCCCTGATCACCTGCCATCATTATCACCTGTTTGCTGCCACCTCCCTATCAGGCCACCTCTTTTGCCCCAGCCAGAGCCTTGCTCTCTTTCTCCTTCTGCTGTGTGACTCTTCAAATACTTCCATACCTTTTTCATATAAATGTTCCACTTTTGGTGAAGATCTGCCTCAGCTACTTCCTAAGTAATTCCTCCCCTTCTCTCCCTAAAAGGCTTTCCATGTTACTCTGCAAGTCAAGCACTGTCCTCTTCCCTAAGTCGCTTCTGTTTAACCTTTATATGCTCTGAGGCAAAGCACTTTCTACGGGTTTCTACAACACCAGCTGACGTGAGCAATGGCCTCATGAAATCCCACTAACCTCCTGGTTTCACAACACTTCTGGACTTCATGGTGCTACAGTACTTGTTTTTTAGTATTGTGAAATATTAAAATGCTGCTTCTTCTACTGCTCAGCCCATGGCATTAATTCACAATTAACAGAGCACACACAAATAGCACTAATAAGTCTTTGCAAGTTGAATGTGGGGAAAAAAGGTACTCAGTTTTATGGAAAAAACATTTCTGACTATTTGATGAAACAAGCAAAGCCCTATTTTCTTGTTTATACATACACATTCACCTGACCATGCACTAAAGAACATCTTTACAGCAATTTCACACACTATTTTAAAATTTTATAAATAGTTCTTTTAAAACACCAATTGATGCAATGAATTGGGATGGCCTAGTAATAAAATAGAGGGAGAAAGACCAAGAGCAAAAAGTCAAATACAGTGGTATATAATCACACACACAGTAGAATGATGTGAAATCATTCTAAATATAACTTTATGATGCTTTTAAGACAGCTATTGACATGGGATGGAGAAAAGGGGGGTGCAGACCACAGAAGAAAATTCCCAACTCTGCCAGCAATTCTGGAACAGTGAAACAGGAGATAGTTACATATATACGTACAACAATACAGGAGAAAAATTGTAACACCGGGTTTACAGTGAGATATGTTTTAGGGTTTGCAAAGCATCAGCACCAAATCACTGTCAATCTGCATCCATGTAGCCTGCCAGCTTACAGAACTAGGGGCAGATATAAAATCTGATATAGATCTATAAGTAGTCCTTAACCTGGAGAGCAAACATATTTCATCAAGGGACCTTTTCTTCCAGATGCCCACTAGTCAGAAACTCCCTGGCATACCTCAGTACCTGCTGGCAAAGTCTTTTCATATCCAGAAGTGGCCATGATGCTCCATTCACTAACAAAAGCAATATTGCACAACATCTTAGCCTGCTGTGCTGTCCCTCCCAGACAGGCTTTTACTTTGAGTGATAAAAGTCTTAAAAACCTGCTCACCTCTGTTCCTAGCATCTCACTCAGGTACTCATTAATTGATGTGATGGCTTTCCACTTATTATGATTCATGTTGGTAATAGGGAACCCTAATTTTTCCCTCCACATCTGGTGCCTCTGTTGGTCCATCTCCCACCAAAGCACACTATGACTGCACTCACTGCTCCATTTTGCTTCTTCCTGTATGGCCTTTCCCACAACCTTCTCTGTTTACTCTTGGCTAGAAAGAATGATATCCCTGTTCAGCTACAGGCTGTCTTATTAGCATTCAGAGGCCACTGGGAGCCTCATGCTCTCTCCAAATGCTTTTTGATGATCAACACGAGTTTCCTCTTCTGCTCCTCCTCACACACTCCGTAACACCCTCAGTCACAAGTTCACTTTTAGGGACACAGAGACTTGAAATCTGATCTAAACAGGGTTGGCACTAGACTAAAATGCCAGGATCCCCAATGTCTTGCACATTTGGTTTTAATTTATATTAAAAAAAGAAGAACAACTATCTGTTCAGACTAGCCAAACCACTCTGCAATTGAATGCGACTTGCTATGACAGTACCCTGAGCTTTTCTTACTGCTTTTATTGAAGCCAGATCATGGCTCATTTTCTGTAGTTTGTAACCAGTACATTTCATTTTCTGAAGTCATACCAGAGACTGGGACCCAGGTGAGTTTAATCTCTTTGGAGAATATTTGGCCTTTATATAAACGTTCAGATTATAAACAAAGTCTTATGAAGCAATTCATTTTTGCATGTAAGTGATCTTATTGCTTCACAGTTACAATGTGCAGTGACTCTGTAATGAATGTCTAATTTTCCAGAGCACTGGCTAATACTTTTGATTGCTTTTCTGTAGCTATTTCAGTTGGGTTTTGATAGTTTTCTTTATCTATCCTATTTATTAGTACTTCTGGTTTGCCCAGAGGCATCTATTGGAAACATTAAAAAGTTAGGACAAAGGATCCAACCAGATATTAGTTTGTGAATGAAATTTTTTCCTTGAGCTGGAAATGTTTTGAATTCAGTACAATTTCTAATCATCAGCTCGAACAAGAAGCAGCAGTCAACACAATCTAATTATGTACTGAGAACTGTTTGCGGGAAAGTTACAAACACTAATCAAGATTAAGCTTAACCATAAAATTATATTACATAAAAATAAATAATGGTGTGATGCCTTTAAGGGCTAAGGTAGTGTTCTTGTTCAAAAGAAACATAAATGCCATCAAGAGCATTCTGCAAATACTAGTAACAGACTCATATACCAACAATGAAAAAATTAGACTCATTGGTCTCCCATAGGAGGGGGCCTAGGTGCTCTGAAGGCATCTTCAATGGATTTCAAACACTCATAGTATTAGTTATTAATTTAAATCCTGTCCAAACAGTGAACAACTGAACTGGGAGAATTATCTACAGCAATCAATTAATACTAGTACTTTTCTCTGTTTGTGAACTGTCCATGTATCATTATTCACAGTATATTAATTATCATTTAATCATTTAGAAATTCACGTTTTATGCCTTGTAGCAGCCTATAGAATGCTTGCAAATTATTTGCTGTTCAAAATTTGTCATCTGCACTATAAATTTCATCACAATCAAATATTACAAAATAAAACAATATTATTCTCACACGTTTTGTGGTCCATTCTGCATGATTTAAAATACAACTAGACAACTTCTATGTACTAGTTTAAAAAAAAAAGTTTGAAAATTTTCATGCTGAAAGTTGATTGCAATTGCTCTCTGGATGCTACTCAGTCCAAAGACAAGCACATGCTTGGACAGAAATAATTCATGCATTAACTGTCCATCTTTCATGCTACATGGAAAGAGCACCTAATGCCTAACCTTGCATTGAGATAGTAAAGTAACTATTGTCCAATGCCATGTACCATATAACAGAAAATCAGAAAGAAATCAAGGTATATTTATAAGGATTTTCCTGGAGAAGTAAGTGCTGATAACTGAAATTTGCAAACTGTTGGCTTAAAAACAGAGTAGTCATGAGGAAATCATCATGATGCATGAGACATGGCTTCTTGAGTTCAGAAAGTGTTGGAGAAAGAGAATTACAGATGTCCATCTGAAAAACATCCTCTGTCTCTTGCCACTGAGTTCAAGGGAACCTGTGTATTTGTTAATAATTGGACTACCCCCTGCACCCCTTGTTTGCTAGTTGAAGCATCATCTACTGATAAGACAGTCCCTGGAGTTCTATTTATATCATCTATCCTACAATGCAACCAACGTTTACATAACCAGATGGTCACCTAACTCATAGAAGGGAACTCATACTATGAGAGAGGGAAGATGCAAAGCCTGTTAACCTTCCTGAAGACTACCCTGAGCACTGAAACAGTTGGGTGTCTATGCAAATTTTATAGTTCTGTTCCTAGATTATTTTCATTCATTTTGACTTTGTTCCTGGTAAGTCTGAAGCATAAATGAAATAATAATAATAAAAAAAAGTATATATATATATAAAAGCAACTGGGACAGTACTCAACACAAATATTCCTTCATACCTTCATACTTCAACACAAAAGTATCTTCATACAAATATTTCGGAGGCATCCGCTATCTTTGAACATGCTGGTAAATCATTTATGTGAAGGTGTGATCATAAGAAGCCAAAGCTACAGCAGAGACCTTCAAAGAGAATTTTACGTTTCTATCTGGCTTGACCGTTAGCTGGATGCATTTTTTCACTAGTTGCCTGTTCACCAGAGAAGAATTTCTTGTCTCCCTAAAATTAATAAAAAGTACTGATGTCAGTTAAGCCAAGATTTCACTCCAGTGACTTAACAACATATGTGAATATTCTCTGTCTTGCTCCAGCTCCAAGAGGGTGAGTGAGAGAAGTATTGTAAGAAACAAAACCAGCTTGAAATTCAAGGTCCTTTGGATTCCATTAAAAATTCACAAATTGGTATATTTTCCTAGAGAAATGGGACAGGTGTCAAGCAAAAATAGAATCCTTTGCTGAGAAAACATGGCTTAACTATCAAAAATGTAGCAATTTCCATTCAGGCATTTTTCACTGTGAAAAATAGCTATCCTAATGAAACTGTGAATGAAGACTGATTTTGGAGAAGAGTTGGAAATGAAGCAGCTAAAAAAACCTAACCACAACCCCTCTGTTAAAGTCCGCAAAACAAAATATGTAAATTTTGCAAAGCATTCTGTTGGATGAAACCACAATTAAAATGTTACCCATTCTAGCAATTTCCATAAATTATTGGAACAAATCCAGTTGATACAAATGGATTTTACATCAGGTTTCCCAGTAACTGGGGGATATTCATTTTAACAAAGAGGCAGTTCCGTGTGTCACAGTTAAGAAGCATTATTTGGGTAGTTTCTGAAAGAGTGAACATTTATTATATCGATAATACTAATTCTATCAGCAAAAGCAGATATTTTTTTAAGTGAAAATGGCACCTCTGCCAAGCATTCACTTCCTTTAAAAAGAATCTCTAGAAGTGTACTTAAACGGAAAAAAGTAACGAGTGCTACACACGGGTCCTTGAAATAGAACTCAATACACCATTCTTCATCACGCTATCACAAAATTCTTTTGATAGGTGATTATAACGGATAGGTAATCTTAGAGCTATGCTTAGGAGGGAAAATGTGACTTGGCTGCCTGGAACATGAAAGAATGCTACAAATTAGATCTAGTCAAGTAGTACAAAAAGTCATTCGTTAACATATGCACAAAAAGAAAGTACCAAGTGAGTGCTATAATTATTCAAGGAGGTCAAAATTAGTCCTTTATGTACATTCAGTTCATCAGCAATTTATTTGCAAGAACTTTTGATAATCCTAAAACCCCCAGAATTTTAGCATCAGTAATTATCTTGAAAAACTTTATGAAATGTGCATTTCTATTCAATTATTAGCCTTTCTGATTTCAGTTTCCTCAAGGAGGAAATATTTTGTGCTAGCAATGGAACAGTCCCACAATATCAGTGATGGCCAGTCAGCAATGTAAAATAAAGTACTAACTCTTCCTTACTATTATCTCTCTTTGCCTCAGTGGTCACTGACAGGTTATTTGGATATATGAAGGGAGATTTGTTTGACTAAAATTGTTAAACAGTATTTCTATGATTAGGAGCTAGGAAGTAGAACACTGGATTAAACTATTGATTCTTCTAATTGATATTCCAGTTCCACAGGCATCCAAATAACTCTCAATAACTGCAAAAAGATTCCTACAGTAGAATTTCTGCAGCTAAGTGGAGAGCTTGTGCCTTGGTGGGCAAGTGTTTTTCCACCTTGAATTTTTTTTCATTCTGACATTTCAATCAAATTTTCATTTCATTTCAAACATAGAAACTGACCCATAAGTCTTTTGCCTGTAAAGAATTCTAGTAAATAAAGGCAAATGGATTCTGAAAATAGCAAACCATATGGATCAGTTTTTTAACAACAGGCAGACACCAACAGATTCAAAAGGAAAATTAATGAGATAAAAGCAGTTACAATGGGAATATATTATTTCAGTTATGAAATTACTATGGACTACTCATCAGCAAGGAATAACTCAGGAACAGATTCAAGAAAACAAAGGTTGAAAACATAGATTTACAGACAAAAAAAAGTTGCTCTAAATCAAACTGAATTTAAATTAAAAAGGGAAAAGAAGGGAAGTAGTAAAGTAGGAGACAGAAAGGGTAGTTATGCTTGCATTGTACGTGTTTGTGAGTCACACACACATTAATTTCCTTATAACTAGATAAGAGGAAAAGCAGAATTCTCAGACTATAGTTTCCTTTTATAAACCATAATAAATTTATTTTACAAGGAGGGAAGGAAGGCTTCTGAAGAGAAAACAGGCAGTAAGAGTCAGTTCTACCAGTATCTGGCCTGCAGTAAGCCTCCAGACCCAGGAAAGGGAATATACCAAACTGGACAGTTTTACTTCAGAGCTTAGATGCCACCAAAGCCTTCCATGTGTGGATCATTCCTTCTGGCTTGAGTAGGGCTGGGGGTGGATTAGATGACTTAAATATTCATGGTCTACAGGCAAATATGTGGTACAGAGATACTCTAGTTTTCCTGCATTTTCTTCAACTTAGTAAAAATGTTACTCCTCTAAGACTTTGCTTTCCTTAGGATAATAAGATCAGGATTCTCACAGTACTGAAGAGTTATGTCAGCCAAAAAGGGATGCTAAAGATGGTTTTGCAGTCAAGGATAAGACATGCTAGCAAGTATATTCATTAACACAGTTCCTCAAATTTCTGTTTGAGCAGGTTAGTTTCTGTCAAAGACAAAACCTCATGGGTAAAAGACACACCTGACATTAGGGCAACTCCAGCAAAATGACTCTATCCAGTAGCGTGACAAGACCCAGACACCATGGGGGAGTATCTAGGTCATCTTCTTGAGGAAACTGGGGAACTCCCAAAGCTCACTAATGAACTTTGCAAATGACACATGCTCGTGGGAGAGTAACGACATTCCACTACTTTCTGAAAATGAAAAGACTGTTGAAAAACCCTGCAAGAGAACCACTGAAGGAAGAAACACACACCCCCGCAAAAAAACCCAAAACAACAACAACAACAAAAAAACCCAAACCAAAACAAAAAACCCCCAAAAGATAAAACCAGCCACCCAAACCTCTATAAAGCTTTTCAGTAGATTTGCCTGCATGACAAAATGATCAGATTGTCTATTAACATTGGGCCCATTTCATCTAGAATTTATTTGCTAGGATGGATATTGAAGCTGCATTATTCCACCTCAGTATATTTTTGAGCTGTGGGTGTCCTGCATGATTAACAAAGACAAATATCATCTTTTACCAAGGTTTATTCCCATCTAGGCAACTGGATTTAGACCATAACAGAGAAAATCAAATACAGGATTAGGAAATGCCATTTTTTCTCAAATACAAGCTTGTCAACATATGGGGCTTGTGCAGAAATATATTTAAATGTATATTTGTAGGGTGTTTGAACACAGAACGGTATTTTCTTTTTTTTTTTTTTAATTTTCTTTTTTTTGTTAAAGGTATTACTTCTCAGAACAAGTAGCTAATAAAGTTGGCAGAAGATGCAGAGTGTGCAAGCAGTCATTGAACTGTGTAATAAAGATACCTTGGCCTCTACCACACCTTGTTCAATGTCACTTTATTCCAGGGTATTTTAAAGGCACTTAGAATTGTACCTCTTGACAGCTGGACACTGACTTGTCATATTTCTGAGAGGTAGTCAAAGGGTCAGGGCCTCTCTGAATGATGCTAGGGGATTTTCATACAACTGGCTTGTCTATGGTTGAACTAAGATGTTTGCCAAAACTAGCAATATATGCATATTTTGAAAAAAACATAATAAACATGTGCAGGACTTTGGTTTATGTACTCTGCATATGGACAGACTATGAAATTTGTCTTAACAAGACATCACTGACCCCCAGAATCATCTAAAATTGGTATATATCCTGGTTTTATTTTAAAGTGTATTAGTTACCTATGAGTCTGCTTCTGGGAGTACCCAGATCTGCTATAGCCTTTTGGCCTGCTTCACATGCAGTCCTGATCACGATATAAAAATTAAGATGTTCTTTTCTGCTTCTGTCTCCTAAGCTTTCCAGAGCGTTTATTAGACTGGTATCTGATGAAAGTCAGATGTGATTGATAGCCAATTTCATGTCCTGTATGCCACAGTCTAACATTACAAGAAGATCTGGGACACATCCGTTCCTCGCCTTCCGTATGAACCCTTTGCAACACATTAGCTAGTGCTAAAATCTTCACAGTGCCTACTATCGGGTGGAAATGGTTTTTTTTTGCTTGTTGAAATGGTTTGTCTCCAGGAAGAAAAAAAAAAAAAGTTTTATGATTCATGGAGTTGAATACAATTTTTTAGCTTTAAAGACAGAATCCTTTGTTCTAGTCAACTAGTAAAAATCTTAACTGCTCTAAGAACAAGAAAGTTCTGCACATTGTTTCTGCAGTCATTCGGTATTTTGTTCTCCATGGTGGCACAGTTTGCATGCCAGCCAGGGATGGATTGTACCCTTTATCCAGACTTTCTTAACACCCGGTGGGTCGAAGACTCTCCCAGGAGGATGTGAGAGCTAAGCTTGAATTTGATCAAGATCAAGAGGCAGGGAAGCAAGTTTAAGTCTCCGGGTCCTGTGCAGGTTTGCTCACAAAAAGGCTGAGGAATAAAAGGGATTGGAAAGAGGTGTGGGCAGCACCATCTGTTCCTGTTTTTAAATGAAAAAGAGAGCTTCCTTGCTGTAGACTCCAAGGAAAGGATGTGAGAGTCTGCTTGACAGTGGTGATTTCATTTTGTTGGTCTTAGTGGAGAAAGAATTTCATTTGGCTCTGCCCAATTTAAACCCCAGCCCTATCTTAGACTTTCTCATCAGTTCAGCCTAAGTGACTCCCCGGCTGAGCGTGCTGAATTAAGCATGGTACTGTCCGTATCCCACCTCTCCTGGCAAAAGGGAAGAACGCTGTGTACAACAAGAGCAGCAGTGCATCACATTGTTCTGCCTTGTTCAACACTGGTCCCTGCAGCACTCAGCACAGCCATGCCCTCTGCAACTTCTGGGACGCTGCTCAACATATTTGCTTTTGGGGAGCCATTGACTCAAGTCATTCCCACTGAGAAACCCGCTGCACGGCACACAGTTAGCAGCCAGCTAACAACGCTGAGTTGTAATTATACACAGCCCCTGCTGGAGCTCTGTGGGAAGTCTGTCTATCTGTCACTGAGTAACAGGAGGAGGGAGGACTTGCCTTTTCTCAGTGACATGACACTATGGGATATGCCCATCCATACCACTGGCTGCAGGACCAAGTTCTTGATTAGGCAGTTAGGAATGCTTCTGGTTTGTTTTTCAGCATTTCCCTGTTGATGTAAACATCTGCTGTCCTCAGTTATGACAGCAGAAAAGCGGCTGTTATAAACCCAACCACGTAAATTGTCAACAGTTAAGCTGTCTGTTTCTCTAACTGGTTGCAAAATAACAGTGAGAGCTGTAGCAGATTTCTTACTATCATATGCCAACTACTGCTCAGCTGTCCTGTTCCCATGTCTTCCTCTTCCCACTTCAAGAGAATGAAGAGATAAAGAGAACAGTCTACCCCAATGATGTCAGTGGTAACATTATTATACCTACAATGTCAAAAAATGTTTTCTCACAGAAAGCTGTTGCATGGCATGTAAATTAGATACTTACTATTCACCAATCCTATTAGTTAACAAATGCTCAGTGTTTCATTAGTTCCTTGACAGCTGCTCCAGGGAAAAAATTTCCTTTGGGGGTGAGACAATGAAGATGGCATTTCTGTTCATTCCGCTATATGCTAGCAAAGGGCTTAAAAACCCCCAAACTGCTTTCAGAATAAGTTTGAAATACGTGGCTTTTGTCTGAAGAGAGTGAACTACTCCACACAGAGGGCCAGTAGTTCAAACTATGCGTATAATCACGTATTAACTAGTAGATTTCCATGTTTGATGTGCAATATTCTTTCTTACAAATCCATATTTTTTCACTACACGTTTCATTTTGTACCTGTAGGACTTGAAGATTCAGATAAATAGTTTTTTTACACGCTTCACTAAATTTCACCCTTCAATAGCATTCTTTTAATTTCTTTATGGTTCTTTGATAAGTAAAAGAATCTTTAATCTTATTAAACCCTTAAAAGATTTCAAATTTTACAATAACACTTCCCTTTATTCATCTGAACCAATATTCTATTTTCAGTCAAAAGTCTTTATTAGCAATGTACTTAGGATGCACATTCTTTTGAGCTGAACTAATGATGAGAAATGTCCTTTAACCTGACAATGTTCAAATCACCAGCCCTGCAAATTATTGGCCTCAGAAGTAAACAAAATGATGAAGCTAAACTTCGAAGATACATTAGTTTTTATACTCAAGCAAAGACCCTCCCAGCGTTCTAGTCTTCCTCTTTCATGTTACAATCACAGTATCTGCCTGTTTTAAAGGATCATCTTCCATATTTAGCCTCCATCAGGGTTATAGCAAGAGAGAGAAAGGTATGTATTTACTGAAAGTAAAGGAATTATACATATGCTCTATATTCTTACCTGTAGGGCTGATGTAAGTCTTTCTGGAGCAAGTATGATACTTTCAATTCACCTGATGAAAGCTATATTAATGATAACCCCAAAACCCCAGCCTTTAATATCCACTGATATCACTACCTGGGTTGAAGTTGTATATATTTCTTTACTATTGATACAATAAATATTATAATTTTTTCGATGTTTTCAGAAGTCTATATTTTTGCTATCAAGCTCTGACTAAATGCCCCAGCTTATAAAATTACCTTGTCTTAGCATTGATTCTTATGCTGACTGATGTGGCAGTCATGAGTTTAATTTCACTTAACTAAATTTTTCCAAAGCCTGTATTAAAAACAGAGCTCTTAGACAAATTATTACATAAAATCATAGTCACATATTAGACTATGTGAAAGAAAGATCCTCCAATCCTTTTGCATGAATGTAAGCCAAGGGAAAAGATCGGGGTGTGGAAAGGACAGGTACATTGGTCATTAAAGATAATGTGGGCATGTGCTAAAATCAGGATATCTGAAGGCTTGCAGAGAAAAAAATCACACAGGTTTTATGCAGAGATAAATTTTAAAATTTTAGAGTACTACTTCTGGAAACTCAGATGACATACCCCTTGTTTAAAATTAATGATTAACAAAAAGATAGGGACAACTGAAATAATTGTAGAGAGAACTTCTCTTTCCTAATGCTGTAGACTATGCCTATACAACAAAAGGGAGTTGTTACTGCAACACAGTGCAGCACTTTCATGTTGCCTTTATTCTAACTATTAAAACATAATGAAAGCAAGCAGTTAAGGACAAATGACTTGAATTCTTATAACAAAAGGTTAGATTTCTGCCTCCAGTGTGAATGCTACCTGCATTACCTAAGTAAAGTAATTACTCTGCACAGACAGATCCTCTGAGCTACAACGAAATGGAAACTAAACAGCACTTGGTCTGTGTAGATTTTGATGATGGTAGCAGACACAGTAAAAAAGTGCAAGAAAGATGCTCAGAATTAGTTCTTAAAAGATTTTCTGCTTATAGAATCATAGAATTGGCTAGGTTGGAAGGGACCTTTGAAATCATCTAGTCCAACCATCAACCTAACTCTGATAGAAAAACAACATCCCATTACTATAAACACTATGTCAACCTGTCTTTTAGGTACCTCCACTCAGCCACTTGCCTGGGCAGCCCATTCTAATGCTTAATAACCTTTCCAGTGTAAAAAAAATTTCTGATATCCAACTTGAACCTCCCTTGGTGCAACTTGAGGCCATTTCCTCTTCTCCTATCACCTGTGACTTGGGAGAAGAGATTGACCTCCTTTCAGGGAGTTGTACAGAGTGATAAGGTCTCCCCTCAACCTCATCTTCTCCAGGCTGAACAAGACCAGCTCCCTCAGCCTCTCCTCATAAGGCTTAATCTCCTGACCCCTCACCAGCTTGGTTGCCCTTCTCTGGACCCACTACAGACTACTCAATGTCTTTTTTGTAGTAAGGGGCCCAATACTTGAGATGGGGCCCCACCAGTGCCAAGTACAGGGGGAAAATCGCCTCCTAAGTCCTACTCACCATGCTGTTCCTGATACAGGCCAGGATGTTGGTGGCCTTTTTGGCCACCTGGGCACACTGCTGGCTCATGTTCAACCAGCTGTCAACCAACATCCCCAGGTCTTTTTCTGCCAGGCAGCTCTCCAGACTGTCTTCCCCAAGCCTGTAGCACTGCATGGGGTTGTTATGACCCAAGTGCAGGACGTGGCACTTGGTCTTACTGAACCTCATCCCACTGGCCTTGGCCCTTCAATCCAGCCTGTCCAGATCCCTCTTCAAGTAAGCCAACACTCCCACCTAGTTTGGTGTCATCTGCAAACTTGCTGAGGGTGCACTTGATCCCCTCATCCAGATCATTGATAAAGATGTAAAAGAGAACTGCCCACAAAACCGAGCCCTGGGGCATACCATTCATAACTTGCTGCCAACTGTATTGAACTCCATTCACCATCACTCTCTGGGCCTGGACCTCCAGCCAGTTTTTAACCCAGTGGAGAGTACTGCCATCCAAGCCATGTGCAGCCAGTTTCTCTAGGAAGATACTGTGGGATACTGTACCAAAGGCCTTACTAAAGTCCAGATAAACAACACGCACAGCCTTTCTCACATCCCCCAGCAGATTTCTTTGTCACATAAGGAGATCAAGTTTGTCAAGCACGGCATGCCTCTCATGAACCTGCCTGATCACCCGGTCATCCTTCACGTCCTGCATAATGGCACTCAGGATGATATGTTCCATGACCTCCCCAGGCACCAAGGTCAGACTGGGACCTCCCCAGTTTTTCAGGACTGCTGGTAGAAGATGGAAAGTGACTCAGTGAGCACTTCTGCCAGCTCCCTCAGTACCCTGTGATGGCAACTACATTGTAGCTTTCCTGCTACACAACAGCTTCCAGCTCCTTCTGTTTGTTGCCCATGCTGCATGCAGTACTGTAAAAGCACTTCAGCTGGGCTACTGTTCCCACCACCTTTTACGTGGAGGAAGGCCTAATTTCTACCTGACCATTCCTAGTCTCAGCCATAGTTCCTAATCCATCAATGAACCTCGTGTCTCTGCTGATGGATTCTCCCCTTCCCCCTTCAAACTTAGTTTCAGGTCGGCTAATTGTCCTGCCATTTTTTGATGGGGATGAGCCCTATTTCCCAGCTGACCATGCTCAGGCCCTTCTGCAGTTGCCAGCCTATTACTACCCTTCATGTCTTTGCTACTGCATGGATCATCATCTGCCACCTTCACTGAGACACTGGACTGCAAGACCTTGCTAGTACTTTTAGCCACAAGCACTGGCATTTTGTTCCCAGGCTCCACTTCAGTAATCCCAGTTTCATCCCCGCCCCCCTTCAAAACTAGTTTAAAGCCCTTTCAATGAGCCCTGTTAATTCTTATCCCAGGATTCTCCTTCCCCTTCTGGTTAGGCTTTCCCCACCTATTGCCAGCAGGCCTGCTGTCCTGTAGATCAAGGAAACCAAAGCTCTGCTGGTTGCACCAGTCTTGGAGCCAGGAGTTAATCTGCTGACTCTTCTTGTTTATCCCCTTGTTGATCCCTGCAATTGGTGGGATAGAGGAGAACACTATAGTTCACACTACAGTTCCTACTATTGGGGCAACACTGGCGTGAAAATGTTACTATCCAGCTGGTGGTGTTTTTCATTGATGATGTATTTCCAGATCGTTCTTAGGTTATAATCAGACATATTCAAATGCATAAAGCCGAATTAAGTGACACTGTCAAAGAGGATAAGGTCATCATGAAAATATGGAAAGTCAGCACTAACATACAGGCATATATTAAGTTTCACTAAGAACACATAACCCAGTAGTAGTAATAATAATAATATTATAATAATAATACCACCAAGCTGAAACAAAGGGATGATAAAAATAGAACTGTACAGAGAAGGGGACTGTGATGGACTGAAGCATAAGGAGGGTATAAAAACGTATCCACCAACAAAACTGAATTCCTTAAGTGAATGGCAATGAAATTCATGGATGTGTCAGAGTTGGAAGGGACCTTTAGAGCTCATCTAGTCCAACTCCCCTGCTAAAGCAGGATTGCATATTACTCAGGACTGCATCCAGACGGGTCTTGAAAATCTTCAGAGAAGGGGACTGCACAACCTCCCTGGGTAGCCTCTTCCAGTGCTCTGTCACCCTCACCGTAAAGAAGTTTTTCCTCATATTTGAATGGAACTTCCTATGTTCCAGCTGATGCCCATTGTCCCCCATCCTGTCACTGGGAACCATTGAAAAGTGTCCAGCTCCATCCTCCTTCAACCCACCCTTCAGATACTTGTATGCATTAATAAGGTCTCCCCTCAGCCTTCCCTTCTGCAGGCTAAAGAGACCCAGCTCGCTCAGCCTTTCTTCAAAATGGATGCTCCAATCCCTCAATCACCTTTGTTGTCTTACACTGGCCTCTCTCTAGTAGTTCCCTGTCTCTTGACATACAAAAGGGATGTATGAGGAAAGATTGGAGATCTGGACATAAACTGCCCAGGAACAATTGAAGGACTGATAATATTTTGTAAAAAGGCTTGAAGTGTGGCCTTAAAAATGTGTTGAAGTAAATAAGAAAAAAGGCACAGAGGAAGGAAAACACACTATTTTCCATGTGCACTGGATTAGGACATTAATACTGGGCTTACATTTCTAACAAGTGAGTTTTAGGACAGTGGGGATATGAACGTTGTGGTGTGTCCCCTGAAAGACTTTTAAAGAAGAGGTGAGATAAAACACCCCCAGGAATATCTCCTCCCAGGACAAGGAAATGGACTAGATAACTTTTGGAGATCCCCTCAGCTCCATTTGTAGAACTTAGAGTCAAGGAGTGTCTGGATAATAGGACTCTCAAGGTTTGCACTCTATACCTGTCACGCAATTCACATATGCAAACTGGATGTAATCTGAAAATCAGGAGACTCCTTCTGTTAGTACATCCTTGAAAAACCGCAAAGCTTCTGTGCAAACTTCCACAGAATATGTTACATCCAGAAAAATCCTCTCAGTGTCATTGTTAAGGACCGGGCTAATAGTTAGAGTAAACATAGAATCATAGAACAGTTAGAGTTGGAAGGGACCTTAAAGACCGTCTCATTCCACTCCCCCTGCTATGGGCAGAGACACGTCCCACTAGACCTGATTGCTCAAATACCCATCCAGCCTGGTATTGAACATCTCCAGGGATGGGGCATCCACAACTTCTCTAGGCAATTTGTTCCAGTGTCTCACCAACACTAGAGTAAAGAATTTCTTTCTAGTACCTAATCTAAATCACTACTCTTTTAATTTAAAACCACTACCCCTCATCCTATCTTTGTCTCTGCGATACAACTGCTATATGTTCATGAAGAAGTCCGTTCATCTACTGGCATCTATGAAATGAGAAACATGCCATTTACCACATTCATAAAATAGATAGGAGAGGGTTCTGAAACTTATTCACATTCCTAAGTAGCCTGAGATAATTAGACGGATGGCAAAACACACACACAAGGTGTCATTGTTCTGCACATAAAAGCACATGGGCATTGCTAGAAGATGAATCTTTAGTATGAACTCAGCATTGAGAATCATTTGCACATCAAAAAAATTAACTGTAGAACTTGTAATATTAATGCAACACTGCATGTTAGTTTCCTGTGCGCAAGACTTTATTTTCATGAATATGTAAATTTCATTAACCACTATTCAGACCATAGCACTTTGGGGGGCGGGGAGGGGAGAGAGGAGGAGAGAGAGAGGAGCATCACGTGTAAACCTTCCAGCTGCCCTGCAGTGTGCACAGAGAGCTGAGATGAGGTCAGTGATTATTTATACAAGAACAGAAAATGGAGGAAACACTGGATCAGCAGGTGATTAAAGACACAAAGAAAAACGGGATAACGGTACTAGAACCATTGTACATGTGTCGATAGCAAATTATGCCTGCAGAGAAAAAGCCAAAACATTTATCCTGAATTGAAATCAACTGGAGTGAGGTTTACATTAAACAGTGAACCTGTTCTTTTCAAAGGAGAAAAGTTTGTTCATATAAAACAATAACTTTATGTGCAAATCAAGAAAGGGTCTCCTCCTTTGCCTGGTCAAACTATTACTGTAAAGTTGTTCTCCTGAATTGAGAATTAAAAGTCCTTTTATCTTTGCCCAGATCTCATCTGCAGTACATTTAACAGAATCAGACATTAAAAGTGACTCACTAACAATTAGGCTTCTGCTTCTGAACAGAGAAATCTTTGAACATGCATGCAGCAAAGAATGTTTTGGGGGTGCTCTTGTGAGATGAAATTTTTAAAAAGAAATGTTTCTCCAAAGGAAAGAAAATCATTCAGGTTGTAGAAAAAGATGTGTAAACTTCAACTATACAGAAGGAAGATGATGTTCTCTACAGAATGTCAAAAGCAGCGCCCTTGCAAATTAAATTGGAACAGTGAATTGTATGCATCCTAATTATATTAACAATGTTACAAAAATCCAGAAGCATCACAGCTGTTTCATATCTGAGCTGTGGTAAACAGAGCCTCAGTAATCTCTGTCTGAACCATTCAAACACCAGAAAAAATTCAAAGCTGCTTCAGATATTTATATGGTAAATACACCAAAAAAGTGAAAAATATGAAGCCATTTGGCCACTCTCCCCTACCTCATTAAATATATAGTAAAAAAGAAATGCTTATGCCCTTTCTCCAATGTTCTGCTTCCCATGGACAAAAACATCTCCACTTGCACCACAGTGCTCTGTCATACCATACTTACGATAAACAGGGGCTACTAGCAGCTAGTTTTTACATCCAGCTGGATTTCAACCAGCAGGGAGTGCAGAGCCAGCCTGACTAGGACTTCATTTCTCCCCCAAGCCAGTGCTGCTACCAGGTTTATCTACATGTTTACACAGCCATATTGGGACAAGCTGTGGCACAACAGTGCTTCTAAATATTTACAAAAAGTATTCGAAAGTTTACCATGCTGAGAGTAAAGATTTGCTCAAACAAAGTTTCCAAATCTTCTGTGGAAAAAACATGAGCCCCCTCTTCTCCTCTAGCTTCCCGTAAAATTCACCTCAGTAGAAAATTATAAGGGAATTATGTATAGAAGTATTTCAGCTCCCCAGCTTCCTAAGGGAAGTGCTTCCTCAAGGACTTCCAGGCTCTCCAGTACCTGCCAGTATGGGTGAATGAAAGCTAGAAATGTGGGAGCAGTAACAGAGACCAGAAGTTCCTGGCTTGGGTTTGGGTGTGACTGAGTTTGCAAAGCAGCACGCTGCTGGACTCCGAGTTTGGAGGGGAAGACTCCCCAGCTCCCCAAGGGACTTCTGTTCCTTGCTTGACATGCCTTAGCCACCTCCAGAAATTTAGACAATTACAGAAACCCAAAAATTATTAGAGTTCCTATGCTGAATTGCTACAATGGCTCACAGAAGAATTAATTTTTGTTGCTGGGGATATTGACTTCATCCTGTGCTTTTTTTTTTTTTTAACCAAAGGGAAAAATAGAAGGGCTATGATTAATAAAGGATTCAGCATTATGATATTCTCTTTCCTTTGTGCATTTTTTGTACACCCACAGTCTAACTGACCATGTACTCACCTTTCCAACTGTATTGAAAGAGTTTCATTTTCTTTACTGCTTTATATACATAAAATCCTCTCCTCTGCTTCTTTACTCCTCTGGTGTTCCCAATTCCCATCAGTCTAATCTATATCTTTTCCTTGAGCTGAAAGCTCTTTGGAAAGAAAAGAGCTTGTCTTTCATAAATATATTTTGATGAATAATAAACAGCTTTATTACTTTTCTATAGCTGTTGGTAAATAGAATGCACAACTAAAAATTATGCTGTTTTTAGGTTTTCCACTGACTAATTTTTACAACTCACAAAAACAAGTTTAATCTTGATTAAATGGAGTGTGCTCGAGTACAGTTAAGATGCAATCACCTAAGACTGGTTGACTGATTAAGTGAGAAAAATAGGGAGAGGAGGGGTTGGCTCACTTTGAACCTTTTTTCTTTTTTTTTTTTCTTTTCTATTAAGAGTACTTTCAATACCTTATAAACACCTAACTTTTCACAGAAATTAGAAAATAGAAAACAACCCATACTCAATGTAAAACCGAGGCTGGATTTCTGGTAAACACGACAGGCAGTTAAAAGATTAAGTCTCAATTTTATGCACAAAACAAGTGTTCTTGAACAAAGTTTCCAACACCCTATCCACAGAAGTTGGCAGTTCCACCATCCCTTTGTGGTGACAATCTTGAGCTTACCTATGATTAATATAAATCAGGTACATGCCTAATGCTTTTTCCCAGGTATCATTCATTCTTTATCATACATTACTTGCTCCCCTGGTTCTCTTTAGGTTCAGCCCCAGCCCTAAGTCCTGTTGCATGCCAGGAACAGACTCTGACTAGTAATGATCACTGCAAATTATTATTCCTCAGCCACAGTCTGCTCTTAAACTGGCCTGGAGATGTTCTAACCTCTGGAGATCTCGGAGAACACTACTGGAGTCCTGGACAAAACAAGCATGTTGGTAGGCCCACACTAAAGCTTCCCCAGGTGCAAAGGAATTGAATGCCTTTTTTTGTTTCAATACCATGAAAGAAGAAAGACTTCGATGCACAGAAAGCAAATGCTTATTGCATGTTTGCAAAGCTATAGAAACTGGTGAACATAAAAGAAAAAGAAACCCAAACCTCTACATATAATGTTACAGCCACTTACTAGTGAGATTAAATTCAAAGCTTTTCTTCCCATCCAGTACTTTACTGATAAACTCATGCAAACACTTCACGCACTAAGGGTTGGAGATCTAATTCTACAAGATCCTACACCATGATGTTACATGCAGCGATGATAAGCTTGGTATTCTTCTTTCTCTTTATATCCCAAAACAGTGGGGGAAGGCTATTTCCAAGCAGGGGGTCTCCTTTCCCATTGTAACACAAATGTTCTATACCAATAACCACCTAGAAAGAATTTAATTACTCATTGCTGTCTCTGCTTAATGTCAGTGGAGATAATACCACTTACATTGATGTTAACATTTCCAAAACTGGGTGACAAAGTCAATAGTTTGGAGGTCTAATGAAATAACTATTCCCGCCTCTCTCATCTATTGACTTGCTCCTATTGCTTCGGAAATGCTAGTATCTCTTGAGTATGGCCCATTAAAACCATCACCTGCCCAGACAGTAATTAGAGGTTGCCAGTAATAACTGCAATACCTGGGTAAGTCCTAAATAAATTGGTAAACCATGGTAAGACAAAATGCTCCTTACTGCCAGGCAACACAGCATTGAATCTAAGTCTGAAACTTCTTCACGCAGTAAACCCTACATGCTACAAAGTGATGTAACGTGATTTCACACTCCATACAATGGCGTAACTGAGGTTAAAATACACATTTCCCAACTGGCCAAAACAAGCATGAGAAGAAACAATCATCCTTGAGTGATACTGGTTTTAGAGCAACCATCTCCTCTCACGTCTCTTGAGCGACATGGTATAATCGCTGTACCACATTCATAACACTGTTGACACAATATGAGCAGAAAGAAGTGTTGCTTTTTCAGGGCTAGAAGAGACTCATCCCATACAGAAAAGGTACAGAATTTACAATGCACTTAAATGATATGCACACATACTCAAGCAGGTCAGAGGCTCTCCTGCGAAAATGAAATGGCTACCAGAAAGTTTTCCTATTAATAAATATATATTTTTAAAAAGCAAAATTTTAATCCAGTTTAGACAAATACTTGTGGTGTTTTCAGACTGGCTTATATATTCACATTCCAGAAGTATTATAATGTCATTATTTGTAAACATTTCTGAAAAATTTGCAAAGTGGAGAATAGAAGTAAATTATTAGAATATAACCTATAGTACCTTCATGACAAAAGGAAAATGCACACAGTCTTTCCTCTGCTTCTGTTTGAAGTGATCTCAAGGTTTGCCTAGACACTGCAGGAAAGTAATGTTTTCTGACTTACACAGGCCTCTCAGAACATCTGTTGCCCCACAGACAAGAGATGCTTTTTCTGATGAGCATTTTCAGTGTCAAATCACTGACACAGCCAGGCGGTTTACAGTGCAGCACTTTGAAAACACATTCTTTCCCATCACTTAAAATATGCATTAATTAGTGATTATTAGTTTTAATTGCAGTACATTACAGACTATTATCATTTCAGACGATGGTTAGTAGCAACATTACATTCTTTCTCTTTTGTTCTTTTTAATTACTACTGTTTCAGTTTCAGAACTGGATGGTGCCCTCACACTGAGTAAAGGGTGATACATAAACCATGCTACTTCAGCAGCAGCCCTCAGAGAAACTACCACTCAGGAACTGCTCATGCTCCCCCTGGAAAAAGCTGTTAGAAGCCGGTCAGCTGCCCAGGAAGCCAGAAATGAGGGCAGCTTTCTTGGCTCCAAACATCCTGACAGTCCCATTGGTTTGGATTTGGGTTGACATGTACAAGGGTATACAGGGAAAGGGTGCCTCTTTCTCCACCTTTAGGTTTCTCTCTGGGTATTTGCTTGTAATTGTTTCTGTAACTCCCACCCATTAAGCTGGATTTATTTATATGTTACGTGGCTGTGCAGATCCAAGGAAGAAACTTTATTCCTCCATCAAACCTGTATGGCTGAGCTAGGAACAAGACACATTGGCCCTACATTAACTAGTTCTTCTTATTAAGAACTTAAAATGTTCCCTTTTTCAGAGTGAATGCTGACAGCATGAACTATACTATGAGACACATTTTTACAGAGCCTGGTATAATAGTTCAACAGTGCCTCACATCTGCAGACAGCTCTTCTGGTAAGTAAGAGAACAGTAGCATCAGGCACAGGAGTACAGCTTACAGGCACAGACTACACCCTATTCTAGTGTCTGCTGTTTGAGCTACATTACTTTAAATATAAACCAGTTTTTTTTCATGAAGTTTACAGGTATTGTTTAAAATAAGAATCCCATCTCACATTTAAAATAAATTTCTAGATGGTTTCCTGAATGTCTTAAAAACAATTACATTCATCATTTAGAAATATCCACAGTTCCAGAACAGAAAAGTGAGGGCATCCCAAAATCAGACTTGTGTCTATCCCACAGCATCAGTAAAGGTGAAGAGCACACAATATAACTTGTAACTTTACTTTTACTAGCTTTTCATACACTTCTCTACATGGCCAAAAACTTGTCATAATCTGACGTTTTTTTTATTTTTTTTAAGTTCTTGGCTGAATGTGAGCTTAATAAGTAATATAAGTTGGGCAGGCAGGTGATCTTGAGCCAAGTTCCTCTGAGAGAATCTGTAGTAGTGGTATGTAAGAAGAAAAATCGCTCTTGGTCTGGGAGAAGGTACAAATAATTTACAAGAAAATGGGGCATTTGAGCAGTTCTGAGTGGGATCAGCTGTGACTGATCCAATAGGATCCAGCTAATCTGGTAGTTTATTAGCAATGACAAGAATCACAGAAATATCAAAAGACTTATCATCATTAAAACCAAATGACCTGTGGAAATAGAAAGTCTAATAAATAAGACTGATTCCCAAATAAAACTCACTGGCTTTTTATGTGGGCACTCTCTCATCTTTCTGCCCATTTGAATTCCTGATAAATTAAAATTGTGACCCCCAAAAGATATGTCTCATACCTGCAGTGTTCAGAGGCCTCCCGGCACTCTCCTGAATTTAGCTGCTCTTTCAAGGTCCTTGGAGAGAAAAAAAAAAGAAATTGAATTTCTAGAAATTAACTGGAACATAATTCTGAAAAAAAAAAAAAAAAGGGCTGAGCAATTGATCTCAGAGCACCCCACATAGTCTCTGATGGGATGAGAAAAAGAGGTGCCTTTGTATATGACCTCTTCAATAGCCCTTCCCTCAGTAGGCAAAGGATAGTCAGCAATGTCATTAAGTACTAAGACAACAGAGCATATCACAAGCCTTATCAAGTGTTTTCCATGCCAGCCTACAAAATAAGCACAGGACCAACTGCAATCCAAAATTCATTGTGTTAAAGCTATGTCACAGACCATTTAGATAGCATTTTCAGAAGGGTAAGATTTCTTGCTGGTTCTTCTCCATTAGTTCTGTGGGGTTAGATAGGAATCCAAGATTGAGACTGAATATAACAACTGGGCTAACAGCAGCTAAGGACTATGCTTCAGGGCACTATGAGAGATTTCCTGGTTTTTAATCAAGATCATCTTAATCAATGGAATTAGAGAAACTCAGTATTTCCCATCTGATTACCAGTTCTCCCTAACAGGTCTTACTTGTGGTTGCCATATTGATGACACATCACACACTCATACTATGACATCCCAGTGTTGGTCACTTAAGTCACTATCAGGTCTCACAGAAAATTATTTCTCTCCGAGTGGGACATTGACATTTCCTTGTTAAAGACTCTCACCTTTAGGGGAGTTTCTATCACCAGAGCTATTAACAGTGATCTGGATCTAAATACTGTGCTGTATTATCTGCATCCAGATGGCATAAAAATGGAAATTTCTGTAAGATTCAGTCTTGACCTTTGGATGAAAACCATTCTTTCCTTAGTTACTGCCTGAGGTACTCTGAGGTGTTTCTCTTCAAGCATAAAAGCAAAATGGTGATTTATGATTAGCATAGGAGAAAAATAGCTTGGGCACGACTTTATGACAGGGTAGGTCTATTTCTATGCCATTATTCTAATAAATCACAATGTTGCTACCTACTCATCCTTTCATGGGTAACATATCTTGATGTTATACTTGCACTCGTGTTTCATTCTCCTCTCCCTGATTTTTTATTTCTATTTATTTATTTATATATGGATATAAAAGTATATAATGCATATTTCATATGACATATCCTATACATTCTACAATTCTAAAATGCATACACAGTAATAAACCTAACCCCTTTGTGTTAAAATGTTTTATCTTTTATTTAGAGGCAAAGCTTCTGTTGAATACTTAGAATAGTTTGCTAAGAAGGTAAAACTCGTCTTTCTCTGAAACGACAGCACAAAGCGTATGTGTCACTTCATTACTACTTCAATATCCTTTTTCGAGGGCTAACCAGTAGCACGAGGTTTACAATAGTTCTATGCATAGGCTAAAACCAGCAAGGACCTCTTCTGAATGCAGGTATGTCTTTCTTGTAATCCCCAGTCTTGCTGTTTCAGACTGTGCTTTAATTTCCCTAGTGGGCTGAGTTGCAAGTGAATTTGGCTTGAAGGAGTGACTAAGAGAATATAAGTATGAATGAGGTCATATTCTTTTGGTAAGTGGAGCCATCTGTTGCCATATCTAGAAAAATACGTATTTGTATTTAAGTCTGTTGATGATGTTACAAATATATTTTTATTCACTTCTTTTGGTGAGATGCAATACTGTAACTCAAGTTTAATACATCCATTATCTTGATTGGATTTAGAGGGGGATAGGATCTTTTTTGGATGGGTGGGGGAGGATCCTCACATATCGTTGCACATAATGAGCTTGTTCCAGCTCTCACTGAAATTTCTAGAAATCTTTCCATAAATTCCAGCAGCTGTACTTCAGTCCAAATTAGGGTACAAAATTGCATTCTATTATAAGAAAAACTCCTATCAAATGTATTCAATAGCTTTCATTGCAAGAAGACTGTAGGGCCAGCCTCATGCTTATGTTGTAGCTGTGTCAAAGTTAAGTGTATGCCATTAGTCATATCTGCAGGCAACTCACAAGACTCAGTATGCACCACTGTATAGTAAAAGTCAAATTCTGAAGCTCCTGCTCAAGATAAATTTTTTAACAATTTCAATGCATTTTTGAGGGGACAGGGTAATCGTTTGGGTTTTGTAATTTATCCTTAGATAGCAAAATAATAAAGCATATGTTAAAATCCCAAAGCCTATTCTTGTAGTTAAATATTTAATTTTGCCTTGTTGGATAAAATGTGCATGCTTTAATATGTTGTTGAAGTCACAGGCCTGCAGACAGAGATCATCTAACTAAAGAAAATGAACATGCTTTTATTGCTGCAGATACCTTGCACAGGTAACTGTGTATGAAGTCTTAATAACAACTACTGTATGATGGAATCCCCCTTATTTTTTTTAATTTTGCAGCCATTATGAATCTCCACTTACTAAAGGACATTCAAATGCACAAAAATATGGCCTGTTATATTTTAACTGCTTCCATTATATGATAGTTCATGTTTGTTGTTTGCTATCCATTTTAGTCCTTTAGGTCCACACCAGTTATAACTCAGTTAATTTTCTAGTGAACTTTCCCACCTTCATATTCCATTTGTTATCATCATGACTCTATGACTGTGATTATCTAGCAGAAAAAACAAAGTTTTGATTAATCATTGTAGGTAAGAGAAAGAAATTCAAATATAAGTTGTTTTCTGGCATCTCTTTATTTTATTGAAGAGAAGCATGTGAATTCAATTAAATGTATTTAGGACATTTATCTAGTTAATGTGATTCTCAAAGATCATCTGGTGTGTGTGATAATATATAATCAATATAGCCTGCAAGAGCCAGTCGAAGCTTTTTACAACACGGTCCAGGAGGTCACAGGGATATGCAAGTGTTCATTTGATTTGGTTTAGCGTTTAATGATGAACACCAGTACATCAGCACAGTTATCTTGAAGTCAACTTCACCAGAAAATGTTGTTTTCCGAGCACTGAAAAAAAAAAATTGATGATTTCTGTTAAGACTCAGGAGCTGGTGTGTTTAAGTAAAACAGTTTAATCAGCTGGATAAAAGATCCAAGCCACATCCTAAACAAACCACATCCTTTCTAGTAATAATGTATAATATTTAGCACATGACTTTTCAAAAACTTAGACGCAACAGAGTTTGAAAAGGCTGAGAGGAATTCTTGCCTCCTTTTTTAGAAATGGGGGAAGATGGCATAAAAAGAGCTTATACCAACTCCTCAAGCTTATATAAAGAGTTAATAACAAATCTGGAGATTTACCGTACAACTCAGGACTATGGTATTTACTAAGATATTCCAGCAAGAACTAGCCAATTGTAATCAGCAGATCCACCATTTTACAATGGCTTACTTAGCTGGCCTGAACATCAGCCTTGTTCCTTTTCTCTTTTTTATTTTCACGGTACCATTTTAGAGCCTGCACCTTATCTCAGTGCTCAAAAAAACACTGCCCATTGTGAAGCCAAATTTTCGGTAGTCTGTCAGAAACAAAGTACCTGCCAATTACAAGTCCGAACAACATGTTCTGCTGGACCATATTAAATAAAGACATTTGCCAAAAGGGTGGAGTAGACTGATGTAGTGTCAAGCTCATTACTGCTGGAGGAGCACTGAAGATGGATATCATCATGTTCAACCTTGTATTAGCAACATCCATTATTCAATAAATTATTAAATTAATAGACAGACGGCAACAATGGACGTATGCTCTCATTTAATTAATTAATGAGAAGGAACTCAACTTATGATCATTTTATGTCTATAGATTTAATAATTTATGGAATAATAATTTATTGATTCCCCACTATTTCTACAGGAGATAGAATTCTATTTCAATAACCATCCATTCTTGTCGGAAGCTGTTATTACCAAGCACTCCGGTGGCTATACACGCACTAATTGCGAGATGGACTAATCCTTGTGCAGCTCCATTCTAAATGCTGGAACCGGAATGCGTTACAAAAAAAAAAAAAAAATCACCAATACTGGAATACTGAAATAGCCTTACAGCAGCACAGTCACCAAATTGACCTCTAAAGAAATGAATGGATGAAGGGAGTAAACGGTGTTATGTTTCATTAGTTTGAACAGAACTCATTTGGCTCTTGTTGATTAATTGAGCTTTTCTAATTGAATAAAGTGCAGATTTTTAAGAAATATATTTTTGATAGGGATTATTGAAAATGAAATAAAAGCTCTTTTCTAATTAAAAATATTCTTTTTATATTCAAACCTGTGGCTTACATTGCATTATATTTTGATATGGCATCAAATACATGAATTGGGAAATACTTAGCGCAATTATTCATATATACTAGCTATTTTTCTGCTTCTGAATTTCATTATCCAAGTTATGATAAATTCTCTGAAGCCAAATGACACCTCTCCCATCTTTCGCTTTACGGAGATATCTCAAAAACTAGTTAAAATTTATGATGGTTTTGCTTTAATTATACATTTTGGCGAAACTATTTTGGAGTATATAAAGGTATAAGATTTTGCTGGTTGACACTTTCATGCTACTTGTTTGAATCTATAGGGACAAGATAGGCTGAAGAAGTGAATGAAAAAGTTGGGTTTCCATCCAAAGTACATCCAGAAAAAACATTTAAAGCCCGTCACTGAAGCGAGGTTTCCTCGGAAAAAGGATCCCAACTCATTCTGAAACTTTCAAAAAATAAAAAATTATTTCTCCAAAGAAAGAAGGAAGGACAGATCAATGCCGTGTAGTATTTTGGGGACAGGTGTAATGGAAACTTAGGTCAATTTTATAATTGAGCTTAGGTCCTGGCCTAAATAATGTGGAGTGTGGTCTCCAAGGAGGCAGACTTAGGTGATAAGCAATGCAGCCTAGTTAGAAAGCAGCCAACAACAGCAAAAGGAACCTTATTAAGTTGCTCTTCACTGCAACTCATTTCTGAACAACAAATGCTGCTACAGGTGAAGTAAATCACAGGAAAAAGCAGTTAAAAGCTCAACAGTAGAACCAAAACTCTCCAGAAGCATAGGAGGCAAGTGAAAAAGATTAAAATGGTGCTTCTCTCTTTGCCTGGAAACAGTGGGTGAAAAGAGAAAAGAAAAGGAAGTGGTGTTATGGTGTTATTTCTCACAATAGTCGACTCTAAAGCACTTGATGATTTTAATAGCTTTCAGTTAACTTGGCAGAAGAAGCTGTATTGAAACTGTATTAAAGAATTTTTAAGAGAACTGCATTTCATGCAAAATGAAAGGTGAGAGACAGGTGTTTTTAAATGGAAAATAGAAAAAGTACAGAAGCCTATCTTGCAATTTTGCAGGTGTTAACTGAGTTCTTTATAAGCAGCTCAGTTGCTGTTGGGATGGATTTGGGATAAAAACCCTCAGAAGTGCTGGAAGACCCAGAATCTTTTGGCACAACCAACTGAAATTAGCTTTGTAATAGCAGTCATTTAAAGCTAACTAAAGTTTCTGTGTTAGTCTAGTCACAGTGCTTTGGAACAATGTTTTGACACTGTCACAGTGAGGGAGAACTCAAAATAGTGCAGGAAAACAACCTAATGAAGAAAGACAGGGAGAGCTTTTGCAAAAAAGTCAGCTTTTGCCAAAAAAAAACCCCTCCTACAGCCTATGAATGGTGATCAGTGACAAATAGTAGAGGGCAAAACTACCCATCTAGGGAATAAACCCAAACATGTGCAACTGCAATAATAAAGCTTTTCAAGTGGTTGAGAAATAGCCCAGTATGCAAACAATGGACTAAGTGAACAAGATAACTGGAGACTTATAAAAGAGCTGTTCACTGGAGAAAATAATATGGCTCAGTAGTAGATGAATAACCAGGAAAGTGTCTATTAATTTTAAATCAACAAGAGTTTCCAATGCAATTCATATGGCAAATGAAAAAGTGCTTTTAAAAGCTATAGGTAGGAAGGAATTAGAATGTAGAAGAGGGGAATAATCTTACCTCCATCAATCAGTAGATTAACAAAGCAGGAGGGCATATAAGGAGCACAATCCCACTCCCCTAGACAAAACCAGAAGTTAATATATCCAGTACTTGGCTAAACAGTATCATGTCTTCAGTCTCAGTAAGGGAGTTAAGCATTCCTGGGAAGGCTAGCCAAAAACCATGAAAATTTTAAGGTCCTGCTTCCCATAACTGTGAAACTCTCTGCAGAACAGAGGACAGAGATGGAAATGTCCAGTTTTCCAGGTTGCTGGGAGAATTAATTTATACTGAAAGTCCCAAATAAGGGGGAAAAAAGGTAATTAAAAATTTGATCACACAGTGGCTTGACAGTTTCCCCCTCAGAATTTATCAACAACTTTAGTGCTTTTTACTCAGTAGGTTTGATTTTACTGAGAGGCAGCTAACTTTTATTGAAAGGTATACTGACAAAATCATGCTAAGTTTAGAAGAATATGAAATGAATTTGCAAGCATTTTGTGTTAAGCTCAAGGATCACTAAGACTGAAAAAAAAAAGATAATAAAGCATGAACAAAAGTAGGTGTAGTTTTGTTGCTAGTGTTGATTGAGAAAAAAAACCCAGCATACAGACCCCCTTGTAGCTCCCAACTCCTCCAGCCTCAAAGGAAAAAAAGGCAGCAAAACTAAGCAACAGGTGAAAAGAAAAAAAAAAAAAAAGTTCAACCAGCTACCCAAATAAACAACTCAAGAGTTTCCTCAGAGTAATATTGTCCCTCTTTACAAAGCGGTAGATAAAGAAAGAATTGTGCATCTCAAATCTACTTTCACTGTTATTGTTACAACTTACCTACACAATATCTGATCGGAGCACACAACTTAATGGGCAGGAATACAAGCAGAATGAAGTTATAGACATGTCACCACAACTATCCACTATTACCCATCTGAAGTATTGACAGAAACCAGTTTCAAAATGTATGAGAGTTTTGTAAAAAGGCTGCACAGTCAATCTCTAACTTATTTCGGTCACACAATTGCAGAGCAGTAATAAAGTACGAGTTGGCCTCTGCTGACATTCTCTTCACCAAAATTACTTCAGTTAGATATTCACATCATAGTCCCTAAATATAAGAAACATAAAATGCCTAGAAAAAAGCCAAAGTTGGATTTTGGGGTCCCAGAAATGGCCACAGCTTTCTCAGCAACACTATAAAGAGCAATAGTAGAAGCACAAGTGGAAATAAAAGAGAAAGCCAGTGGGAGCTGTGAGATTTTCATCCTAACCCTACCATAGCAAAAAGACACTTTTTTCAAAATTCCAATGACAAATGAAAATGGGCAAAAAGCTGACTTGCCCTAGGGAAACAGCTACCACAGCAGGCTGGGCCCCCTGAATCCCAGGACACAGCACGCTCTAAAGGAATAGCCTTAATGGTTTTTGACAGTACAGTAGATAGTATCGAGAGACTCACGTGCCTGCAAGAGCACACAGAATCCCAGAAAATAAGCAAACTTTTATCGGGAGTTTGAGAAACATGGAGGTCAGAAGCATTAGAAATTCTGTATCATGTTTTGTTTGGTTGGTTGGGAAAAGAAAATTCACATTTTTAGGAATATGCTAGCTAGAAAGACTGATGTGCAGACCCAGGTGACAGCACAACATATGGTGAGAAAGCTGATCTGAATTAAGCTGGCTTCTGTGAGAGGCACCGGCGGAGTTTTGGACTCCATTTCAGGAAAATAAAGTACTTCAATTTATCTCTGGTGAAGAAACCACTTAAAGACATACTTAATAATAAGTGATTAGTCTTAATGACTTCAAATCAACTTAAAGAAAAATTTAAATAATTTCTGTCTGAAGAATAGGAAAAAAAAGCAATAAAAATTTTTATATGTGCATAGTACCATACATTTTCAAGTAGTGGAATAACAGCACCTAATTTTTTTTTTTTTTNTCTGAGTATCCATGCTAGTATTGGACACAAAAATTAAGAATTTTACGGAAAAAGGAACATGCTCAGAAATGTCTAAGGACATTTAAATTAGGTTTAATTGTGTAATACTCTAAACCTTACCAAATTAAAGCCTTGTTACTTGAAGCTGTTAGCAATAACATGAAATAAATATAGACAAGTTATGAAATATTCAGCAAGTTTTTTTAAGGAAAAAAACTAGTATAAAAAGCAAATTAATTAACTTTCCTTGTAAGTAGTGTACATCTTGTATTATTAAGTATGCAATTACTGTGTATTGTGGCACAGCTGTAAAATATTTAAACTGTTTTCCACTAATTTTAGTTTGGCAAAACTGCAAGATTTCTGATAATTCTAGCATTGTTAACATGATGGGGTAATTCTCTGACAGGCATTTGGAAAGGACCATCATACAATTATCACAAAGTTCTCTTCATGAAATGAAGGGTGAAATTTCCAAAAGTGCCTGTACTAGTTAGCAGTATAAATCCTACTTTGAAAGACATGTTAGGTCCTAATAAACATAAGGATAGACTGGTGCTCAGAAGTTTCTTTCACGACTAATAAATTTACATTTTCTCCCAATTCCATTGCCATGCTTCAGTAGTTAACCCCTTCTGTGTGTCTCAAGTAACAGTTTCTGTGGCATATTCATCAGAGAAGCTCAGGCACGCAAGCCTCAGCTGCTCTTGTGAGCTCATCTATTCGAGCGCCAGCTCAACTTTCAGTCTTGGTTTTAGCCAAGACACCATTGAACAAAGAAACTCTAACTACATGGGGCATTGATCTTCAGCATAGGAGTGTCAACAAGTAACTGGAGGGCAGTAATGACTTAAACAGCCACAGCAAGGTTTACCCTAATTTTCTGCACTGCTTTCACGATGCCATGATTGCTTTACCAGCAAAAAGAATGCCAATAGCTGTTCTTAGGGTGGATACCAGTTTAGTGACCAGTCCATATATGACAGTGACATTCCCTCCACTAGAACGAAACAAGATGCCACACTTTTGCAAGTGTGAAGTTATTTACATAATTTTATTTTAACTTGCTATTTCTGCTGTCACCAGTGTGGAGGCAGAAGAGATGTAATTCTCCCTCCTGGTAGCTACAGATATTCCAGAAGAACAGTGCAGTGCAAATATTGCTAAACCAGGCTGAAGGGATACAACTCTTGCTCTTTCTATTTACACCCACAGAACAAGTTCTTGCTGAACACCACAACTTCCTATCAATGCAAGGGCATACACATTGAGTATAAAAAAGGTTATTCTTGTGTGATTCTGACTATTGTTCCTCAGTTACTTTGCACAAAGTTGAAAGAAAGAATCTCTCCAGAAGGTGCAATGAATACACTGGACAACTTTTGCTAAACGAGAAAAGAAGAAATGTTTTCAACTGCAATTTTTTAAGCAGAGGTGGCTAATAACTGAAGCTTCACTAGTGATTTTATTTGGTTCTTAACCATTATCTCAGCAATACAATCCATATCCTAGTTTGAAAAGGCAAGTCATGAAACAAAGACAATGCACCATTATTTTGCTCTGACTCTACAAGCACAAGTAACACCATAAATTTCAGGCAGCACTGATCTTTTCCATGGTTAACTACATGGTTCTTCTACTTCTTCTGATACAATGAAAACACAGTACAGGTCTAATTTATGTCTGAAACCTGCCTTTTTTTCCCTAAAAAAAACCCAGATATGGGAGAAGAAAATGCGTCTAATTACCTGACCTCTAACTGTATTCAGTTCCCAATCAGAATTGAGCTTAAGAATTTAGACAGTAAAGACTATAATAAAGGCAAAAAACATGAGTAAATACTTCAGAGGCATATAGCAGAGCTCATTCAGAACAAGACTCAAAGCTCAACAGATAAGCAAACTACTCATGTAGCTCCTACATGAGCTGCACAGTACAGAGTTAGCCATGCTTCATATAAGGGCTACAAGATGGAGGCAAGAAGAGAAAAAAAATTATATTGCTCATTAGCAGGTACTCCAGAAGCCTGGGGAACATTCATACTCTTTGAACAATCCATATTTAGTCATTTAACAAAATACTCAGTAGTCACCCTTTAATAACTTGAAGACAAGGGAAGCAGATATTTTATAGGGAGGACAAGAGTGTGTCAGGAACAAAACAAAGGCGATGAGAACTGTGAAAAGGATCTAATAGACTTCTTGTAAAGTACAGAATGCCTCTGAGACAAAAAATCTTTAAACAGAACTTGAGTATATTCTAGTTTCTCTGCATCTATAAAATATAAAATTCAAAGAGAAACCACTTTTTTTTTTTCATAGTCTGGGCATGTCATGTACTTGATAGCTGTCGGTGACATCTATTCAGGATCAGTGAATTAAGTAAATTATCTTCCTACTCACACAGATCGTCACACTGTCAACAGTTCAGGCCACCCCAAGCTGAAAAAACACAAAAAAAGCCCCATTGTAGTCATTTTTTAACATAAAAAGAATATTTTTTTTAAAGAAAAAGGATGTTTTAGTCAAATTCCCAATCTCTCTCCTACAAACCACACACTTACTGCATTTGCTACCTAAACACGAATACAATAATGTAAATCCTGGATGACTGAGACACAGACGCATGCAACATACTATGACATGCTATTGCCAAGATATGGAAAAAGCCTTTGTATAGAAAAGTGATGATGATGAAAGAAATTATAATGAAGGAAAATGAGTCACTTGAGGGAAGCCACACACAGAATGCTTTAAGACAGGCATTTGATGACTACTGAAACCCATCAACAAATAATTATTACCAATTAGCTATAGAATTGTCATTGTGTTTGCAGGTAAATGTTTTAGGCTTTGGAGACAGTAGGACCTGCACAATGTATTATTCTGCCAGCAACAGAACTATTAGGCCCAAATGACATATTGCTGTTACTGGGAAATACGATTTAGATTCAATATATTTTATAGCTATACATTCAATCTGGAAACAAGTAAGCAATTGAGCCTTCATTAGGAGGTAGGGGCACAAAGACTATGAATAGAACTGTGATATTTGGGTTGGCTGTGTATTTCTCAATGGATATGTGCACAGACTATTTATAAAATCCTATTTTATTTATATATGTGTGTGTATACACATACAGGCACCGGGTCACATCAAGAGCAACTGAATAATTGAGAAAAAAGTATGAAGAACTAGCTCTGAAGTCCTTGAAGAAAGCCATGCTTTACTTAGAGATTCCATTCAGTCTCCATACCTTCACTTTCCATTTTCCAGGCATCTATCTGAACTCCAGTTATGTTCTTACACACAAAAGTGAGCAGCAGATGGCAACATTTCCAAATCATGATTTATCCATCCATTCCACCCTATTTTTTCCTCTGCAATATTCATCTTGACCATCCTCCATGCTCTGTCACTTTGAAGAAACCTCAAAGATAGAAAGCTACCAAGGTTTGTCTATCCCTTCACTACTCTACTCGCAGAGACATGGTGCTTCAAGTTAACTTTCACCAGCTAGTGCAAAACTCTTCTATTTTGCATGAAAAAGGAAGAACATCAACAATGACAGTGACTGCTTCTTGGACCACGTGCACTACATTCTCAAAATGTCTTTACCTGACTTGTGATGAGGGAGACGTTGCTTGTTCAGTTCCCACCATCAACACATGATGCTGTGACTAGCTACCAAGTGAAAGAGAGACCGGGTTTGGGTATTTCTAGGTCTGAGATTCCCTTGGACTACTATCTCTAAAAAAAAAAAGGGAAAAAAAGGGTGGAATTGAGGCAGGATTTTGCTGTCCCTCTTGTTAATCTTTTTAATAGGACCAATGTTCAAATAAATTGAAAGTTGTTGCTGGTAGTTTGCAGTGGGCATTCAAGTATGCCACCAATTTGTTTAATAAAAAATGTACTTGCAGTGGACAACAACATCAAGACACAGATGCCAGACAGAGTTTACTAGGAAGGTAGTAACTGTCCTACTCATCAGTGGTTGGCAAATGATGGAGACAAGATCCTGAGGTGGTCAGACTGCTGACCTTATAAAATACAATCTCCTGCAGCATTACAAGCAAAATGTCAGCTGAAAGAAATTTCATAATTTTGTCTTCTTGTTCCTTCTAACTCATACCAGAATACACAGGTAGCCAAAGCCAAACAAATGACCAGTGGAAAAGTCAGAGAATACATTGCTTCTGAGCAGATGATTATAGTTTTTATGGTGTGGCAGAGACACTTCCTCACTCTTAGACAAGCTACTAGATGCTCAGAGAAACCCAATCATAAAGAGAGACCAATCATTGTTAAGAAGAAATATTTATTAAGCACACCATAGCCCTCATATAAAAGTCAGCAGCAAAATCAATTTTTCCAGTATCAGTTCAATAAAGTTCTCTTACACTTTCCAAACAAATCTTTCCATACTTGCATATTACTTCCGAGCTTGGTCATATTCAGAATACACTACTCGCTTCTTCATACACTCCTACACCTATAATTGGTATGGTCTCAGGTTCCTAGTCTTTTCTTGGAGCAGAGGTTAACCTTCCTTAGAGGCTTGGCTTTTATTTTGCTTAGGAAAGTTCTTCTGCATTTCACAAATGTGTTACATGAAACAGCTTTAGAAATCAAGCAGTTATGCTCAGAGCACATTACATTTGACCTACAGAAAAACCTCCAGGAATATAAAAAAAAAAAAAATTAAAACCCCAAAAGCTCGCCTATTTTTGCATTTTCAGCCAGTAGTTTTCAAAATGTCAAAACTTATTGTTTATTGCTACAGAAGCACAAGAGAGATGATCCATACTGTGCCTAGGTAAAGCCTTATTGATTTTTGCAAACTTAAATAGATGCAGCATTACAAGCAGCTTGCTTCTTGTGTAGCTCATTTCCCTACATATACCCATAGTATAAAAACCCAGTCTATGAATGTAATGTTCATAAACATCAGTTGTTCAATTAATGAGCAGGTGGCTGTTGCTCTGGTTTGTGCATCCTGGGGAAATACATGTTAACCTTTCTGAAATTGAATAAAGCAGAATAAGATATTAGTTTAAATACATATCAGGGCTATATTCCCACAACTTGTTCTGAAGGAACTGAGTGTTAGCTGGATAAAACAAGTTCTCTTATTTTGTTTCATGCCAGAGATTATGGTTGTCAAATTTAGCTGAGTGTTTAACAGCATAGACTATCAAAAAAGCACATAAAATAAAGCTGGAGAGGGACTTTTTACAAGGGCATGTAGTCATAGGATAAGAGGTAATGGCTTCAAACTGGAAGAGGGTAGATACAGATTAGATATTAGGAAGAAATGGTGAGACACTGGAACAGGTTGCCCAGAGAAGCTGTGGATGCCCCATCCCTGGAAGCGTTCAAGCCCAGACTGGATGGGGCTTTTTGCACCCTGGTCTAGTGGAAGGTGTCCCTGCCCATGGCAGAGGGGTCGGAACTAGATGATCTTTAAGGTCCCTCCAACACTAACCATTCTATGATAGTATGATTCTATGCGTTCGTAGCAAGACAAAGGCATGTTACCTAATTAAGCTCCTGAGAAATGCCTAGCAAGAATGTCATCAAACAGCCAGACTGGACTGGCCAAGAGGCAAATGCCATGTGGTGTGAAAAAACAAAGTGGCTTTCTCATCTGCTGCAGACAGGGTCTGTTTCTGGAGTGGTATCAAGAGAATAGCAGTGGAGCAGACCTAAGAGATTCGGATACTATTTACAGACCTGAATAGGAGATATCAAGCCTCTATGAATCAGTTTTCTGGGCTGCTTGCAGACTTAGGAGAACTTTCACTTCACCCTCCACTTTCACAATGAGGGAGGTTGCACCATTCTTTCAGTACATAATAAAATTGGAGACCCTGACATGCCAAACATGTCCAAGGGCCTTAGCTGAGGTGACTATTGCAGCTAGCTTTTCACCCTTGCCGAGGCTTAAAGAGTCTCAGTGTGTGTAAGTTTAGCTATTAAATGGATAACTTGTAAAAGGGAGCTTATAAAATCTTATAATAGAACATAGAAGATACTTCTATTTATGTTTGCATTCAATGGGATCTACTACAAACGTAGCTCTTGGAAATCTTTTAAAGCTATATAAAATCACATCAAACCTCTTACAAATCTATCACCTTTACCCCTCTAATACATAGATAAGAGCGTAAAGAACATGACATCCAGATAAACTGATGTCAAAACCGCTGACTGGCAAATAACCATCTGGTTTCTTGAATTCTTTGTGCTGGGGGGGAAAATAAAAATAAAAAAGTCCCTGACTATCTAATAGAGGACAGAGAGAAATGACGTTGGAACTCACAAGGTTCAAGTTCACCAGTTTCTATTCTCTTTCACTGCAGGAAAAACATTAGCATCAGATTGGGTGTCTAAAAGATTTTCACTAACAGAGTATATAGACTGAAGATATGATCAGTATAAACATAGGCTCACCACATATTTGAACCTGAGAGGTATTTTGGCACTGGGAGATAGCCAGTTAGTTTGGGAGTGTGCGTTGAGTTATGCAAAAAAATTTCTCATGGGAAACAGTTCATCTGTGGGGCAAATGCAATGTACAGAGGCAAAATACAAGCATCTTATTTCCTCTTTCACTGTCTGTGGTGCTATACAGTACACGGGGAATACACAGAGACAAAATACTAAGGGGGAGGTAAGAAATAAATACAAGCAAAATCACTAGTGCTTCTGATGAACAGCCCTCTTCCCACCCCTGGAAAGCAGAAGTGGTCCCAAACTCCATTTGAAGTAAATCACACGAGATTCATTATTCCATCTGAAGCACAAAGCATGTGTTAGCACTAAATCATTTCTATGAATCTGGAATATATAATTCATTCTATATGGCCTTCTCCCCTGGAGATTTTTATTTCATTAATGAAAACCAAAACTCTTGCTAAACAAAAAAAATTACACTGTTCAGCACTTCCACTTAAAAAATGCCTTGATCTTAAAGAAGGCAACCTCATCAGTTTAATGACGTTTGCTGATTACTTTCCATTAAAACTGACAAAAAAATATGGCTTTGTAAGTGGCAATTTAACCTTGGAATTAAAATGCACCTTCCTTTTTTCCCCCATCTCACTCTCTCTATTCCTTCCCATTCTGGATATTTATTATTTGCCTTCTTTCTGCTCTGCTCTGAAAGCTTTTACCAAGGAACAACCTGATAAAAAAGCAAAGCCTGATTTCATCCCAACAGGAAAAAGCCCAGGAGTGTGAGGGAGGGACTGCTGACAAACTGTCTTATTGCCTCAGCTCTCCATCTCATGTGTGCACAAAGTTTTCAGAATGGAAGACCATCACAACAGTTTCTAAACCAAAGAGAGGACTATTGGGATTGCATTTTGGTCCTCTGCTTCTGTAGACCAGTTGTCCTTATGGCAGCCATTTCCACCAGAGACAAGCAGCTCGGTACTGCTCTCTGCTGCTTGCTTCACCTTTTGCAGCAGCAGCTTTAAAAACTGTCATCGTGAAGACAGAAATCCATTAAGTGTGTGGAAAGAAACAGAAGAGGATGATCACTTCAAGTGCTTTACTACAGTTAAATTAAATTCCAGCCTGCTTTCTGTTCTAACGTTTTCTCCAACACTTATATGGGACTTGCTTTCTGAACTGTCTCCCCTTTGAAATTTAGAGAGGAAAACACCCTCTCGTTTTCCAAATTTGGTACTTGATCTCATGTGATATTCAAACTGTCTTCTTGTCACCTTCTCAAAGAATGCAGCCAGAAAAGAACACATTAGCTATTATTGTCACTTCCACACATTAGTGCACTGCAGCTGATTGCAATGAAGTCAAGCAGTGTTTTTTAAAGCAAATGAAAATATTAGTAGAAAGGGGGGGATGGAAGGGTGTGTGGGCAATAGCTTCCTAAAGAGCAAAGAACATTTGTAAACAGAGCTGGAAAACACAGCTGGCTGTTTCCTGTTTCTTGGCATGTTTTAGTTAAATGACCTGGGGCTCTGTCAGCCACTGTGGTCTAAGTAGATAGTAGAGAAGCTGCATTCAGTCTCACAGTAGGGGTGCAAATGCAACCGGACAACTGCCAGTGCGCAGCAGGGATACAAGAGGAGATAACAGGACTAGCACAGAGCTTTCAGTTTCGTCTTATCTACTGCTCAGGAAACTACCCCAGCAGAACACTGCAAAGTTGCTCAGCTCCACTTCAAAAGTCTCAAAACAGCCTATCATGTCTGGAGCAGTTGTTAAGACAGCACAGCACATACAGCCATAAAGAGCAAAAGAATGGGAACTAGTGCCTTGCCTACTAACGCAGGTCTATGGCTTTAGCAGGCACCAGTAGAAAACTTCGATCAAAAGCCCTGGCTACAACTGCAGCAGACAGTTCTGCTGTTAAAAGATTTACAGCTATTAACAATACACAGGAGTACAATATGCTGGAAACTGTTATCAAGTGAGCATGTGAGAAGGGGTTTTGAAAATGAGACATATACATATTGAGCCTAATATGCTTTAATAGCAAGCGCCAGAAAATGTCAAGAAAGTTGTCAGATGTTGCAGATTATCCTCTTCCTCTAGACATATCCAGTCTGAAATATTTGTATCAATGGCTTCAGAATTGCCTCAGCTGGAGCAGGAAGGTAGACCCATGCATGCAGCGGTTCAAACACTCCCTCCCCCTGTGCACTTCCAAAGGAGTCTGACCTTGTTAGCCAGGGAGCAGCAGGCAACTAAGACATCAGAGAAATTGCTGGCTGCAGCAGGAGGCTAAACACTCGGGTAGGGAGGATCATCATGAAGCAACCAGATCCAAGATGTCGAGTTTCAGATACAGCCCTATGACCTGTGCAAAGTCCCTGCCTGTGAAATGGGGATATCATCTTCTTTTCTTTCTTCTACTCAGACCATAGGATCTCATTAAAGCAGGAATCACACAAGAACACACAAGTTAATTAGAACAGGAATCACAAAATTGTGAAACACTTGCCACAACATATGGTATGCTGGCTGCAGATAGTCTTTGCTGAGACTTCCAGATCCCAGTAAAATGCAAACAGCAAGCAACAGTAAACTGAGAAATGCTGACCTGACTGCATTCTGTTAAGGAAGGGGAAAAAATGAAAACTACTAGATTTTAGGTACTACTAGATCTTAGGCCAAGTGCCTGTGATGTCAAGGATTTAAGACTCAATAAATACATCATAAGAAGTACTGGATTTATACTGTTCTACTGTTCTCATGCAAGGGTGATACAAAAATGATGGACTAGGTCAGATTGATTTTTCAGGTAGATTTGTTTTTGGCTCTGATGCAGGTTTGAACTCAAGTACCCGAGACACTTCCACTTTGTTCTGTGGGAGCGGGATTAGTCTCACATACTGATTTTGCATTCTACTTCCAGTTCTCCAGTTGTTATTAAAAATGGCTATGAGATGTGCTTTCTAGAGGTTAATGTGTACAGCCTAGTCCATTCAATTCCTCTTAATATGCAACTTTTATTGCTTCAGTGTTTAGGGAATGAAAAGGATCTTGTTATTGTTTTAATTTTGCACCTAGTATCAACATTGGTATTTCCACACTTACAACAAGAGCAAAATAACACCAAGAAAATTAAGATATGCTGCAACGGGAGAGCTGTTTGGCTTTAACTTATGCATGCAAGTTTTATCATCACTGTCATTGGAAAATGAAATACTATAAGAAAGCCATCACAGTTCCTATTACACAGCAATGGCTAACTTTTTTAACATCAGGATCTCAATGACAGTGCTCACACACTGGTGTCCCACCATCCCCGCCTGAGTATGAAAAATGACTTGTCACCTTAGAATTCACAGCACTTAAAGCCAGAGGAAGTTTAGGATGACTCTACCAGGGCCAAGTGCTTAAATAAATCAGATGTCTCATCAGGGCTTGCATTGGAGGAAAATGCAGGAGAAAATTTTAATCCATTGATTTTATTTGTAGTGTATCTACGTGGATCTTCAGATAAAGTAATTGTGTGGAATCTAGGACTGGTAAAGCTGGGCTGAACGGAAGATCAGTCTGAAATAGTTTGGAGATCACCAGTTCCCCCCATGGGAAAGTTCCTCCAGATGAAGCAGACATGCAGTGGCAGGGCAAACAATGAAAATTATTAGAGTGATTCATTTCCTCTCTTTCCTTTCTAGTACCATCTGGCAGTGTGAATACAAGACTAGAAGTAAAAAAATGCAGTTGTGTTCAGCCTGACAAAAGCTGGCTAACAAGGACTGTTTTCAGTGAGACAGGGAGCTGTAAGCATGTATCTTACGCTGACTTTATAACTGCAAGGAACCCCAAATTTCTTCCTGTCAAGCAGCCCATATGGCACCCTGGTGAGTGACTTTAAACAATAACCCTCTGAATGGTTAAGGACTTGTAAAACAGTCCACTGTTCTGTGGGGTTTCTATAAACTGCATCCATTTATTTCTAACACATTACAAATAGCCCAGTTGTTCAGCATCCAACACTCTGTTTACAGGAGAACCAAAACTCAGAAAGGAAACAAGGTGTCCCACAGGCAACTTTTAGAACTACATCCAGATGTTTGCAGAGACTGGTCTTTATTCATGTCTGTAATGCTGGCCCCCCACAAGTCATCTCACTCTCACAAAGCTGCATGGGCATCCATACATGGGGGTTATGATGTCTCCTTTTTTTGTAAAGTGCTTCAGAATCTGCAGGGGAAAGCTGGATCTTCAAGCAACAGGAATAAAGACCTCTCCTCATGGAAATCTGTCTTGGCCTAAATTTCCCATGCTAGGTGAACTGGGCCCTATGTGTTCCCCTGCTGGTCTTACAGGAACCGGATTTAAAGCACTCTAAAGGTGCTTACTTGCTTCACAACCGTTACTCACCTAGGCTGTTTCCCAAAGGCATAGGTGTAGAAGGATATGTCCACTTCCAAGGAAGTGATCCCTTTCTCATTCCTAAAAAGGAAGGGAAGAGGGATTGTTGCAGGGGCTGAGCCACTCCACACCCTGCTGCCAGAGCTTGCAGTACCAGGTCTCTGGGAGTTCACAGGGAGCGCCAAATGGCTTTCCTGTTTAAGCACCTACAAGCTTTCATTCGTCTGTTCATTCATTCATTCATTCCTGTTTGAAGGCTGTTACAAAGAAAGGACTAGCCCTAGAGCCCTTCATTACTAGAAAGAAAGCATTGGCAGATAATATGTTTTTCACATTGTTTGATTTTCACATTAGACTCTGATTTGCCCTGCTCTGCACCACTAACCTGTTACGTCGTAAGGCAGTAAACCTTTAAACTTCAGAATATCTCAGTTTCCTACAGTACACGTCTTAAAATAATACCCAAGGTGACACACACTGTCAGTGCAGGGAGGAAGAATTTGCCTGCCCTTGACTAGCTGCCAGAACAGAGGAAGCTGCTTGCAGCAGCCCTAAAGCACTAAACCAGTAGGAGGAACCTCAGAAAACACACAAACAGATTTTCACAGCTCCGTGTAGGTGTTAGATACACAAAGGAATTCACGTGCCAGGCTCTTTAGGGAGGTTTTCATAAAAGTTTTAAAGCATACCAAACAAATCACCAGACTTAAATTTCCAACACACCAAAACTTTGAGGGTCTTTAAGAGTTCTAAACTTTGCAGACGACTGCAGCTCTGTTCAAACACAAAATACTTAGGCTGTTAAATCACACAGATGTACTTACCTATTGCATCATTTACA
This sequence comes from Nycticryphes semicollaris, assembly GCA_013400055.1. Classification (NCBI taxonomy): domain Eukaryota; kingdom Metazoa; phylum Chordata; class Aves; order Charadriiformes; family Rostratulidae; genus Nycticryphes; species Nycticryphes semicollaris. The sequence goes on from VXBJ01002409.1 coordinate 1,343,853, forward strand.
AAGCAAAGCACTTAAAATCCAAGCAGTGAATATTAAAGGACATAATAAATTTTACATTGCCTACATAACAAATATACATTATTCATATATTATTCACATTTACATAAAAGGAATGCATTTTTCATCATTACAGAATAACCTTAACTCTGACCTGTGGATTTTTTCAATATATTTGTTGTACTAGTTTCAGTTTTTAAATATTTTATATTAAGTGTTACATGGGAAATACTATCATTCGTTAACTTTATCAACTGACAATTTTAATTAGTATTTCCAGAGAACAGCATTACACATACAGTTTCAGAAAGTGTATAACTGTTGATTTATGGAAAAATTATGCATCCTGATTTGCATTTGGGAATGATTAAAGCATTATTAATGTGTAGATACATCTTTTTAAGTTTGTATTGGGATTACAGCTGAAGGTTAGTTATGAAAATAAGCTTTGCATCTTTCAATCTCCCTGACTCTGCATTTCAGCTATCAGTCAGATGTAAAGGGATCCTTAATATTCCTTCTAATAGGCAACTGGATCAGAAAACTGTATGGTCAAACACAAAGGCTCCTTTCTTCCAGGCAGTCATGCATGTGCTTATAGTTGCTACTTAAAGCAGACCCAATGGATCCAGGATGTGGATCGGGATTAAGATTGATGTGGATAGATGAAATTTGTTAATAGTAAACATAGGAAAGTAGGATTGAAAGGGATCTCCTTGGTCCTCTTTCTTCATGCTTAGAGGAGTACAAAATATTTGCATATTGACTACATCATGCAGATGCTATAAAGTTGATTATGTTGTTAATTATTCATCTGTTTAATTCTCTTTGCTTCTGTTGCCTAAGTACTTCAACACACTAATATAATTTGGCTATTTCACTGCTTCTAATACAGATTGGACGATGTGCAAAATTTGCACACAAATCAACGTCCATCTTTTAATCACTTGAAAAGCTTTTTTGTGCTAATGATAAGAAGAACCTACTAAGATAAATATGCATTAAAATTCTTAGAGGATTACGGTCACACCTCCTATCCTACTTCTCAGAAACAAATTCAGAACCATACAAACTGACTATCAATGCTTGGAGCCAAAATCCAAGATTTAAATTAATCCATACTTTTGGTTAATCAAGCTCTAGATCCAGACTCTGTCGAGATACCATATCATCCCCTAACATTTACCAGCCTTATTTCAACACAGCACCTACAGCAGCAGCTCCTCTTAGTGCAATACTTGTAATAACGTGGTTTCTGGCAGTAGATATTTTACTATCATTCTGTCGTGTAAAGTCTTTTAAAAAAAGTCTTTCTCTACTGAAACCATAGCTCCCTTTTTGATTCTCAGTTTCTTTGCTGGTAAGAAATGTGAGTGTAAGACGGGAAGCTGAAGGGGAAATTAGGGAAAAAAATCAATTAAAAGACAGCAAGAATTCTTTGAATGAAAGGTGTAAAAAGATACAAGTCAATACAAAAGAAACCTATCTATTTCCTTATTGAGACAATATTAGAAAACTGAAGCTTCTACTTGCCAAAAGCACGAAATCAGTTATTCGTTCCTTTGTCATTACAGATTATGGTGACACAATTTAAGTATGGTATGAGAGGAGATCTAATTATCAACTGATGAGTCATGCTATACAATTTTAGTTGTAATCAATCATGTTTTAAATGGAATCCAAGTTACATGCTTGTAATTATCCACTGTGGACAGGAAGATGTGATGATTTATTTTGCAAACTGGCAGTGCCATCTGATACCTTCACAAAAAGGCTACAAAAAGAATTAACTGTCTAACAAATATTTACAGAGCATGAAAAATACCTGCATTTCTATAGGTATCAAAACCCCAGATCTCAGTCCTGAATGGTGATGGTCAGTTTAGAGACCACATGAATCCAGATTGTCTTTTCCTAGTATATCTCTTCACATTGTACGTCGAATATATTATGAAATTTTAGTGTCCAGTTTTTTAGTCTTGTGAAATCCGTCAGTAGTTCTTTGATTTACCCTTGTCCTGACAAACATTTGTGTCATCATCACTGCTAATCCCCTTTTCTATTAATATGTTGACTACCACAGGTCTCAACAGATAGCTATGCAGAACCCCAGTTTTTTCCCCTTAGACTTTCCTACAGTTGCTTCAAACTTAGTTCAATGCTCTGATGACTGTCCCAGTCTGAGACCCCATACAGGTTTCTGACATCTGAATCAAACTTGGGCTCTACAAAGCTATCAAAGGAAAAACATTCCAAAGAAAACCAACCCCTCTTAAAAATACAAAGTTTAAATACTGTAGTTAGATCATGCATTCCAGTATACCCACCTCATTTGCTTGCTGAACGCAAGACTTCTTGAGGTACCTCAGAGAAATACTGGGTGACATTCATCACAATAACCTCTAGCAGCACTTAGTGGTAGAAAGACCCTAAGCACATTTGGCCTTCCATACACTGTAACATTTTTTTAAAGACTTTCCTTGTGAGCTTAGGGTTTTTGGATTGTGACCTTAGTAATGTGTGTTGTATTGTAGTCTGGAGCCCTTCCAGAGCAAAGCCACTGGATTTGCCAAGGAAACCTAGCCACAAGTTTCCAGCAAGGCAGCCTGGAGGAACAAGACTAGAGACAAGAGACTTTGTCAACTCAAGCACAGCTCTGAACAAAAGCATAAATGTATGCTTCGGACTCTTCTGTTTGACTGAGTCCTGCCAACGGGGACGTTTCTCTCCTCCTGAGACTATAAAGAGAGTCTATTTGGCTCAATGCCTAACTTCTAGTTGATTATTATAGGAGGTGATGAATTCTAAGTTCTGTGATTCAGATTCTCCAGTATAAAACACAGGGATCTGAGTCCTGCCTTGTACCTCAGGGGCAAAACCACATTAAATATTTCATAACACTCTGATACAGCACTTGGAATTAAACTCTCAAAATTAATGCCTTGCAGGGAACTCAGGGAGAATTCAGAGCAATTAGTTTTGTTAATTGCAGTATTTTGGAATTTTGTGCTCATTTAAATAAGTTTCTCCATTGGCCCTGCTGAAGACTATTTTAACTTATCTAAGACAGCTTAGACAAGGATTTTGCTCTCAAAACTAGACTGAAAATGCTATGAAAATAGACTGCTTGGGTACTCTGGTGTTTTGTACCAACTGTACACTATTTTTCACTAGACTTTCATAAAAAGACCGTGTGTGACAAAATGTAACATTTTTTCACTGTTGAAGAAGTTTAAATTTCAGTTGGAGGCTCAGGATGGTTTTTATTTTATCATATCAATTTGATCTTCTGTAATAAATATAAAGTTAATATAGAGTTTATAAAATAGGTATTATTATTTACTTAATAGCCCATAACAACATCCACAGAGAATTTATATTTCACAGATCATTGACTTGATAGATTGTGACAGCTCTTCTGAAGATGTTCTGGTCTACTGGGTCATTACAGACAGCATGCACAGATAGTAAATCCATGCCCTAACTATCCTAGTAACATTTTGCTCAAAACAGTTAAGTTTATGGGAACAAAGTCAGCTCAAAATATTTATTTTATTTATTAAAGGCAAACCAGCATGAGGTACATTACAGACAATTTGCTAACAAATGCCTGAAAAAGTCATGTTGTGAATTATACAAATGTTTTCACGTATGCACTGCTGAAACAAGCAGACATGTAACAGGAGGTATAGGAAGAAACAGGCCCTGTCTCAAAGAATTTATGTTTTAAACCTTCATTCCACAAAGATTTCCAATGGTGGTTTACAATACAGTAATGTAAAAAAAACCTTTCTCCTTTGAATTTTCCATTGTTTTCACAGGAATTTTTTGCATGGGGATCTATTTCTTCTTCCATGATTTCAAACTACTTTTAGGAAGCAGAGGAATCCTTCAGCAAATGAGAAGGAAAATATTGAGAAGAAAGGCTGTACTGTTTTATAATCATGAAACATCCCTCTGGACAATATGTACATTTTGATGATTCTATTAGTCACTTGTTAAAATAAGATGAACATTATTGATGCCCTCTTAGGATTCAAAAAGTGGCTGAAACAGTTATTTCTTTTTCTTTTTCAACTTCATGTTAAAATAAATTAAATAATTCCTCCAGCTGCTATCCCATCTTGTCAAAAGTGAATGACCTAAACTAGAAGCTGTTTACTAAAATAAGACATAATGAAAACACTGTGATCTTCAATTATAGTGCCAAGAATGGCACCACTCAGCAAGTGCCTTAAATACCACAAACTCAATTGATATTCACGGATCAGATATACAGTGACAACCCACAACAAAGGCACTGAAACCAAGCACAAGACAGAAAGACATGGCAGGAGGGAATATATTACTAAAATGGTCAATAATGAATAGCAAGTGAAAAAGAGGGTAACATTTTGACTTAAGTAGATTTAGATTCAGAAAAGCCAAGATTTCACACTTGGCTTAGGATTGTTACTAATTTCTTCAGAACAGCCCTCCAGCAGCCACCCCTGAACAGCAAATCACTCTAGAGGCAACTTACCAACATCTTCTCACCAAAGTTTAAAAAAAGTGATTGAGTGATTGTGAACCAGCTGCTGCTTGGGACTAGAGGAAAGCTGGAGCAACAGAAACCTCAGTAATAATAAAAATGCCAACAAAGAGGAGTGAAAATCATAGGCTGAGGTATATATAATGAACAGCACAGAAATGCGAAAGTCAGTTCTTCAGCAGCAGAGGAGAGCATCTCTCCTGCCTTAGGACAGTTGCTATCTCTTCTAATGAAGCCCTGCAATAGCATGACAAGCAATAGAAGTTTCAGTATTTTTAAGCTTATGTTGGCAAGTTACAAACTATCTTAAGCCTAGTTCAGACTAAAGTCAGCGGCAAATATGATGAAAAATGCTCATGTATGCATGATTTGCATCTGGACCTTTGGTAGCAACATCCACCTGACAAGCATCGTACTTTTACATTAAAGTTGGTGCTATGACCAGCACCCTTCTTCCTCTGCCTGCATTTTACAAGGCAGAGCTGAACATCAGTCATCTCCATGCAGGAAAGGGTCTAGCTTCATACAGTAGCTTGCATGTAGACCTGAGCAGGCAGGGGTGCTTCCTGGAGCCCTAACGGAGACAGTGAGATCTTGAGAAATGTAAGACTTCCTCCTTGCCTTTTTCCCACACGTTTTCTCATTATGTAGCCCTCAAAGGGCTGTGCACTGTGTGGGCTAAACTCAACTACCTTTTAGCTGGGCCTTTTGGCCGGCACAGGATCCATCTTCAACTGCTGGCTTTCTTCAGAGTTTGCACTCTGCTATAAGACATTTCACACTGAAGCACCGCAGTGCTTAGTTTTTGGAAGAGGAAAATGGTGTACAAATTTCAAACTATCTGAATTTCCTGATGAGAATTTGGCTAAGTTTCTCCTCTTGTGTAGGATACTACTATTTTGTGCAACAGAATTCCAGACTTGTTATTGACATGTAACTCACATACATCAGTCCTTCCCTGGACTGTCAGTGCCATCAGTGACTGCACCACTTCCCCTCCCTGATGCCATTTCCATGAAGGGTCTCGTGTAACAGTGCCACTAACAGGCAGGATGACCAACATTTTCTCTGTTTTCTGTAGCTCTTTCTGCTCATATTAATGGATTAACACCTTTTCATTAGCACCATATATAGCTGCGGGATTGGTTCAAAAACATTTTGAACATAAAAAGATAATGTTATTTTTCAAGAGTGCTCTGATTGACAGAATGCTGCTTTTAGACCTGTCTCCCCACAACAAACAAGAAGCCTAGAAACTACTCAGCTGCATTCTTTTTCATTCTTATTTTGTTTAATGAAACCTGTCCCTGTCAAGCTTCCCTATATCCACTTTTGAGGTTTTTCTTCCTAGGCAGAAAACCTGTTACAGCATTTAGAAGACAGGAAGATAAATATTTGTTAGGCATGCAGACAAGTCAATTAAATTCATTACTTCAGCCTCCCAAAAAATTCTTTAAGGAATGGTCTTCTTATCTCTGCCAATTGCCACTAGACTTATTTTGAACAAAAATCTGTCCTTGCCTTATGAGAAAAATGGGTGGTTTAATATTTGATTAGCAAATATTATTTCACAGTTGTCCATGTTTTCAAATGGAAATAATACTGCAAATTTCAGTATTGATTTCAAGAAGCTTTGCGCTGTATTATTTTTGAATTTATACTGTATATCACACTTGCAAGAATTCATTAATATTTCTAGGGAAAGGGTAATAAAGCCTGTGTTTAGGAGAAAGGAACATAGCAGACAGGATTAAATGGCCCTCATTATTTTCTCTGATAACATCAGCTTTATTTGGAAACAGGTTCTGGCACCAATTATGCTTTTTTGGCATCTTAATAATAAAAGTAAGCTCTATGCTCACTGTCTGAAAATAGGCAAGACCTAAAAGCTCGTAACAATGAAAAGGAAATATATTAGGTTGCCAGACTATGCCATTACTTTATCTTGCTCTGGTTTAATGTTTCAGAGAAGGAAGATTTCAGAAGAGCATTAAATAGTAAAACCTACTTACACAAGAATAATATATAATTGTTGTATTTCTGACTTTTAATTTGCCCAAAACATTTTGTCTTTGCAGAGACTTTGACATTGTAAGATTGTAGAAAGCAAATAAAAAGGACAGAATAGGAAAAGACAAGATTAAAAAAAAATTAGAAAAATGCATGCAGGACTGGTTCGTGCACGTTACTGTTATCAAATGCTTTCCCTTTTGAAAACTGCTTACAGAGAATCTAGATGTACACAGCTTACTTTTATAGCTGTTATGTTGCCAGAATCACACCTGCAGGAGGAAAACTCTGTGGCAGAGATGGAAAGCCACGCGAAAAGGTGCTGGAGAACCACCAGCATGAACGAGAGCACTTCATGTGAAAACAAATGGTGATGTTCTGCATGGTTTGAAGGATCGTCTTCTGGCTCAGGCACTAGGCTGGGACTTGGAAAATCTTGCTTTCGTTTCCAGTTTTGTCACAGTCCTTCCCTGACCTTGAGCTAGGGAGTGTGTTTTCAGCCTTTCTATCAGAGAGTAATAGTGCTGTGCTGAACAGTATTTCATCTGTTTCGACTGCAAGCTTTCTGAGGCAGGAACTGTCTCATACTGTGTGGTTGTACAATGGCATTAGTGCACTTGCACTTCTCAGCTGGGGCCCTTAAGCTCTAGCAAGAAGGATAAAGCTGATTTAGGAGGTGGGTTTTTTATTCCAGTTTTCAACTGTGCTTGATTAGTTCAGATTGGACTTTGGACTTCTGCTAATCTTAAAATTTAATGCAAAATGTAGAATACTGCAGTACACTCGGGAATTTGGCAAATATATTTACTTTTGTTTTGTCTAATTTGAAATCTGGTTTACCCTTGTGTCAACTCAGTGAACCTCCAGGGTATCCAAAGCCCCTCCTGACAAAGGAGCAGCTCAGAAAAACTGAAAGGAGCAGCTCAGTGAGTTTAACACAACGCTGTAGATGCTAAAAAGAGTAAAATGAATAGTGTCCTCCTTGTTGACTTAAAACTCTGAGATGGGTATCATCAATTTCAGCTGATTACAGCTCACTTTCACCTCTTGTCAGCTGTTGGGAAGAGGCTGTCTTTCCTCACAGGGGAGGTTGTAAGACTGGGAGGAAGACCATGACTAAGAGGAAGGCTCCCTGCCTACTCAGTCAGGTGTAGCCTTCTGTAGCAAAAGGAGGAGGTTTCTGCCACAGAGAGATGTTGTGGGGATCCTTTTGCAGTGGGATAGGTAAGAGCAAGCCGAGAATGAGCAAAGAAAGCCTGAAGGGAATGAGGCAGACATGGAGAATAGGTAATTATTGAAATAACCTGGGAGCAGACAGCCAGATGGCTGGGGAGTCAGAAAAAAGCTCACCCTTGGGGATCCAGAGGCATTGTGCACAGGTTTTTACAACTAGAAAGCTACTCAACATTGCTATATTAGGAATCAGCCTGTAAGAAAAACTCACTTGACCAGGACAATAAAAGAATGTGGGGCAGTTTACAAACCTCTTATTTCAATTTGGTTTTACTCTGAGCTTTTCCTGTAATGAAAACAGTTCAGAGTTACAATGATGGATGTCTACAAAAGCCCTTTCCACTGTATAGGGTGTTCACTTTAACGAAATGATCCAAAGCAGCACAGCAAACCATCATAAAGCTCCCCACAAACCCGGGGACCCACAAAGATCTGCTGTGTCATTACTGTGACCAAGGTAAAACGTTTGGAAAAAGATATGGCACAGCAAATGGAACTGAACTGCTAACTCTTGGGTGCCCACAAACTCCGCAGTGTACAGGGCCTGCCTTCAGGGAGCATATCTAAGGAGGCATTCAGTCTGACCTCATGATAAAGGTTATTCAAGAGAATTTGGGATTAGGATTTTAAAAAAAAAAAAAAAAAAAAATAGAGTTAGATCATCATTTGGAAAAACAGTAAAATAACTGAAAGGGCCAACTGTATTAGACACAGAGAGCTAAATCATTTGTTCACAAATCGAGGTAAAATAATCGCTGTTGAAACTACAAACAGCATTCACTTGCTTGTATTATTGGAAACATTTTTAAGCTTTATTTTTAAGCTTTTTGGTCAGTTACTTACCTGGGGTTTGGAAGCCACACAATTAATTGAGAATATTTGAACCTTCATCTTGCATCTCCCAGGACTGTGCCCACAACCATTATTCTGAGGCGGTTTTCTCTTTTTTTCCTGCTGTTATTTTTCCAATATGTATAAAATACTTTAGAAGTCATTGAAAAGGAAAGAAATAACCAGGTGGTGAGAACAAGAGCTTTCATGAGTCTAAAGGATAGTTCATGTATATATAAGGATACTCAACTCTAGGAGCCTCTGGAAAACTAAGACAATCACCTGAAAGGTGAGCCCTTTGGATTCTGATTCCTTGTGGACTGAAGTCAGTACAGTGATTAAACCACAAAAAAACTTCATTGAAAGGAGAATATCAACATTGCCTTTTTCAAAAGGTTCCAAAAAAAGAGAAAAAAAAAAAAAAAAAAAAGGGGAAAAGCTAGATATTGCTGCTGGAAACAATAGCATCATGAACAGTTAAAAACTAGGCAAGAATTACTTAGGGCAAGAATTACCTAGAGCAAGACTTACAAGATGTAGCTGCGATAATTTGGCTTGTTCAGCTTAGAGAAGAGAAGGCTGAGGGGTGACCTCACCACAGTCTACAACTTCTTCAAAGGAAGCAGCGGAGGAGGAGCTGCTGATGTCCTCTCTCTGGTGACCAGCGATAAGACATGAGGAAATGGAATGAAGCTGCATCAGGCGAAGTCCAGACTGGATGTCAGGAAAATGTTCCTCACTGGGAGGGCCACCGGAACAGGCTCCCCAGGGAAGTGGTCATGGCACCAAGCTTGTCAGAGTTCAAGGAGCATCTGGACAACACACTTAGTCATACGATTTAGTCTTAGGTAGTGCTGCAAGGAGCAGGGAGTTGGACTCAATGTTCTTTGTGGGTCCCTTCCAACTTGAGATATTCTATGATTCTGTGATCTACAGTTGCTTTAAAATTTTATGTTCAATAGTTCACTACTTCACACTATTCAATTACTTCTATTAATTACAATCAGCTTATTAATAAGAAGTTTTAAATTATTTACAGATCCATGTAATAAGTGGGTCATTTGTCTTTGTAGAACAACTACTGGATAAGATGGAAGGATCAATATTTCGATTATTCATGATACCAATATCAAAACAAGATTAAACATTTTGGACACAATTATTATGGTTTTGGAAGAAGTTTCTACAGAGCAGAAAGATCATGTAGAGATAGGAGGACACAGACACATCACAATGACAGTGCGTGATCTGGAATTCAAGAGGCATACAGACAACCCGTATCAGAAAAGCTTTTCACGTGAAAAATTTCATGGAACAGAATATAAAAACATAAAAAATAAAATCTCTCCCAAATAAATCAGAAATTGGCATTTAAGTCAGTTGAAAATGTTGCATTGGTGTTTTTTAGAATTCTGTGACTATTATGACAGACGGGGGAGGGAAAGGGAAATCAAAGAAATGAGGAAGGCCAAATGATGATTGCAATGTTAATAAGGCTAAACACTGCTTTATGTAACTGTCTCAGAAGAAAATGGGACAATGTTTTTCAGAGATCACGTGGAGCATCTAATTGATCTATTTTCATTCAATTTCTTGAAAAAAAATCTGTCAGAATGTTAGAAATAAATTTTACAGAAACTCTAAATTGAAACCTTTATCTTAGATTGCCCTTTGTAGTTCAATTCTCAGGACACAATAATCCTCTCTTTCCTTGAACAAGATGTTAGGCAGAAATGATTACATAAAATATCTAGTTTTCAGTCAAAGTCCTAAAAGGACAATAAAGACAGACATGAACAGCAGCTTCTGCTTCAATCAAAATTATTGATAAAAGAACTGGCTCGAGGCTATCAGACCATGAAAAGGGTAGAAAATGTTCCCTTTCTGGTCAACTTCTGATGAGCACAATATCTTCTGGAGAGATTAGGAATGAGCAGTCAGTTGCCAACACAGAAACACCACTCTGACAAATGAATTTGGTGACATCAGCACTGATGAAGTAAACTTCATCCTTTACACTACATTCCAGTTGACTGAAGAGTCTATCTCGTGTAGACTACCAGGAGGACCAGATGCTTCCTTATGCGAGTCCACACAAGAAAATTAACTGTATCTATTTGAACTGCATAAAGATTATTTAAAACAACATTCTTCAACAATCCAGAACGATTAAAGAACTTTTATAAATATAAAAAACGGCCAGATGGATGCAACTTTCAAACAACTGCTTTATCAAAAATAGACTTTTAAAGATAATTTCAAATATGGTTACCAATCTTAAAAGAGTTTCAGAAAGGAACCATCTTATCCCAAAATACTGTGACTATAACTGTCAGCCATTCTGAAACACAATCCAGTAAAGCTTGACTCTCTCCAATAAAAGTCATGAAAGCATAGCATAATTTACACTTATTTTTTGAGGAACTACACTATTTTCCCAATGATTGGTTGTGGTCTGGATAAGAAATAGTGATATTCCAACTGATCATAATGCTCATACTTTTACTTTTACAGAAAGATGCAAGGAACAGATACTAGCACTTAGAATAACCTCTGTGCAGATCTGTAGAAAAGATACCTGAATTTTTTAACTTGGCCTTTGTTTTTTAAACTAAAAAAAGTAAAAGAAAATATTGCAATGTGTAAAAATGCAATACTCGCATAATAAATTTTTCTTTAAAATATTTCTATTACCTTCAGTAAGATTGGAAACAATTTGCTTTTCCAATACCAGATATCCAGCATGTGTTTTGTTCAGATAGATACGCATATCAAATAACTGTTTTATTAAAGAAATAAGCCATCTGTTAGTGGCTGGCAACACAAAGGAACAATAACTGGATAATAAAAAAATCCTGGAAACGAATTACAGATCTGAATCAGTAACACCACACACAAAACCTCCACAGAACAACGTTCTGGTTCAATGTAGGTCCATCCCTCAACATCAGCTTGTGGAGGGCTGGAGATGCCCAGACTGCCTCTGGAAAGGTATGTGAGACAAAGTAGACCACTGCTCTTCCTTACTGAAAAAGGTCTTTTTTTTTTCCCCAGACTCCTGTACACATCAGATAACTTTCAGTTTTTGAAACACACGGTTCTGCAATCATTACAGCTAGTCAGAAAAACATTACAACATAGTTTTATCAAAGTACGCATTTTTGCCCAAATTCTCCACAAATCCCATAACCATCAGATACTTTTTGCAGAATGTGAGAACAGAACAAACTGACACTCTTAAATGCAGTCTTTTTAAAAACAGTGATTCAAACACAGCTAAGGGAATATTTCTAAGAAAGCAGGATACCTCCTACCTCTTCAGCAGTAATAATCTAATGGATAATGCTTTTCAGGAAGACAATGAAATGCACCAGCTTTACTTCTCACTAAGGCAATAAAAAAGGGTTCACGGGGATACCCAAGAAAGTCAAGGTGCATTCACTCAAAGGCACAGATTCCCTCACACATTAAAATGTATGCATTAACATTCATGCAGAGGCTACCATCTGGAGCTCTGAGGAAAGACCTTTCAGGACTTAAAGTGCAGGACATGTAGTATTTGCTCTGACTGAACTTACTGGAAATAAACTCTTCAAGATATCTTTATATTCAAAAATTTAAAAAATAAATCCAAACAAACAAAAAACCCTCAAGCCAGCAAACCAAAAAAAAAAAAAAAAAAAAAAAAAAAACAAAAAAACCAAAAAAACTAACCCAAAACAAAAAACTAACAATACCAAACCAAAATACCACCAAACAAACAAACAACTCAACTGTAAAGGGATTCACATGCTCTGCAGAAAATGCCCCAGTGCTCACTCCTGGACATTTCTTCCCAACCATAACAACGGATATCACTCACCAAGTATGCTAACAAGCCCATCCGATTCAGTGGCATTCTGTGGCTGCACAGATGGGTGCACTTTACTCTCATCTGGCACACAACTGGTAGGATTTTTGCTTGGCCTGGCCTTCCATTTGTGCCAAGATGCACACTAGCCTACAGAGGCAAATTCACAAATATTAAATGTGCAGCCATCACAGCCCTTCTAAAATGCCAACAGCACAGCTCTGAAAGACCTGGCATTACAGGAGATCATCAAAAACCCAACCTCCATGCAGCCTGTGCAGCTTGTCCCTCCCATACGCAGGGTTGTTTTACGGAAGGCACTGTGTAGTCCCAAAATATCAGGATTCATGGAAAATACCCTTCCATCTTCACAAGGCAAGTTGTTAAGGATGGACAAGAATGAATTTCTGTAATGCTGTTTGACACGTGCATAGTAGCTCTGATCTCTACTTGTGGAGAAGCCAGTCGGCTGCAACTTGAGTTCCCATCACCAGGAATGGCTGTGAAGTTTTACCAGAATGGCAAGCATCCTGGGGTGGTGCCAGGGAGGATCAGTGCTGTTGAGAAGGCAGAGAGGAAGCTGCCTGATGCTTAGATGAAAGTATCTTCCTTCCTGAAATTCAGCCTGCTCCTCACTTTGCTGTTTTACAAACCCAAACTCTACCATTTAGCATTTCTGCTCCCACCTTCCAAGAAAAATAATTAGGAATATAACACATTTTGAGTTAGCATTTGCAGGAAGAAAAAGAGAGAACTTGGCTCCACATTCAACAATAACCTAGAGAAAAATTAATAGAAATTACAAAGCCAAGTGAGGTAATTTAAAGACCCCAAATGTTAAGACGTCCTTTGTAACATATCTCTCGTATGAGCAAATGATAATGTCAAGCAGTATTCAGCTGCTCACTGGTGACAGCTTTTGTTGGTTTTATTCACTATCTACAGATCTGAGATGTTTAAAAGGATGTTTAATTGCTGACTATTTTCTCTAATTAAATGCAACTGAAAAAAAATGGCAGTTTTTAGAAAATTACTTTTTTTTGGTGGAAAGCTCTGTCTCTTTCAATGACACACTCAAACTTTGTACTAGAATTAAACAAAATGAAACACAATGATAACCCCCAAAATATAACCCCAACTCCAAATGAGACACACCTCAGAGCAGTCACTGACTAGGCCACTCCCCTGACCACAGACCATGGGCTCAACTCTAGGTACTGCACCATGAGTAAACTGGGCACTCCTTGGCAATTTGCTCTTTTCTTCCAATCCCAATTTTGAACAAATATATAAGCCATGTTCTTTTCCCTTAACATAAACTTATTGTTCTCCAACCAGCCTCCAACAAACTACAGCAAACTGAAGAGTTCTATTTATTTTTGGAGAGTGCCCATACACAAATCTATTGAAACCAGAAATGTATTCAAAAGAATCACTAAATTAGTCAATCCTTAAAAATATACGTAAAAGAAGCAAAAAAACCCACTGGTTTCACTATTATTTCATGCCTACATAACTGGTTAATCCTTTCCAACTTATATATGTTGACTTTACAATGCTGTCTTTTCTTTTTTGTGAAACTAACACACATGAAATGGAAAGTAAATTTTGTAGGATATGGCTCAAAACTCTGAGTTTTTCTACTCTTTGGGAAAAACAAACAAACAAAAAAAAAAAAACCCAAAAAGCATCTTCAGCATGCAGCAATGTATTTTACTTTGCCTTTTAAAAAGAAAGCAGACACAACAAGAGATAATTAAAGTAACTTTCACAGATAGAATATTGTTAAAATGTTTGAATAGCACTTATATTGAACTGCTAGATTTTTAGTGGTGCACATTTGTATATAGCATGCCGAGAAAAAAGTAGCATCAGCAATGAAGGACAATCGGAAAAATCTTTTGAAATACTGCCTCACCCTTAAGCCTGGAGCCTTCTTTGGGAAAAGAGAGAACACCTAAAGACTAGTTCTGGATGCCAAAAAGGTAGCTCACAAACTCTATAGACAATGCCAGAGAGGTTCAAGCTAGTGTTCATTTAGATCCTTCTTTTTTATATGCAGCATACTAAGGACTGAATGGAGAGCATGTCTCTTTCACATGGGTTACAAACAGCCAGAACTAATGACTTTCGGTTCCTTCCCACCTGCTCTAGTTTCTAAATGTGACCCTCTGATGAAAGGCTGGCCTCCAACAGCAATTCTCTGAGCCATGTCATTCCTTCACAGCCTTTGATTTATATTCAAGTCATGAACATGACACTTCTTTTGTTAGCTTTTGATTTTCATCTTCTGTTTCATGTGTTAATCCTCGTAACAAAAACTGTCATCGCAATAGGTGCTTTAGAAGTCAGTAAAATTAATAAATAGTTGGTATCATATCTAAATATTCTCCCCTATCAGTATGAGCATGTTCCTGAATTCGTGCTATGTGGAACAGCTGACAGTAGAAATAGTTGTAATAGATCACTTTGACAACTTTAGATTTACATAATGGATTCATCCACTTTGTAGACTGTGTTTCTGTACATCCTCACTGTGTACAAAACATGCCTATTACCTTTAAAGTACTTGCTTTGAATAGTATATGCTTGCTACATAAAGTATATTTTTTTGAAGCCTATAGCTTTAAATACACATTTTTAAAAGGTGTGTATTACTATGTTAATATATTATGTGCAAAGTAAATCAAAGTAAATTTAAGTACCGGCACCAGCAATGCACCTGTTCACCTGTTTAGTTATTTTATCATATTTTCATTTAATTGACATGACTTAAATTTTTTTCTTTTTTTTTTTTTTTCTTTTTTTTGGAAGGGGTGTGTGTACACTCAATCCTTTTTCAGATTTAGGAAACATTATTAGTAGCAAACAAAGACATTGCAGAACTGTGCCTAGAATGCTGATACCTTTTCCAGTCTGCTCACACCCAATCACAAATGTACTTATTACAAAAAAAAAAAAAAAAGTCTAGGATTAGGTCATTCTAGTTCCAGTCCAATTCCATGGTTACAAAGAGCAAAAGCAGCAGAAAAGGCTGAAAAGGGCCATGTATCAAATATGAGATAATCCCCTGTACAAACACAGACATTGTGAAAGAGGCCATGCTGCTGCTTTCTGAGTTCTTCTCATTTGGGAGGATGTGCAGGGCAGGGCTGTAGCAGTCAGGGCTGTGTTGATTCTGCTCAGTGATGAAACCAACAGAAAAATTCAATACCACTAAAATTATAGATATGAATGGTGTATAACTTTGAAAAAGGGGATTGCACACCTTCCCAGCAGGACACACAGCTCTGAAGAAGCCAAATTCCAGTAGTATGGGGGTCTTCAAAGAATATTTCTGCTTTGACATCACCCTAACTGAATCTCAGCCAGGGACAGCTTGTCTAGTAACCACTCAAGATGCGAGACTCACAGTCCCCAGTCAGTGCTCTTCAACCTTGTAGGATGGACAGCTCTGTAACAAGCTCATTAGGCAGAAATTTCTAGGTCCAGGCCCATGGAATTTCACTGTACATACCCAAAACAGTGAAGCCTTTGGACCATCTCTGACATTCATCTACAAATGTCTTAGTTGATGGGGTTTTGTCATATTTGCTGCAATTACAGGATCTGGGGAACATATCTCGCTGAATGCTCTGGAAACCCAGGTATCCGCCTCTCTGACAAAATAACCTACATTTTCAGTCCATGGGAAGATCTAAAAAGTTAAATTTCCCATGAACCAGAAATTCTACTTTTTGGACAGGAATAATATTTGATCATTTATTGCACATTAATATCACTGAGGAATTAAATTAATTTCTCTGTATCTACTACTACCTTAGACATCTAATTCTAACACGACAAATATATTTACTCTTGGGAAACTGAAGGACTTTATAATACTGCTGGGCAATGTAAGCACTTGACTACCTTTCATATATTTTTCCCATTGGTACTTCGAATAATTGGAAAAATGCTAACGTTTGTATTTCCCACATTGCTCAAGGCAAAACAGGAAGGCTGCCACAAAGAAATCAAGTGAGGATGAGCAGTTTTGAAGAAAAAGTGTTTAGATCAAGACATTTAAACACTGTATTGTATCACCTTAAAAATTATACTGAATTGCAAGTGTGAGATCATGTATGGGCTGTGGTTGCTTTGTATGGTTTGAGGAATGTGATTAATTTGCAAATTAAAAAAGGTACTTTAAGATAATTAGAGCCTCAGATAAACCTTAGTCTGAATATATTAGCACTTTTTTTTTTTTTTTGCAAGGTGGAATATACGGCTGTCATTGAACTAAACCACAAGCGATGTCTGCCAGTTATAACTGTAGTTAATAGCTCTAAACAGTTGCTGCAATGTATTTGATTTTATAAAGTAAGTTTGTAAATAAAATCAAACCTGCAATTAGCCATTTTGTTGCTCACTAATTTTTATGTTTAAATAGTGTAAAACACAATAAAGGTTCCCAGTAGTCAAGGTAAATGTTCCAGCCCCATTAATGCAAGTTGTTTCTCCTTATGACATGGCTAGCTAGACTTCTGCTGCACCTTTACACAAATACTGACAGAAATATACATGCATCACTATTCAAGTATGAATTACAATTTCATATTTTTCTTAACCAAATATTGTTTGTTATAATATTTCTTAGTATCCAAGCAGCCCACCATTTAAAGTGACCCAATTCTGCTTTGGTGGTATTAATGAATTAAATACTTCATAATTATGGAGTTGCATAGCTATAAATGAGAAACTATTCACATACAGTTAAAAAAAATAAATAAATTCAAAAGCACGACAAATTTGGCAGAACATTCTCTGACCTCAGAAGAATCTTAGAGGAAGCCTGTGCTTTAACTGCAAAACACCAGCGCACCCTTTCTTTGTTCATTCTGCCCTTTCTTCTAATTGGGATGTGAATTTTTCCTGCCTAATGTTCCTAGGTAATTACACACTCTCCATATCCTTACCTGTTGGCATATTTCCCTGACAGAGTGGAGCTGTTTCACTGAAACGGGTCTTAAAATAGTCAAAACCTGTTGAGAACAACAGGCCATACCATCTTTTAGCTTCCTTATGTACATTGCAATTGCTGTATGATGGAGAGTCTTTGAGCAACAGGAAGACCCAAAAAATAAGTTGATTCAAGTTCTTTGTAGAACTTAATAAAAAAAACATTTAAAAATCTTATAAAATACTGATGATTTCTATTGTCTTTGTTACAGTTAATGGTGAGTTCTGAACTGCATATTTGTAACTAAACCCAAAAGTTACACTTCAAGACTGAAAAAGAGCTTATGTTTTCTTGAATGGACTTCCTATGTAAGAAAGGATTGACTTGCTCTTTTATTTCTTTTTCACCCTGCAATGCATGATTCTTGGAATTGGTGGGAAGAATAACTACAGCAACTAACAAGACTTGAGCTTTCAGAAGGTAAAAGAAGGCTGGGCCCTCCTCCACTATGCTAAAATTTCAAATCGCTTTAAAGAGCGAGAACAAAACAGGAAAAGAAAAGATGGTGGGAGGAATCAAGCAAGAGCTGCAAAATAATCAAACCACTTAAGTGAGAAAGATACGATGAGGACGTTTTAAGAAAGGGATATTGCTAAATCTCATCTTCCATTCTAGACCCTATGCTTTTATATTCAGATTACTGCTCACAGCAAGCTATCTTCTCTCCTGGGCTTTCCCTTTGTCTCTGTTATGATTATTACGACAGATATTCCTGCCAGCCGTTCCTACTCTCTGCTGTGCTGTCTCCCTCATGCACTTGCTGTTTCTCTTTCTGCCTCTCATTATTTGCTCAGGTTTTCAACCCCTCTGACAGCATTCACAGAACAAAAGGTTGCCATTACATTTATCCCTATTTATCCTCCTTTGATGCTGAATTGAATTTTGTTCTGCTAGCGTGAAGAAAGCTAGATTTGTCATCATCTTCATCATCCCTATTTTTCGTAAATCACCCTGAACGCAACTGTAAGTTATTTCCTAAATTTATCAAAATCCCTTACAACCAAAAACTTTTCACTAAACCTTTCCTCTATTATTTTTCTAGTGAACAAGATGAAGTAAATTTAGATATGTTGGTATCCAAAAAGCCTATAGACATTTTTCTCTTGTACCTTGAGAGTCCCCCTAGGAGGCACAGAGTGGCCAATTAGCCAGCTGTATATACAGGTAAGGTATAAAAAAGAAGTTCACATAATAGACCAAATTATCATGTTTTTTTTTTTTCTTTTCTTACTTTTCACAGAAATTCTAAAACATTTCATAAGTAGGAATCAGTCTCACTTCAAGTCAAATGGCCCAGAAAAAGCATCAAAAGGACCAGGTTATATGACACTTTTACCAGTCCATGGCTGCATCAATTCCAGCTCCCAGAGCACTGTATTTTAGATGGTTGGGTTGCAAAGTCTCCGCAGAGTATCACAAAATGAGAAGCACATGCTGCAAAGATACTGTAAATGCAGCAGAACTAGGTTGTTCCTGATTTCTCAAGAGGTTGATTTAGTGGCATGAAACTCTGAAATGTTCCAGAGTGAGGCACTGGTATAATGTATTTATCCCTTCTTCTAATTTCTCACAAAATCAGAAAGACAGTATATCACAGAATGCCCCAGTCTTATCAGTGCGATTTGTATTGTACCGTTTTTACAGTACTCATTCTCTTAACTTTTACAAAATAGTAATTATGACTCCCCATGCCTCTGGAGTAATAAACTAGTGTTTACCTTGTTTTATGAAAGGTACATTGAGTCTAATGTAAATCTGTTTCCCAAAGTCACCACTGGTAAGAATCCAAGACTTTACAGGGTTTAAGACAATCACACATATGCATATAATACTACCAAGCTCACAGGGAAACAATGTAATGGCATCACTAAAACTTCTGTCAGTAAAATGACAAGGGAAATGACTAATTTCTCCAGATGGCAGCCCTCATACTATGACTGGAGTAACTATTGCTTCCCAAATGAACTACTAAATCCAACTGGACCAGCAGAAGTTCACAACAAAACATGAAAAACTATAATGAAGGGTTCACAGAGAAGAGAAACTACATTCACATCGAACTGCATGTGCCAGAGATGCCACACACATTCAGGATGATCCTCATTGTGCCATTGTTCAGCCTCTCCATGAATACAGAGACAGCAGAAGGTGAAGAAAATGCTATGTTAAGCTGGCCATTGTTGCTTCATTTCTGAGAAAGCTATATATTTGAATGTGGGAAAAGGGCTTCTCTCTACTAGGAAGGACTATCTACCAGCTACGCAAAGTTTACATTCAAAGATGGTCTCACCAATTAATTCTCTGTGCTCCTCTTCCCTGTTCTTGGCAGTGAAAAATGAGAGCCCAGCACATGCTGTTTGCCAGCATTAAGCAGCTTTTCAAAAACAAGCTTCAGGCTTGGATATGTCAAAGAGACAGTGCTAATAGCACAGGATCAATGACTTCCTTGTGACTCAGGGTAGAGGTCAAATCTATACACTCTTTGACCTATCTGCAAATTTTGACACAGCCACTGATTGCTGATGATCCGCTAAAACACTCCACTAGCATAGGAAATGTATGACTCCTATCACTCCAATTATGCACCTCAAACGGGACCTTAAATGAAGACAACAGATGCTATTTTTCCCCCAGAGCCCTACATATACCGAGTTTGAAGATCAATACAGTTGTCCTCCCTCCACTTCAGTTGCTACAAGAGATCTCCTGAAGAAACAAGACCCCAGTCATTACGTTGCTTTCTGCACCTCTCTTCTCTAATGTATTTTAATAAAATACAGGTCAGAGAAAAGCTTAGGATGAGCTCTACGTTTTCTCTTAAGAATAAAGGAAAAGATTTCTCTGTCATTGCAGGGGGGAGAATGTTTTCAAGTTTAGCCAGTCACAGGCCTGCTGTGTGGACATCAGAACAGGGATTCAATGTACTCACAGTACATTAGGAGGCATCTTTGTTAACAAACTAGGTCTCTCTAATATCGCAGAAATTAGGAAGCTGCAGTAAACAGTTCTCTCTACAAAAGAACTGGCAAGAAGTTTAAGGATCCTGTTCAGTTTTTCAATATCATTAGACATGTAGCAGTGAAGCTTTCCCTCATTCTTTGATCAAAGGAAGAAAAAAACTGTAGTTTGGGTAATTGGGTTGGGCTGTACTTTATCCATTTTCCTACTTTGACTTTATAGGATGTGCTTCTATAAATCCTTGGCAAATAAATTGAAAATCCAATCTCGGACCAAACCAACAGCCTTATTCAACAGCTAGAGAAACCATTCACAAAATGGAACATCCTTTTCTCGGCTCCTACTAAACAACAACCCTACACTACATCCTACAGAAAATTCTCAAATTTTGTCAAAAATTCATTGTTCTCTAAACCTAGAGGCCAAACCCATTTCATATTTTAAAGTTCCACACATTCAGATGAATCTAAAGAAACAGCAGAATTTTAAATTACTGTGCTTGTTTTATGAAAGTACTAAAGGAAATTTATCGACTCATTACACTTGTGAAGAAATGCAATGACAACAAAGAATCCTCTCCTCACATCTAGCTGCCTTTTTGGCTTCAATCTGGCAATATTCATGTGCTTTACTCCATAGAAATATAAACTTCTATGGTCATATAAGTGTTTTGTTGGATCATAATCTCAAAATATTAGGCAACAGCCACAAAGGGTATGAAAGATTATTCACAGATTTATATGATATGGCTGAATGTATGTTTCACGTTTACACAAGCCTGAATTATATACATCCAAAGGGAGCTGTTCAGTTTAGAGACTCACAAAGCTCAATTTAAAAATTATATCATAGCTTTTGAAGTAACAAAAAAAGTGAAACCATAACACCTGTAATTTATTTCATAACAAAACCTGTTAAATATGTGGTATAGATAAATTGAGAAAGAATAAAAGAGCCTTTGATCTAGAAAGCTTATTATAAAACACAGGTCTAAGTTCAGAGTGGACTTGCACACTAGCTACAAACCCTTCAAAATGGCACTCAAAAAGAGGAATATCATCACACCAGTATCTCTTTCGCACATCCTCAAAGCCACTGTAATACTTCATCCTTAATATAGAGCAGAGTCAGTAGCATCTTACTTGTTGCACAATAGCCACCTGCATATAAGAACCTAACAGAGGTATAAGGCATTAAAAAAAAATTTGCAATTAAATTACTAAGTTGAAACAATTTTTCTTTCTGGTATGGTATGTATGTTTTGTGGCAGTACTCTGAAGCCTCAACTTTGGACTGCAACCCTACACACTAGAGAACAAGAAGTAGTGGTGTGCGTTTTTGAACTTCGAGCACCATTCCCAAGAGAGAATACTTAAGAAAACAGCCCATCATAACACAGCAAGTAGAAAATCACCTGCTGACAGGCACTAATTCAATCGAAGCTTTTAGTTGTATAATAAACTTTATTCAAGTGAATTAGGAAAGTGTATGGCTAAAATGGTGGAGGCACTTAAATACTTTGACAGGTAGGCATTGTAAGACCTAAGTAACTATATTTACTTCTTTTTATCATAAACAAGAGACCTAGGTGGGGAACTAGGTGGGAAAAAAGACAGAAGGAAAGAAACAGACAGAGGTAATAGCTGAGATTATCAAGACCACCAACAACACTACTGTCAACAGTCTATATGAAATAATACCTTATTACATCAGTGTAAAAAAAAACCCACAAAATTCAGGGATCTTAACATGTTAAAACTATCTCTTGCAAAAGAAGATATGCAAATACCAGAACAAAGCAAATTTCTGAAGCCCTACAAAATGTTCAGTTCAGAATGGCATGAATAACAAAACAACATCTTTGGTCTTGGGGTTGGTGTTTACATTTTGGTTATTCACAGAATGCATAATGTTATTTTTAGGTTAAGATAAAGAAAAGAGTATCCTTTTTTTTTTNTAAGAACATGTATATGCTAATAGCTCAAGCTTGGAGAGTTGCACGATTCCTGTCTGTCAGCAAACAATTCAAAATATGTGCCTCAGCAGCCAGTGGTTTCTGGCCACCTGCTTTCTATCAGAGATGTTTGTGGTACTTCTGGTGCACATTAGAAGTGCTGATATCTGGTGATACTATAGGTAAATGAAACATAACATGAATTAAAGTGAGATAAAAGTAGCACTGAGAGACAGACACACCCATGGTTGAGACAGATGCTATCCATTTTGTTAGGAGACCCCTGCTGTGAAATGAAGAAAAAGGCAACCAGGAGATTGCTTCAGGGGGAAGACAAAGTAACTGGAGATATTATTGCTGGCTATTCAACAGTTGAAACTCTTTGTCTACCATGATTTTGACCATAATCAGAATTAAGGAAAAAAAAAGTCACTTCGTGCCAAAAGAGTAAAAACCAAGAACAACAATAAATCTGAAACTGCATTTCACAGTCCCCTAGGTCATTCTAAAGCTAACAACAAAAAATAGACATCACACACTCATTTGACACTGTCTTTACAGTTTGACACTTAAATTAGGGTCCCACAAGACAGTGAAGGTCTTTGGTCATGAAAGAGCAGAACCAAGACACAGGATGGACTACTTGATATGGTAGATGCTCCAATATTCACCCTCCACGAAGGGAAAATCTGCGGACAGCTGGCCTTGCAGATTACGTGGTTGGTTGGCAGCAGCACTGGGACCAGAATACACTGGTGCCAAGCAGCAATTTCTGAGAGGTGTTATTTTCCTAGGAGCTCTGCATGTTTACTATGCAAAAAGTATAGATTAAAGTGATGTGGCCTGAATTCCAGAACAAAGGAGGAACATTTTTGTCAGACTTTTTACTAAATTGCATGACACCGTCTTCAAGCTTAAATGAAAGAACCATATGTGATATAGGTGATTTCTGTTATACCTTCTATTATGTAATGAGAGTCCATTAGGTGACGGAAACAGAAGAATATGAAAATAAACAAAGAACAGTTACATGAAAACTGGACTGAATTCAGGGCTTCTCAATAAAGATAATGCTTTGCTGTACTGAATGAGACACAGAAAAGCCAGTCTCACACTATCTACTTGAGACTGGTACATGACAAATGGAGAAAAACAGTTCTGGATGACAGACCTTGCGGCACTAGAATGCTTCTGATCTCTTAGCTCTACAGTTGCATAGGCAAAAAGCACAAGAAGTTTCCATCAAGCCTAAAGTAGCCTTTATCTAAACACACCTGAAATCAGTTGTACAGGTATGAACACAGACTGACATTTAGTTCCTGCAAACACAGAAGGAACTGTGGCTTTAGAGAGTTAGGCCTGGATGAGTTCCGGATCAGAGAGATCCTTATTTCAGAAGCGCTTCCACTTCCACATTTCCTTTCTTCTTATTTGTAATTTTCAGTGATATAGGAAAAAAAACCAACAAGCAAAAACAATAAAAAATTCTCAACATCAGTCACTCTTGTTGAAATATGTTATCGAGCCCACAATTGACATGTATCACCCAGCTTCTCCCAAGTAACTGAATCCACTTTGGTTTACAGTACTGTAGATCTGGATCATTCTTTTGAAAATAAAATCTGTTTATGAAATGTATGTTTAAATCCTTTCCTGTTGTCTTCCACTGAGTGACTGATTATCATAATCTGTGTGCTAAGTGATGTGCAAACTATGAGAAAAGATATGCTCCCTGCTCTAGATGTTCTTCTGTAACGTCTTATCAGACTGCTTTAAGACTGAAAGCAATGTCATTAATAACCTGCTTGTCTTCATCTGTTTTCAGGTTGAATAATGCAAATACACTAATTCAGGTTACTTACACAAGCTTCCAGAAAATCTAGTAAATCAAAGATTAATATTGCAGGGAGAGCTGAAGAACAAGGTCTGGAGAAGCAAAAAAATGCAATTTTGCTTGTTTAACACATTCCTATCATATAGCTTCTACCAACGCCATATACAAGGCAAATTAGAAGTCTAAGTCCAGGTCATTTTTGTTGATTTCCCTCGTAAAATACCCTTACCTCTCACATGAAATCAGATGACACTCTAGGCTTCACAAAATTGAATATTCACATTCAAAAGCACACATTTTTCTTTCTGTTACCTGCCTTTGTTTCTCTTAACCTTCCCATGCAGCCTTACATACTGTCTGAAGGGTATAAACAGTGCCTGGAATGAGATTTTTACCTCACCAAAGAAAAGCTGTAGATAGGAGTTCATGACTTGTTCTTAGACACATCTCCAAAGGACACCTCCAGTATGTATGACATGTCATGCACACACAGCTGCTGTCTTCTTTCATTTGGGACCTCTCAGCTCTTCCTGACCCTCCTTCTCCTTTCAAAAAATTGAAAGTCCTACTCCAATTTTAGGTAGTTTCTAATAGCCAATCACATTTTTTCTCACCAGCAGACAAGGTTGCTCTGAATTTTGTGCTTTCTGACCTATTTTACCTCTTAAAGATGCCAAAGGTTAGCACTTCATGTCATACAACTTTGTTCAGTTCCAGTGGCTTTAATGGAGCCATGCAAATTTTTTTCAAGCTGAGGCTATGTACCGGTGGCTTTTTTTTTTTGTTTTGTTTTGTTTCAGGAAAAAGGAAATGTCACCATACTAGCCAAATAAAACAGAATCATTTTCTATTAAAATACATATTTTACTCCAGTAAAACTAAAAAAAAAAAAACAACCAACCTAAAAACCAAACAAATTAAATCCACAACAACAACAGGAAAAAAAAAAAAAAAACCAAACCAAAAACCCTATAATGCTATAATGCAATTCATACTTGCAGTGCTATGGAGGTATGGAGAAGGAGGACCAATACAGCTTTCAGTAACTATGGATGCATTGCACATGACCAGTATAGCTCAGTGAAATCCTCAGTGGATCAAAGCACACATTAATATAGCTCCAACAGAAACAGGCAAATGACTGACTGACTCACTAAGTGCTATCCAGTTTCAAACCTTTTAAATGTGTCAGAGATTCGGTTTTAGACCATGAGATTCTTCCCAGAGGACAATATATTCAGTACGTTGAAAAATTATACACCACTCAATCAATCTTACTTGAATCTTTTTTACTGTTATTTTATGGACAGAAGTAAGAACCTTAAGCTCTAAGGTATCAAGACAGGAGATTGCCTACCATCAGTAGCTTTTCTATTGCACACCCCAGCCCCAGTCTTATTACCTACAGGGGAAGGATAGAAGTCTGCTTGGGTTGCAAATCCCCACCCCTCTCTTTCTTATTTCTTGCCAACAGAAACAATTCCCTGGTACTTTCCACAGAGAAACAAACAAACCAAACTCCCCAAAACTGCACCTAAAAAGAAAAGCAAGCCACCCTACACAAAACGCTTCTAAACATAAGAAAGAAAGATAAAAAGGTAGCACACCTAAAAAACCAGTCACACAACTAAAAAGAGATCTGTCTGTATATTTATGCTTTGGTATATTGTACTGTAAAAGCTAGTGATATGATATATTGAGATGCAGTATATTACTACACTTAGGAGAGAAGAATCTTCCAGTCACCTACTCTGGAGGAAAAATCTGGAGCAGAGAGGTCTTCTGACCTTGCATGTAAGTAATCTTCATAGGATGTCCACAGTCAGGGAGACCCAATACCTTGGAGACACATCAGACATGCTTGTATCATAGCGTGTTATTCAAACTTATGGAAAAGATCACTGTCATAGACAAAGCCCTGTGTTAGTGGTAACAAAAGGTTCCTCTTGCCAATTCCCACTAAAGTAGCTGCATGTACCTGCCCCTCAGTACACTTATCTCCTGAGAGTCACAACTGACACCCAGAATCTAATCTTCCATTTCTCATGAGATTATTTGGGTTGCAATCAACCACCTTCTGCAGTAGTTCCTGATCTTTTGTCCATATTGGGTATCACATATAAACTGTCTCACAGAGTAAAAAAACCAAAACTCAATGAACTTTAAGATCCCTTCCAACTCTAACCATTCTATGACTCTAAGATTACAGCTTGGTAGTTGTTCTCAAAACCTTGAAGACAAGCTATTTGATGACTTTATTCCTTTCTCTTCCAAGTGGTCCACAGCACTCTGTTCTTATCAGTGGCTCATCACATGCAGCTATAAGTTTTTCCTGCCAAATATCAAACCACTTTACCAACCTGGTGCTAGAAGGACAATGAGCTGTAAAGATGAAGTATTACATTAAACAACTGAAGGCACCGATATCTCCTTGTGTTTTCTAAATTCTCATGTGGAGATGTAAGAAACACTGGATCATCCTATCCTATAGCAATACCATCAATGATTCTTCTCCCTATAATCTTTGGGTGAACAAAAGACTGCAAATGTCCTTTACAACTGCATATGACCCAGTCATAACATCTGCATCCATCTAATTCTGCTGAGGTTGGAAGGCTGCTTTAGCAGAGGTTATAATTCAAAGTTACCAAGAGAACAAAGATGGGTGGAAGCTAGCAGCTTGCTTTCCTTTCCTCGTTTGCCAATCTACTGCCAGAGTATCTGCAGCTTGTCCTTTGCATTTCTGGAAATGAAGGACTGGTAAAAATTTGTAAAATACCAGGGATTGTAACAGTTCTTAAGTTGAATTGGGAACTTATTCCAAATCCTTCCTTTTCTACTACCTTTACAAATTCTCTCTTTACCCTGGACTTTAAGACAGGACTATGTAATAGCTTCATACAGATCAAGACAACAGTTACAGTTCTAACAGAATATTTACTAGTTTCATCTTTTATGTCGCTATAATTTTAGTCATTTCAAAGGCTCCAACAGTCTGCAATTGCTGCCTCTGCCTTTAGATTAGATATGCACATAAATAAATTAAATAGAGAGAATATGGCAGCTGGAGTACAAGCCAAATTCTGCTTGCTACTACATGAGCATTAAGGGTGTAGGTTTTTAAATTAATAAAAACCTGAAGTGAGAAAACACTACTGAAAGAATAAATGTTAACATTTCTTAAGATGAACATGCTTATCACTCAGCTGGAATATTTTAGGCTGTCATTTACACGGGATTTTAGTTTTGTTCTAAAAATACTCAGAAGCAATTATTATAACTCTGCAGACTGAAGGTTTCTGGTAAATTGTTAAGATTAGTCCATTTTCAAAATAAGCAGGTTTGTGGCCACAAAAAATTGAAAGCTCTGTGAAGTCTACTTTGTACCTTAAAGCAGGAAGCTGGGAGGAAGAGAAAAAACTGCTATTAGTGTGGCAGGGAACTCACTGGAGTACAACAGGAAAGAAATGCACAGAACAGTGGGTGAGTACACCAAAACAGAAAAGAGCTTGGGTATTCAAAAAGTTAGAAGAACAGCCGAGACCTGCACACTGCCAAGTGTCAATTTTGCTCTATTATAGCTCTGCACCAAATTACCAACTCAGAGGCAAATTTGACCCCAACAAAATGCAACTTGGCACAGCCATAATGAATCAGGCATAAAAATGTCAACAGGAGTACTGTAACGGCATGGGGGGTGTGGAAAGCAAGAATATAGTGTAATGGTGTAAGAGGATATAACTATAAGTAATGGGAAGCCATTTAAAAAACTGGGCCATTGAGGCTGAACATAAGGGAAGAAAACCAAGATGAATTAGACCACAGACATGTCTCCGGAAGGAATCCCATCTCACGAGATGTTTAGAACAAGACTCAAAGAAATAGTAACAAATATACTGTAGGAAACAATATTTCAGGTCAAAGAAGGTCTTTTTCTGTCTCAAACTTCTTTCATTACATGGCACTTCAGGGAACTAAGGAGGAAAGAATAAAGAAAGTGGGAAAAGAGGCTGGCTAGAAGCAGCATCCTGTTCATAGAGGTGAGAAATAGTAGGAGATTTCCAGCAATGGTGGGAGTTGAGAAAATTTTTTAAAGATGGGTGTTTTATGCAGGCTATATACAGGCTGTTGGGGAGAAAGAATGGAGTGTTGTGGGGAAAGAAAGGAGTTGTACCACCAGGGCACAAGCTATACAGATTTGGGATGAAGTGGAAACATACAATACCTTTGCTCATTTGCATAAGTACTCTTGTGCCTACATGTTTGTTGAGGACAATAAGATAGAAGACCAGATTTTTATTTTTTTTTTTTTTTTTTTAAAGGGATCAGAGGATGAGAAACTGCAGCTTTACGGCAATGCACAGATTCACAGGCTATTCAGAAGTGCAGATGCTAAACACAGGCACAGCTCAGGTCTCCATGCTAGGGACTATGCTAGGGAAGCTCTGCCACATAAAACCTGTTGTAGGCACCCAAGCAAGAAAACCAGAAAGTCAGGCAAAAGAAGAACAACGGAAAGAGAGGGCTTTGTACTGCTTACTGCCAACACTAGGGAGAACCATCCAACCACAGCTGGATGTCAAGGTAGACATTCTGAAAACACCTAACTCAATGTGCTGGCTTGTGGAGCCACTGGAGAGCACAGATAAGCTCAAATACTTTCTGCCAGGTTGCAAACTGGTAAAAACTCAAGAACACATTCTCTTTCAACAGGGGCATGTGAGGCCAAAGAAACTGTTGACTGGATTCACCAGGGACAGAGACAAGAAAAATCGTAGGTTATCAACCTAGCATTAATTGTTAGTTCACTGATACATTAGAGGCATTGTTTGACAGAGCTGGAAAATAATATTTGCTGGCACAGTCACAGAGCATTACTTTGTTTGATATGAAAATGTCAGTGAACATCTCTTTCAATTATTCTTCCTTTCCTATTCTAAAGCGATGTTTATTTCACACAAACCTAGTGTTATCTCAGTTTAATTCAGAGAATTACTCATATCAGTGAAGCTGAATAAAAAATAAGGTTGTGTAAAATGTTACAAAACACAAAATCCATGTAGAACATTTAGGATTGATCTTCACAAAAGGAAAGAAGATTTTAATCCAAGCTAAAAGGCCTTATTGTAGGTTCGCTGGTTTTAACCATGCATAATAAACAGCATGATAAATCTTTCAACACTTAAGTAAAAGTTTCCATTAACTACTTTGCAAGCTTCCTTCAGTGGAAGGAATATAATATTTTCAAATCATCTGAAAATAATTTAAGCCCTTTAATTTGCACTTTATACAAAGGACATAACCTGCTATGTCTGCCTGCAGTGGAAATGGTAACTTCTAAATACAGATACCAGACTTATCAGATGCCCAGGTGTGTAAGTGCTATAAAGTGAGCACGCAATACCATCACTTACATGATCAGAATTACCTCTCTCTTCTCAACAAAACCAACAGAAACCTGAATTTCCAACACCATAAACCACTGAGTTAGAAAAATCTGAAAGAGGGATCAGGGTACAGTCAGACATTTCATTTTGCATCTTTTATAAAACCACCTGTAACTGCACAGTGAGTCTTATGTCCCTGTCAAAAAATAAATTTATTGATATTTTTATTAGATATACCAAGAGTAGATATACCAATTAGATATGCTAAGTCCTGTCCTCGTGCTCACACAAGCAACTCAGGGAGTGGCCTAAATTGATCATACCTCTCTAAGAATTGCTGGAGTAGATATTATCTCAGGCTTCATGCCTTTACTTTACTGTGTTGCTCCAACTCTTTACCCTACCGTTCACAAGCATTCTGAGATCTGACACAGTGCTATTACCAGCTCTATGACACAGTCAGATGCATGCCAGAGTCTGGGTTCAGGCCAGAAGGGACCTCTAGGGTCATCTAGTCTGACCTCCCGCAGTCAGCAAGGACACCTCTAACTAGACCAGGTTGACCAGAGTCTCGTAGAGTCTCACCTTGAATATCTCCAGGGAAGGGACCTCAACCACCTCCCTGGGCAACCTGTTCTAGTGTTCCACCACCCTCACAGTAAAAAGCCTATTCCTAATATCCAATCTAAATCTGCTCTTCTCCAACTTGAAGCCATTGCTCCTTGTCCTGTCACTGCAGGCCTTTGTGAACTGACTCTCACCAGCCTTCCTGTGGGCCCCCTTCAGGTACTGAAAGGCTGCTATTAGGTCTCCCCAGAGCCTCCTCTTCTCCAGGCTGAACAACCCCAGCTCCCTCAGCCTGTCCTTGTAGCAAAGGTGCTCCAACCCTCTCATAATTTTTGTGACCCTCCTCTGGACCCAC
This sequence comes from Nycticryphes semicollaris, assembly GCA_013400055.1. Lineage (NCBI taxonomy): Eukaryota > Metazoa > Chordata > Aves > Charadriiformes > Rostratulidae > Nycticryphes > Nycticryphes semicollaris. The sequence continues at coordinate 1,374,362 of VXBJ01002409.1, forward strand.
TCCATCAGGTCCATGTCCCTGTAAGAACTGGGAGATACAAAAGGAAGTGTATTGCTGGATGCTGTGGTGGATAATCACCAATTCAAGAAGGTATGAATGAACAAGTAGCACTGTTTAAGCTGGAAATCAAGATTCCCTATGTCTACACTGTGTTTTGTGAGAAAGCGGGGTAAATTTTGATCATGTAAGGGAAGGCAGTTGCTTGCCTTTAGCTGGAGTCAGAGGACGAGCAATATAAGACTTGGGTGAGACTTCAATATTAAAGCCAGGACTAAAGCATGCTTCAGCATGCTGGTGAAAATGCAGTTAGAGTATGTGTAAGAATAACATCATGGTAGAAATTACTCAGAGTAATTACTCAGGGCGGGGCAGGGATAAGAAAGAAACAAACTGATTTTGGAAATCCAAAATCCATTAAAAAAAAAAGTAGTTGAGATTAAGTGTGCAGACAGTTTTATTCATCTCCATGTGCTTCTGCTGGCTGAAGATCTCTTATAGGGTCCCTTATGCAGTCAGGGTTATGTTATCAAATGTCTGTCAAAGGCATCAAGTGGAAGCACATGACTTACAACATCCACAGGCAATGGATTCAAAGCAAGTAGTATATAAGATGGAGGTCTTCAAAACGCCACCTGCAGAGCTATGATACTGATATACCTGACAATTAACTGGGCGTTTTGATGACAGATGGTAAGTAAAAGTGTGATCACCAGATGACAACAGTTATCTAGAATGAGTTTTCCCCAGTAGGAATACAGTGGTTATAGGAAAGACTTTGCAGGAAGATACTACATTTTCCAAATCTTCTATTTGGCATCTACAAGTTAACTATACATCTTAGGACAGGAAATACCAGAAATATCAGTTTCACACTTTTTATCTTATTTATTTATTTACTTACTTATTTACCAGAAAGTAGCTGTAAGAACAGAAAAGATGACTGTTTCACTAGAAAGCCCCATGCAAGTTCCATTTAAGCCCATTTCTAGCCTCTGCTTTCAGGTTCCTCTCTGTGATTCTAGCACAGACACTCTAGATTTGAGCCACAATTAAAGCGCAGTCACATGTAGTGTTCTGGCTGGGTGTCTGTAGGAAGAGCTGGCAGCAAGGCAGCCTCCTGGAACTGCCTTGTTAGAATTCCACAATAAAAAAAAATAAATAAATTAAGGGAGTGTTTGGGATGATGATTATGGTGCATCAGCTGGAATCACTTCCCCTCCGGATCCTGCTAAATCATCTCTGACAGAAACCGTTTATCCCCAAGGCTCCTGAAAACATTTCTGAGCCACAAATTCTTTGTCTTTGTAAAGGACTTGATCTGACTGAAAGCAGATATTTCGAAAACATTACCGTGTGAGATAACACTCTCTAAAACCTTTTATTCCTTCCCGAGCCTCCTACCAATCACACCAACAGAATACTCTACTACACCAAACAATAAGCACGGTGTGGTTTTCCAGGCTTTGCCAAAAGCATTCACCTAATACTACTTTGTTTACACAGGAATCTGAAGGCTTGCCCACTGTTGTACAGGGGAAAGTTTTTAAAACTTTCTGAAGCTTCTCTCCTGCTCAAAACAGACATGCTAAGGGTGCACAAGCGTAGCAAAAATAGTGAGTAATTGGAAGCTCAGTATCAAACACAGGCACCTGATCACTGACAGTGGTCCAAGTTCTACGCAATTTTTTATCCTTGCAACTACGCTGTATCAAGCAGTACTGTGAGACCTTTATTCTAAATATTCTCTGGGCTAATAGGAGTCTTGAGTTAGCTGAAAAGCTGTACAGTTATGTAGAAATTTCCTGTAGAACTAAAAAAGATGTTCTTTGTATAATTGCAGATGCGTTAGAAAAACCAGGCAGCCAGAGCAGGAATAGGCTGAATAATGGAAACAAGTAATGGAGTGACAAGATTAAGGGGGAAAAAGTTGAACGAATATATCAGAGAAACAACAACAACAAAAAAAATCATAACAAGTAGGGTGGAAACAATGATCAATGGGCAAAGAAGAATCATGGATATGACAGGAAGGGGAAGCTAAATCTGTGTTCACTGAGCTCATCCCTCCAGATTTAATATGAAAGTTTCCTGGAATCTCCTCATTCTTCTGTGGCTAGGAGGAATGGAGGAAAAAGGAGGGGAAAATTTATCAAGAAAAAAAGAAAATCAAACAACAATGTTAGTTCTTAGTCTGTTAGAACTAATATTCCTATGTCAAGCCAGGCAAGTAACTTAAACTGAGTGGTTTACTGCTGGTTACTCATCACGTGTTCCTCAATTCCATGTTCAGCCTGTAACATGATTTGCAGAAGCGCTGAGCCCTCACAGCTCCAGCTGGGAATTGTGCTTGTGCTCTGGGAACTGCTCAATGAGAATAGTGCTTCTATATATAAGGCATAAGTGTTACAAACATGTTGTTTATGTATAGTGTTAACTAATGCTAAGTATGCTAAAAAGAAGAAAAAAAATTCCTTAGGCATTACAAAATAGAACCCAGAGGAGGTAATTTCATGTGTTATTTCCAGTACTATCACCTCAGTCCACAGCATTTTTCTGAAAATAAGTATCATGTACACGGATACCAGAATCCGCATACTAAAACCAATAATGCTGTCTCCCAAGATGATTTTATACAGCATGTAACAGGTGAGGTTTAGAGACCCTTGTGAATGATGGGGAGAAAACAAAATAGCTACTCATCAAGCAAGCACTATCCATCTGACAAAAGAGGTGAGGATTCACACACACACAAAATTAAACGCATTCTATAACCCCAGCTACCTCGAAAGATATTATACAAAGAGGCTTAAATAATTTTTAAAGTTTAACTCTGGCATTTCCTACTAACTGCGACTTTGATTTTGCAATTTCAGTTGTGGTCTCCTGTGCATTATGGGAAAAGTAGCATCTCACTGCCATGAATTCCTAAATCCCATAAAAAGGTTTCAACATCATATACACCTCTTGGGAGATTTTCCAGTTGAGAGAGAAAGTAAGCAAAAACAGAATTAGTACATCAGTGGTCACATTACCCACACTCAGCCTCCATGCAACAAGTCAGGACTTCATCTGCTCATTCTCAAATGAACCTTAGGTTTAAAAAGCATGGACGTACTCAGCCCTAATGGGGTGGGTTGGAGAGAAAAGGGGAAAGATATTGTTTCATTCTCATGAAGAGCTTTAGGCTGAAAACAGTATGGTTGGTTTAGTTTCATTAAGCCAACTGCTTCCAAAGTCAAAACATCTAGGGGTGCACAATTTACATGCAGTTAATAACGTCTTGGGGAAGAGGTGAGAAGAACCAGGAAGAAAATATATGTGCAGATGAGAGAAAGGAGATAGAATACTTAACATTTTGTAAATATAAACAAACACACACATAAAATCAAGTTATACAGTAAGTCCTTTTCTTGCTCAACATATTGTAGTGATTTAAAAACCAGAATGCTGAGACACAGATGAAGCATTTGGAGACTACATATGCTATCACATAGGGTATGTGCCATTATAAATCACTTGCATACACAGAACTAAAACCTTGTGATTTTAAATGTTGCTGTTGAAACAGAGTTAATATGAGACTAAGCAACTTGACTGCCTCCATAGCACTATCAAGATCTGCTTCCTTCTTTCTCCTTCCCTATCTTTAACCCTCCGTCACTTTAAACAAAATAAATTAAAAATTTTAAAATCCAGCTTGCCTTCTGTTCCCATGGAAGTATCATAGATAAATAAATACAATAATTTACTACTTTTGAAACAACAGTAATCACCTGGTAAACATACTGAGACATATTTGTCTTGTTAATATCACTTGTATCTGCCAACAGTAGCTTTGAAGATTCCCCAGGGCATAACAATTAAGTCTGCTAGAGCTTCAAACATGTACAAGGAAAAGCAAGGCATATGGATTTGGATGTCTGGGTCTTTCTACAGAGTTTGATAGGAACCATGGATTTCCTATTTATTCTGTCAAAAAAGATTTATGAGCTGCTCATCCTCTGGCTGGAAGGTATCCACAAGAGTACTATAAACTCTCCATTTAGAAGGATGCATTTCTGTACTTTGAGTATTTATAGGTGCTATGACATCATAATGCTGGGAATCATAGTATTTATATGTTTTCTGTAAAGGAATCATTTACAGTAAAGCTATTAGAGAAAGTAAAGGATACTAGCTAGCCCATCAACAAGTGCTACATAAACACAAACAAGTTACATAAGATAAAAAACACCCTTTGAACCTAAAATTAATCAAATTAATCATTGGCAATTAATTTCATTTTTGTCATGACATGCACATTTGAGGAAAAGAAACAGAGGACAATAAATATTAAAAAAGGGAAGAAACAAAAAAGAAGAGCGTTTTAAAAAAAAATACTAGTCTTCTGTTCACCTGCTATACTAGTTGTCCTTCAGCTTTGTCATCCAGTTTCTCCTGTGACACTCTTACCCTGATCTGCAGATTAATTGATAGTCACTACATCAGATGTAGGTTCATCTTACTCTAGCTCTGTGCAAATGCCTATAATCTGAAACATGTTTTGGTTTTCCATGCACGTAATAAAGTAGTTGTCACATATGGCAATTTTGCATGATGTTGCATCTATTCAACAGGGATCGACAGTTATCACAAGGGAACGAATAGAAAGAATAATTCACTTTTGTATGAAATCAAGTTTTAATGAAATTGTCATTAATATTTATGTTAACTGTCATCAAAACCTAAAGAGACACGTTAACATTAGAATCTGAGCAGATGAGAATCACATTAGTCTCTAGTTTCAGAGAAAAGCTGCTTTAAATGCAAAAGCTCTGATTTCTGTTTTAGCATTGATTGTTTCTTTTGAAAGTGCTCCTCCCCACATCCACACTCATCTTCCTTCCAGATGTTCATGGAGCAAACACCAAGTGGTATGGATAAATGAATGCATGCAGTTGTAAGAGCAAATTGACTTCTATTTGCTAAGTTCTCTAGTAAGTTTTGCTGATGACAGAACAGCAAAATCTTGCCTCTGCATAATTCCCAGTTCCCTAGCTGCTGATTTGCTAATATCTTATCTTTTTAGTGGCCAGGATGCAGATGACCTTGGTGATCATCAGAAATGAACTCTAATAGGAAGCTTATTTTTAAATGGTCATTATTATGACCAGAATATGCTGAAGGTTGCATTCCATACAAGCTGAACAAGTCCATATGTGCAGGAAGTGATCATTTCTGACAAAGATGTATGATCTATGCACACAAGAGCAAGATAAAGGAGGAAAAGATTAAGGGAAGGACCCTCTGCTGCCTGTATGGGCAGAAATTGCCCTTCCTTCCACAATACCCTCACAGAAAGCTGTGCAGCTTGACTTCTAGCTCAGATCTCTTTTCTTTTCTCCTGGTTTAGAATTCAGCCAGGCTTCGTAATAAGCATGCATTTCTGTTTTGCAACCAGTTGCACATTGCACTAAGGAACACAGCGGACTGGAAAGGCACACATCCACCTTCTTCTCCTTAACAAAACCCAACAACCCACAAACAAGCAACCAAACCAAACCTCAAAACAAAACTCATTATCACACACATGCACACTGGCAAACATAATGTATTCCTCTCAAGAACTAGAATGCAAGCTCTCACACCTCTGATTAACCTCTCATGACTACAGATGGCAGTGAATTTACAGAAAGACCCATAACATGTTCTACTTTAAAAAAAAAAAGAAAAAACAACCAAAACAAAACAGAAAAAAACCCCAACACTGACAAAAAAAACCTCACCTGGCAAAAAAAAAAATGTCCGAATTAGCTCAAACCAACACTGGAGCCACTACTGTTAATCTGTGTCACAGACAATACATTTTATGAAAGGTAGTATGAGAGAAATTATTTCAATTTGTTTATAAATGCTTGGTGTGCTCCACCCACACCAACCTGGATTAAATCAATCATTAGCAACTTTAATTGTGAGATTAAAAATCCACTAGCAGATTAGACACTAAATGGATGGCAAGTCAGGTACAGACACTCTTAAGAACAATACAAACCAGGCTCCAACAGCTCCTTCCTTCCAGGCAGGAAAACTCCAGAGTCATTGTTGGCCAGGCAAGTGCATTCTCCAGGAGGTACCAGCTCTGTCTGCAGTAAAGGGGTATCTCCAGTTCTGCACGCAACTAAGTTTTCCACATCGTGCATATGAGTGTGGCTTTCCTCCTTCTGAGGGAAGCCAGAGGGAGGGCTGCAGGGAGCAGGCATGGCACCTGAGATAAAGTGAGCGTCAACCCTCACTGCTTAGATCTCTTTAGCACCTCACCACCAACTGGACCTGCCTTGAGGGGTGAAGGGGGCTGTTGGATGTTACTAGATGCTATAAAGGTAGAAATGTTTTTTCCAGTGTGGAAGACTATCTGGAAGCACACAACACACAGCTTTGTTAATGCTCCCAGTAATTAGGAACCTAACAATTATTTCACAATCAGTAGAATCACCGTTCAACCTTTCCTGGCCAGAAGTAACTGCAATGGAAATGAATTTGTCAAAAAAAGATTCCTTCCCTCAGGTACCAACTATACCAGCAAAACAATGATGAACTGCCACAAGAGGCACTTTTTTTTTTTTCAAATCTGTTCTGTCTAAAGTCTCTTGCAGTCATTTTTAGGCATCTAAAAAAAGGTTATAGTTTTTTGGGGGAGGCATTTTCAAAATACTAGAGCCATATACTTAGGAAGAAATGGGTGCATGCAAACCCATCGCTAAATAAATCCTTTGGGGAATCCTAGATCATGGGCGCTGGGCTGTTTGTTGGCAGGCCTCCTATTTAAAAAAAAATGGCTTAAAAAGGCTTAACCACGTCGCTCAATTTTGTTAAAACCTGAGAAATTTTTTGAGAGAACAATATGCAAATGAAAGCGTTACAGGAAAACTAGATGTGAAGAAGCAAACTCCTCAATCTGGAAAAAATTAAATAATAAATAAATGTCTGAGGAGTTTATGACTGAGGCCCCTATAGGCTCTATATATCCCATGGCACATGAAGGGGATGGCTCCATAGTTCCCCTACCTCTGCTAATGCAAGAGCTGGATAACCGAGTGAAGTTGCACACACTTGAGGGCTGTTGCAGGTTCTACACACAGTATGTGGTTTCATTGCATTGCACCATGCCACAGGATGCTGGGATGTTTTAAAAGCTTGCATGACCTCAAAGAGAAACTGGACAAGATCAAGGAAGAAAAATCCATTCAAGGCTGTTAAATGCATTCCTCTGACTCAGGAAGTGCTTGGCTTGTGGCTCAGGGGGAATATCACATGCTTACTCTTTTACTATATTCTTCCCCAAGTACCCACCTTCAGCTCCTGTGAGACAGGGTACGACACCAAACAGATCTTGATTTGGCACGGTCATTCACATGTAATGCCATTACGTAAAAACAAAACAAAACCCAAACCAAACCAAAAGCAAAAATCCCCAAATTTTGCAAACGCTTTTGTGATTCAATTAATGCATATTGCAAACATCAAAAAGCTTATGGAGTTATTCATGGTCGTTTTACATAAAATTCACATTAATTTCTAAGCTTCTTGGAGTTTTAGGGAAATCAATGGATGAAACAAAGAAGTAGGTGAAGGGCCTTTCTTCCCTGCCCCTCCCCCCTCGATTTTGTTTTGGTTTCTTTGTTAGCATATGCAGAAAAATATTTCATTAAAAGTGTTCATCTGCTAGAGACAAATAATACACAAGTATGCCACCCCTGTGCCTGCATTGTTCATATTTGCATTACTATGTTAGTTTCGGTTGAGAGTCATGAGAGATAGTAATGGAGAAACTGAAGTGGGATAGATCTTAACTACAGTGGACAGAAATGGAACTACATGGCGTTGTCTCACTGATGAGCCAAGGGCACCTGAACATACAATTACCCATTTAAAAAAAAAAAAAA